>CM044012.1:15438158-15805658 GCA_024085815.1 Flaveria linearis
GTGTATGTGATTACGTCATCTAGTTGGTATGTGCAGTTGTTATACTGGTTGTGTAGTGGACAAAGGGGTAACGCATGGTGTAGGTATTCTTAGTTGGTGTTTGTACAATGTATGTGTGGGTATTCTGTATGTGTGTGTTGTGTATATTTCTGCATACGTGTGTTGTGTGTGTTCTGTGTGTGTGTGTGAAGTTTGGTGACGGTAGCTAGGCACGTGTGTTGGTGGTGCATGTTTAATGGGTATATATGGTGTGTTTCGATTGTGGGCATTATGTATGTAAGAGATGAATATCATAATTGTTCATATGTGGGTGCGCAATATATATGGATAATAGAGGTTATATAATGTTATAACCTGGGTGTGTAATATGTAATATGTTTGGGTTATATATCTTAAATTGCGTGTGCGTATATATATAATTGCTACATGTTGTATGTTGTATGAAATTGTGTTGGTGTTTGAGCATGATTACAACGTTAATGTGTGACACGAGACCGAATCGAGAAGGTGAAACCCTATGATCGAATTATTGACATTTAATATTGACTAAATATTAAATGAAATTCAGGTTAATTGAAACTCTAATCGATTGTATTTGCTTACCCGTTGTTGTGCAAACAAGGTGAGTTTCTAGCCCCACTTTACTCATACTTTTTTGAGAGAGAGAAACATGTGTTCCAATACGTTTTTCATTTAATCAGTGTTACTGTGATGTCACTTGTTTACTATTGTTATATCAACTTAAGTTCTCATTCTCGAACCGTTAATCTATTTATTTAAGCGAGTAATTCTGAATAAATCTACTGGGTTTGACAAACCCCACCTGGGTTAGTCATGCTAGCACGACTGCACGTCAAAAAAGTGTTTAATTGACCTAATTTCTGTTGTTGTGGCCTGATAACCACAGCCAAGGCCTTCATTTACATTGTCAGCTTCCCGTTGCGAACTTTGTACACTATGTAACTTGTTAAGTATACTAGCTATCTACAGATATTACTATGTTTACTGTATCTGCTTTTTATTAAGTTACTGTTTATCAAAACCTGTGAACTCACCAACCCAGTGTTAACACTTTAGCATGTTTCTTTCAGGTTCTTAAAGTGTGTACGGTTAGGAACATCACACCACTACATTCATTATTGTTGGGTCAAATGAAAAATTTACATTTTTTTAGAAATTACATTTTAATTGCTTTGTGCGTTTTTGTGCCATCCGAATCATGAATTATTACGCTTCCGTAATTTTTTTCATTTTTATGTTATTAACTCTATTATTGGGATTTTTTAATGTTAACGAGCAATTATGTTTTGTAATTGATGTGTCGCTTGGTGTAAATAGTGGGCGAGATCCTGACATGTCACGCGTCCCGTTGTGAAAATTAAGGTTGTGATAGTGACCAATGCTATAGTTACTACTTATCGAAATATATATATATATATATATATATATATATATATATATATATATATATATATATATATATATATATATATATATATATATATATATATATATATATATATATATATATATATATATATATATATATATGCCCAATTACAGCATTTTATGAAAATAAAACGAGAAGAGGGTTAACTATGAAAGGCAAAATTGTAAACATATTCTATTAAAATTTGCTTTAAGCACTTGTACAAGTCCAAATAACTAGTGGACACTTGCGGAGTTGCGGAGTTCTAGCAAAATTCCAAGTGACTCCTACCCGTACAATGCTTCATGTAAAGTGACCCTACCAAAAAGATATGTTTTCCAACCACATAGGTTCAATCACTAAGATTACAAGACATATTTTCTTTGAAAGATGTTAAGATTACAAGATATATTTCTCTTGAAACATGTTAAAATACCAAGTATATTTTTCCTAAAAAATGTGAGAAAACATAATGAGTTAATAAAAGTCATCAAAAATTACATCTCATCATATAAATCGAATGTCAAAAAAGTAATTCCGAGCTTTTGTTCCCCTAGACGTCCTTACTACGAAAAAAAATAAGCAAACAATAAAAAGTAACGTTTTTTTATTGTGTCATTTATAAAGACACAATTACGTTATTGTGTCATTATGAAAGAAACGATGACGTTATTGTGTCATAAAAAGACACAATAAAATTTACTATATATTATTTGTTTATTTTTTTCTGAAAGAGAATTATGAGAGGAACAGAGACTTCGAAGTACTTTTTTGAAATTCGATTTAGATTGTGAGATATAATTTTTTATGGTTTTTTTTAGACTCATTGTATCCTTCAACACTTTGTAGCAAAATTGTTGGTTTTGTTTGCTTTAGCTTGGTAATACTTTTGTTTTAACTAGTGAGTTTGAAAATCATCACTAGAATCCGAGTTATGCTATGGTCGAGCAATTTATTATTTTTAATTTGAGTATTTTACTATTGTGTATTTATATAATTTTTTTATAAAAAAGATACTCTTAAAAAGATTGGTAATTATTACACATGTTAGCATAATTGTTAACATAGATTGGTTAATTATTAGTATGCAACTATATGATGCACAATTATTAGTGTAATTATCAACACGCGATGCATAATTATTAGTATAGATTGCATAATTCTCAACATAGGTTGTGTAGTTATTAATACATATTGAGTAATTATTCATAATTTATTATTTATATATTGCACGATCGTACTTAACCACCACCCCAATTACATATATGCCGTCCTGTTGGCTTTGTATTTTGTACAGTAATCGTATAAATAAATCTTCAGTTATCAAGCTTAAATTCGGTATTTAGTGCAACTAGAAGCATGTGATTAGTTACGAGAACACTTCCAAACGAGACATGCAGAATTTCTTGATGTTTTGTGAAGTTGCATCAAACAACATATGTTTTTCCGTTTGCATCTATCTTTTGTTAGTTAAAAATAACATCAAGCTCTATACTCATTTGGATGAAATAGTAGTTAGAAACATGAGGTTAATTATCGTACTAGGTTTAGGCACTTTAAATGTGTTTTACTAATTATATGCATTTCTATTTGAACCGTATCCACACATGATGTTTTTTGCATAGTTGGGTATAACAAAGAAGGTATTAATCCTTTTATCACATGAGATAAAACACTATTTTATAAAATTTGTTATTAATCCCATCTAATCCTACATTTGTAAAGATTTGAATATAATAGCGAAACCATAAATTTTTCCAATGGGATCATTCAATTTTTAATGTTAAGATGTGACACTCGATTGTAATATTTTATATCCGATTTATGTCGGGTCACGTATTATAGGAAGATGCTTTTAGTATGTTAATCTGATATATTTGAAGTTGACTTTATCGATTATTAATAATCTTATAAACCTGTAAGACTATATGAGTGATACCCTTGCATAAATTATAACTTAATTATTTATATTCTTAAATAAGTATTTCCGTTGATATCAACATAACATAATTCATTAAACATTGATACTAAAAAGGCTGAAATTTCGTTCAAAGGCGGAGGAAAATCTATAAACAATACATTACTGTCAATCATACTTCGTAAACATAAAGAATAGGATGCATTCTTTTGTGTGTACTAAACGTCAGCTACATTGAGTGTTTCTATGTTATTGTAAACATAGAAACGTTACCATTGAGTGTTTCTATGTTATTGTAAACATTTTAAACAAAAAAAAAAAAAACATTGGAGTGTTACATTTTTAGAGTATAGCATAACATAACATATAAAAAAGAATAACATATCACGATGAAGCGTAACATAATTAACTATTTCATTTGCCATTTGTAACACGTTCATACATAACATAGGTGCACCTTGCAACCCCCAAGATTTTTTTGAACTCAAGAATTTGGGTTAAAGGTGAAATATGACAAAGTTTAGAGAGCGCAGAGGAAGAAAGTTTTCAAAACCTTAGATTTTCCATATAAAAAGAACATTAGCCCCCATGCAGTCATTTCTTCTTTTTGCTTCACACGTGTGATAGAGCTCTAGAAAGTAAAAAAGAGATAGAGGGCTAGGGAGAGAAAGTGGGGTTTTAGAAAGAGAAATGTAAGATCTAGGATGGAATAAGAATAAGATCACTCTGAATCTATCAAACAAGAAATGAATGATGATGTAATGGTGAATAGTATTACAAAAATCAATATCAAATAGACAACCAACAAGTAAATAAGTTTTCTCTCTGTTGCACAAAGTATTACAAAATATGACATAAAACCAACTGTTCCAATCCAAAGCTTCAACACAACTATACGTACTACTCACAGAAGTTTTCGCCTATTATCATGTTTTCAGTCCACCAATGTTCTCATTTGGCTTCATGTTTTCACCTGGACCTTCATGTTTTCGCATGATATGATTTTGATTTTCCAAACCTCTTGGTTTCATCTTTACAAGAAAACTTAAGGGACAGGAAAATATATGATATTTACATCATCTATCTCATTCATAGAATAGATTAAACATAAAACCACATGTAGAATAAGTTGGTGTAATAAAGTCTACATCCTGATCCATTTTAATATATTTCAGGAGAGCGAATCTACTTCTCTAAAGGTTATTAGAGTTTCCTCATCGCTTCAATCAAGGTTAGTTATCCATATTTGATAGTGTTTTTGATAAATAATAATGGTTTTTGAATGTCAAAAATTTAAATCATGAGATTTACATATGAAGGTTCAAGCATGACCAACATATCTGTTAAGCCTAAAAATTGATAAATTGTAGTAGATAAAATTCGATTATAAAGTGATCTAGATGATTAAAGAGTTGATGTTAGGGTTCCTCGATCATCCACAACTAATAAAGCCTTTTATTTGGGATTGTTGTTCTATATCTAATCAAAATCCCTAAAACTACATGATCTTTTATTGGATGATGCCTTTTCAACCCCCACAAGTAGAGTATAACATCCACGACTAGATTCTTTTTCCTTGCACCAAACCTAAACATCCTTAGCTAGTTCCTTACCTCGGTAGCAGACCATAATAATATGGATTTTATGGCTATTTCCCCATAAGTGAACCATGACCCCCAGAACTAAAGCATAACCTCGTATCATTCTTCAAACATCGCATCAGATTTGCCTTCCGCATCACCTGAACGGCTGAACCTCAAACATATTTCCATGATAGACACCACACGACTAAGGTATAACCTCTTCAGCTGAGATGTATCCTACACAGCTAACTATATACACCCTTCTATAACAGTATCCACTTATGTAATTTAAAAAGAGATAACTTTGTAAAATAGTAATCAAGTTTTAAAATTGTTCTAATTAGGTCACTCATAAAGTTTTTTGTTCTAATCAAGTCACTTGTAAAACTTCTGTCCCAATCATATCACTAAAGTTTCAGAACTGTTCTAATTAGGTCATTAATATGTTACAAAAAATTTAAATTTTTTTTGAAGTTTTGTAAAAATTTAACAATATTTATAAAAAACTGAATTATTCTAAAAAATTTGCGAATTATTTAAAAAATTAAAAATTTTTTAGTGACCTGATTATAACACTTTTAAAACTTTAATGACCTGATTGGAGCAACTAAAAGTATTAATGACCCAATTGGAACACTTTTAAAACTTTAGTGACATGATTAAAACAAAAAAATATGAGTGACCGAATTGGAACGCTGTTAAAACTTGCTTATTATTTGTGAAGTTTTTCCAATTTAAAAACAAAGAATATGATAGCACGTATATTAAAGAAAAGTATAAAGTGTTTACAAAATAAAATATGATAAAGTACAATACTATAAAATGTAGTTAAAATTAAGCATGATAAAAACCTAAGTATTGATTATAGTTAAAGTAAGCTAAAAAAAGAATGATTAAGAGCTATTAGATCTGGTTATGGATTAACAAGACTTTTCTCTTTGATCAGTAGTTAACAAATATGAAATTTAAGTTAACTAACTACTAGCAAACACAAATACTTTGAGAAAACATAAGTGCACAAGTTGTGCTTTTAAAGTATTCACTTGATTAATCAAAACTGAGTACAAAGAGTTACAATTAGCAGATACACAAGGGGCTTAACTAGCTTACCCCTACTATAAAAGTATGAGGGTTTTATTATATAAGTCACTTGTAACATTCACATCAGATTTTGCCTTCCGCATCACCTGAACCTCAAACATATTTCCATGATAGACACCACATGACTAAGGTATAACCTTCTCAGTTGAGATGTATCCTACACAGCTAAGTATATACACCCTTCTATAAGAGTATCCACTTATGTAATTTAAAAAGGGATAACTTTGTAAAATATAGTAATCAAGTTTTAGAATTATTCTAATTAGGTCACTCATAAAGTTTTTTGTTCTAATCAAGTCACTTGTAAAAATTTTGTCCCAATCATATCACTAAAGTTTCAGAATTGTTCTAATTAGGTCATTTATATGTTACAAAAAATTTAAAAAATATTTGAAGTTTTGTAAAAAATTAACAATATTTATAAAAAACAGAATTATTCTAAAAATATTGTGAATTATTTAAAAAAATATTAAAAAAATTTTAGTGACATGATTATAACACTTTTAAAACTTTAATGACCTGATTGGAACAACTAAAAGTGTTAATGACCCAATTGGAACACTCTTAAAACTTTAGTGACCTAATTAGAACAAATAAAAATATGAGTGATCGAATTGTAACGCTGTTAAAACTTTCTTATTATTTTGTGAAGTTTTTCCAATATAAAAACAAATAATATGATAGCACGTATATTAAAGAAAAGTATAAATTGTTTACAAAATAAAATATGATAAAGTACAATACTATAAAATGTAGTTAAAATAAAGCATGATAAAAACCTAAGTATTCATTATAGTTAAAGTAAGCTAAAAAAAGAATGATTAAGAGCTATTAGATCTGGTTATGGATTAACAAAACTTTTCTATTTGATCAGTAGTTAATAAATATGGAATCTAAGTTAACTAACTACTAACAAACACAAATACTTAAGAAAACATAAGTGCACAAGTTGTGCTTTTAAATTATTCACTTGATTATCAAAATTGAGTACAAAGAGTTACAATTAGCAGATACACAAGTGGCTTAACTAGCTTACCTCTACTATATAAGTATGAGGATTTTATTCTATGAAACCTAAACAATAAGAATAAACTATTCTATGTTCAAAATGTATAGCAAAATAGACAATCGACATATCAAAGTTAGGCAGCTTCATTACAATGTTATCTCTAATAGGCCGAACATATCAGGCGCCGGTACAGACAATCTTGTCTTGTGTTAAAGTTAATCAGCAGCTCATGGAGTTCAGTGCCAATCGGTAGCAGTCGATCAGAACCACATCAAGTAGGTGTTGGTCGGTAGTGGTTTAGCATATGTTGTTCGGTAGTCATTCGGCATATGTTGATCAGCAATTGACTTAACACTTGGCAGAATTCGGCAGTTGACAACCAATGTTGAATTCTTGAGTATTTGGTAGTTTCACCCTCTTCATGGATCACCAAATTCCCATTAGAATGATGCTACCAAAATTCTATCTTTATCATTCTAGCATCTTGATCAGCAGTAGTTTATACATGTATCATCTTCTTTCTCTTGAGGTGTTTTCAAGAGGTAGATTGACCAAGTCCTTAATGTTATGCAAAGATAGGCTAAATAGGTCATACTTCTTGACTTCAGTTTTTTCGACACCATCATAGGTCAGACATAAGGTGTTGGTTGAGGAATTGTACCTCCAATGTGTAATTAGGTTGTGAATGTCAAAGGAGTCACATGGATGATATCTTCTTCTGCATTTTCGCCTTGTTTAACCTTGTTCTAAGGATTACACTTAGAGACTGATTCAAGCAAAAAACTCAAAGCATGCACATGTGAAGTATAAGAAGGTTACTTTGAAAGATTTGATATAACTCAGTGAATTATGCTAAGTATCAAATCTTTCGAATCCAAAAGACCAAATCATTTAAAGTCAAAGATGAAGTCTTCCGAAGATTCAAATACAAGGTCTTCTAAAGGCAAAGACTGATTTCTTTGAAGAAAGAGTATACATGCTTTTTCTAAATCACCTTGTGATAAAAGCTGACTACTTTCGGCTGCCACCTCTGAAAAATCACCAACTTAGATGAGTTGGTAAAATGTCCATACTTATGTCAAACTGTAGATTTAGGTTTTATATCTGTAACTTATACTTTTATACTTTTATCCTTCTTGTATTAGATAAGGAAGTGAGCTATGGCATGTCATAGTCACTAGTCAAAAGATAATCAGCCTTTTGACTTTACATTGATCATGTTGTCTAGATTTGTGTTTCCAGCTGGACTTCAAAGTATGGCCGGTTATAGGATGTAATATAAATTTTCTCAAGTACTTGTAATTTCCATGTGTGCTTTGTAGCACTTTTTAAGAACTTAAGAGCAATATGCATCATTCTTGAAAACCTTATTATCTTGTTCCTGATACGTTCTTTACTTTTATTCTTTTTTCATCTTAACCCGATTCCCTATTGGATCTGCTAAGTGTTCTAACTCTCCTAACACTTTGAAACTATTGCATTGACCCCCTTCACCGGTACTTTAATTGGTATCAGAGAATTTTATGTTTTTGATTGTAAGATCTCACCATCTTAGATATCTTTAATTTCAAAAAATACTTACCATCTCAAATGCCAGCTATCTCAAGGCTGGTATGGAAACCGGTGCCATGACAAAGTCTTCACTGATCACTACTGATGACTTTGATAATTGGTGCCAACACATGGAAGGGCCCATCAAGTCTCAAGACAGCAGGATATGGAGATCTGTTGTTAAGGACCTCACATGCTAAGCACTTCTTCAGCCACTGATAGAGGTGGCACAAATTCAAAGGAAATCACTGACTATTTTGAACAACATTGAAAGAAAATTGATGTAGATTAGAAAGCCATGAGCGCTCTCCAAACTACTCTTTCAAACTCTATATACAGAGGCTTTAAGAAGTGCAAAACTGCTAAGAAGCTCTGAGATATACTAAAGCTTATGTACGAAGGGTCTGAGGAAGCCAAAGAAAACAAGAAAGACATCATGAAGAAGCATATTGAGAACTTGTCTGCAAGTCAGGTGAAACTATGACTTAATAAAACTTTAGGTATATTGAGATTCTAGATACTCTCATGGATGTTGTAGCAAAATTTGAGAATAGGGACATTATGAGGAAGCTCATGTTCTCTTTCCCTAGACAAAGAACTCACTACTGTATGGCCATTAAGAGAACTAAAAACGTCACTACACATACTCTCACAGAGATGTATGGTATCATTAGTGGTTACCAGATGGTGATGAACATGCAAAATCCATCAAGCATCTCTTCTAACAATCAACAAAGTTCATCCCTACATGTGGTTGAAAGGGATAGTTGTGAATGACAACATCATCTCATCTGCTACCCTGACAATTCACAAAAGGGTCCTTTCATCACCTTCCCTGAGACACCAATGGAGAGCTACATCAAAGGAAGCCCATTCTAAAAGACAAGCTCTTCTTAAGCATTTGCATTTAATGATGAAACTTGAGGTAACTTTCTCTGCACTTTTGAAGAGTTGGATTGTATCCATCGAGATGACCAAGAGTATATAGAGATAGTCTAGAGCCAACAAGTTTTACAAGAGAACGGAAAGGAAGTTTCCTAGAAATATATCTAGTAGAAAGTTTGGACTTTATAAAAGCAAAATAAAGTGTTACAACTTTAACCAGATAGGACACTTTGCTAGGGAGTGCAATGCACCAAGGACTAATGGTGGCCAAGCATAATCCAGGGCTAACTACACTGATGCTCTCCCAGAACTGAGAAGACAAGCCAACCAAAACAACACGCTATTGTTGTTATTGAAGAAGGAGGCTTTGACTTGATCTTTCAGATAGAAGATGCTTCTTCCAACCAAGCACTGATGGTTGACCATGAAGAAGGAAATGTATTAGAACATCTTTGTTTGAATGCATTAATGTATAGGTCCTATAACCTAGAAGTGAGATCTTCCCTTAAGTCCTTGAACATATGAAAAGATAATTTTAAAAGAGCTAAAAATGATTATAAACTTGCAATAAAAGATTTAGGGAAAACAATTTCAATTCCTATGCATGAGCACATAAATTACAGGACTCAAATTAAGGATCTCATTACCATGTTCAATGAATACCAGGTTGTAAGGATTACACTTAGAGGCTGATGCAACCAAAGAACTCTCATCATGAATGCACGAAGTACAAGAAAGTTACTTTGGAATATTTTATACAACTCAGTGAATTATGCTATGTATAAAATATTTCGAAGCCAAAAGGCCATATCTTCTAAAGCCAAAGATGAAGTCTTCCGAAGCTTGAAAGACAAAGTCTTCTGAAGCCAAAGATTGCTTTCTACAGGACCGTTGAAGGGGGTCAATGCAACAGTTTCATAATGAGAAGGGGCTTAGAACACTTAACAGATCAAATAGGGAACCAGGTTTATATTGATGATACTAAGAACACAAGTAAATATGAGACATAACAATAGCAAGATAATATTAGTTTTCAAGAATGATGTATATTGCTTTTAAGTTCTTTTACAAGTGTTACAAAGCATACATATAAAGACGAGTACTTGAGACACTTTATACTACATCCTATAGCCGACCATATTTTGAAAGCAAGCTCGAAACACTAATCTACACAACAAGATCAATGTATAATAAAAGGAAGATTGCCTTTTGACTTGTTACTATGACATGCCATAGCTCAATCCTAATATATAATAAAAAGGATAAAAGTACAAAAGTAAAAAGTTACAGACCAATGAACTTAATCTACAGTTGACAAAAGTATGGACCTTTTCATCCAGTTATCTAAGTTAGTGAGTCTTCAAAGATGGTAGTGGAAAGTTGTTTAGCTTTTATCAAAAGTTGATTAGCGAAAGCATGTCTTCTTTGTCTTCAAGAGAAATCAGTCTTTGGCTTCTAAAGACTTTGTCTCTGAAGCTTCGGAAGACTTCATCTTTGGCTTCAGAAGACATGGTCATTTGGCTTCGGAAGATACGGTCATTTGGCTTCGGAAGATATGGTCATTTGACTTTGGGAGATATGGTCATTTGGCTTCGGAAGATATTTTTTATTTGTCTTCAGAAGATTTAATACTTAGCATATTTCATTGAGTTGTATAAAATCTTATGAAGTAACTTGCTTGTACTTATTTCATGCATGCTGAGAGATCTTTGGTTGCATCATCCTTTAAATGTAAACCTTACAAACTCCCCTTAGGCTAATGCTCCCAAAACATAAAAGATCCTTGTGTTTTGATCTTCATCTGTTGACAGTCCTTATTAGGAGCAAGACCCTTCTTTATCATGTGGTTAGGATCCCTCAGACTCTCATAGTATCTCCTTATGTCAATAAGATCATCAAGAATAAGGTCAAGTATGTCTTGTAGGAAATAGATATTTTGACCTCCTTAATCTCTAGTAACATACCATCTGTCTGGATTAGCAACAAAGGTCCAGGATAAGATGGGTTTTCTAGCAGCAAGAGGCTCTATATTGGTTGAACTTGGTTATGAAGCCTCTTCTTGAGTATCCTTAGGATGCTCTGACTCATCCTGAGGTGCAGAGGTGGATGCTTTGGACTTCTTCTTCTTCTTACTATCACTTTTCATGGCCATCCTTTTCTTCCTCTTTCTATATTTTAACTAAGGATACTGGCCTTCCGCATGAGGTTGTTCTTGTTGGTCTTCCTTAGTTGGGTCCTTTTCCTTCATAGGTTCAGAAGGAGAGGGATCCGGACCCTATTATGGATCAAAAGGTCAAGTTGCATGTGGTCAAGCACTAGGTCCAGGTTGGGTTGTCTCTTGTGGTTCAACCTTGACCTTTGCTTCAGGTGCAGCCTGACTTGGTGGAGAACGTAAGTCAACAAGCTCACCCCTTTTGATATTCTGCTTGATCTCCCTAATATGCTCATCCATAGTGGGTAGAGACATTGGACCAAGCCTCCTTCCGAAGAATCCATACAGCTTTAAGAAGCTCACCATTTTCTGCTTATCAGCAGACATCTTCAGACAGCTTTGATGGTGGCTCTTGACTTTGCAGCTTCTTCCCTCATCTTTCTCGTAGCAGCTTTTTGTTGTTTCATCACTTATTACTCAAGATGATTGAGGTAGTCAAACTCTATGTACTCATAGGATTGTTGGATTCTGTATGCCCAAGACACATAGAACATTGATGTGGTTAGTACGTCATGATCCAAGTCGGGTCATACCCAATAACAAGCTTAGCAAACACCAATCAATATCTAGGTGATGATATGATCATGCAATTAAATATTTACACCAATTTAGAAAATGGGTTTTCTAAATAAAATTGCATGTGAGATGGAACAACTTATTGGGATATTTTGTCCATGAATATTATTTGTAATGTTATTTGTTTTAATCAAATGACATCAAATAATAAGAGAGTGTGTAAGGGTTATATAAAATTAATAGGTAAATTTTATAACTCTTACAACTAACAAATAAAATGGGTGTTTAAGTTTTAAGAGGGAAAACCCCTTGAATATCAAAGGATCGGCCGCCCCATGTGGGAAAGAGATTCTCTTTCTTTCTTGAAACTACACACTCCATTTTACAATAAAACTCTCTTTGACTCATTCTCTCACACATACATACATGCAATGACCAAATGAAGAAAAATGCTCTCTCTTTTCTTTACAAAGAATCACGGCTGGAATGGTTCCAGCAGCAATCTTCTAGCTCGATTTGGTGCTCAAAAGATGCTTCCTCTCGTTTCTTTGAAGAAACTCACGGCTGGAATGGTTCCAGCAGCCTTTTTCTTGGTCGATTTGGTGCTCAAAATCCTAGCAATAAGGTGATTTGCATAATGCTTGAGGGTATGAGCACTTGAGGACATCTACTCTTGATGTCTTGGTCATCCAATGGCAGCTACATCTTCATCAATATCACGGTTTCAGCTCTCTCTTTTGGATGATGTTTCAGCCCGATTTTCAGCAACCTTTGGAAGTAACCTTTGGAAGGTAGTTTGTTGATTTGGTTGTTGTGTTTGCTTCTTGATGTTTTGGCTGCTCAAGAACATCATTTTCCCATCTACAACTCGATTTTGGCAGCTTCTAAAGGTAGTATACATCACTTGTTTGGGTTGTTATATATTGGTGATAACTAGTTCAAACACATATATAAGATCCTTGCATTCTTGGGTTTGTTGTAGACATGCAATGAACTATAATTTTCAGATTTCAAATGGTTGATGTTTGATGTTAATCCGCTGCGTTTTCTTGTTTAAAATGGTTAAACAACATTGTTTAAAGTCCAACAAACCCAACAATGGCATCTAGAGCCGAATATGTGGATGACTAGTTTCATGTGTTCTTGTAAAATTGGTTTTATGAGGCTTTAACAACCTTATTAGGGCTGTTTTGTGATGATTTGATGATACCCCAACCTTTCAAGGTTGTAATCATGCATGCTTATGATTAGATCTTGAAAGGAAAGATATCAATTTGGTTGATTGGTTTTTGTTTGGACAAAAGACCCTAAATTCTTAGTTTGTGTTGGCTGAAAATTTAGGGTCAAATGGGGTTCATTTTGGTTCTTGAAATGATGTATGTGGATACATATATTAGTGCATAACATAGCCTTGACCATGTGTGTTTTGGATTTGGTTGATTGTAATCTTGTCATGTTGGTTGTATTCATTCTTTATGGGTTGTAATAATCCTTTTGGTGTTTCTATTTGGATTGTAATTTGTTTATTCATTTGGCAATGTAATAAATAGATTAGGAGTATTTTTTCTTTTACTAGAAAATATGTATTAGGATATATATTTTGTAAAAGAAGATGCTCGGGAAAGAAGCACAAAAGGAAGACACAAAGGATGGACTTGAAGCATTTGGATGCAAGTTCAAGTGGGAGTCTTTGAAGACCTCATCATTTGTGTTGTGTTGAACCCTTAGGAAAGACCTTATGACAACACTTGTGATGGCAAACAAGTGTAGTCAACTTAGTGGCTATAGTTATGCACATATGCTTGTATGATTGTACTTGTTTGGTTGTTTGTTGTGTGATTGTTATTTGACATTTGGATGTGCATAACAAACTAATTAACAAACTTAACAAGCTGAATTTTATGGTTCCTAATCATTAAGTGATTAATAAAAGGTTATTAAAAGGATTAATGATTTAATGAAAGAGGTTTTATTAAAAGTGAACCATAGGATACCTTGCATTTGAAAGCATGCAAATACAAGGTAAATAGAGTTTTCAAACTAGAATCAATGAAAACTAAAAATCCCTTTTTCAAACAAGTTTAACACCGTCCTTTTGCACAACACTTAAGTCATTTGGAAACTCTTAATGGGATAAAGGTCACCTAACCATTTTGAGGGAACTTATGACTTAAGGTGAGAATACCACATTGGTGGGATAAAGGTCACCTAACCACTTGTGTTGGTAAACTCACATGTGTGTGCAAGTAGGGTAACTTGATTTGCAAACCATGTTGAATGGATCACCTAAGATATGGTTTCCAAATGGTGTTGATGGGATTAACATGCCGACTTTGCATATGACGTTTAAAGTCGATCCCATACCGCTAGAAGTTGCAAAGGGTTGCAATTGTCAAATATTGACTACCTTGTTAATTTGAATAATGGGATAAAGGTCACCTAACCATTATTTGAATGTAACGTTGGATTCTAGATTTTAATTATTAATTGTCTATGAGACATAAGGGTATTAATAATTAAAATGAAATTTTTTGAAATACTAAAAAGAACTTTGTAAAATTTGTAGAATGACCGCAAATAATAATGCTACCACCCCAACCGTCCATACCCTATCACCGAGAACTATTTTAGAGAGGGATCGTCTCTACCATAATAACCTTATGGACTAGTCTCGAAACTTAAGAATTGTTCTCAAGCAAGAGCAAAGGCATATGTCCTTGACGATCCTACACCTAACCAACCCGACCCCGACGATGTTGAGGCCATTCCCGATCCTAAGGCAAATGTTGCCAAAGGAGAAGGGCACATCAAAGGCAAAGGGTAAGGGTAGATCAAAGCGGAACCTCCAAAACCTAAGCTTATGAAGCTTAAGGTAACCGAAAACGATCCATGCTTTGAGTATGGTGAGATAGGTCATTTGAAAGGGATTCATCCAACCTATCTCAAAGAGTTGAGAAATAAGAGGGATGCTGGGCAAACCTCAAGCACAACTTTCATAATCCATATTGACTTAAATGTTATTTCCTCAAAGCACATGGGTAATTGGATACCACATGTGGAACTAACTATTGCAATCTGTTGCAAGGGTTTAAAAGAAATAAGCACTTTAACAAAGGAGACTATGTTTTGAAACTTTCAAAAGGTTTGGAAGTTGTTCTTCAAAACTTGTTATATGCTCCTAGTTTGACTAGGAACATGATTTAAGTTCCCCTTTAAAACGATATGGTTATGATTTAAAGTTAGTAGATGATGGTATCTATATTTATATGGATGATGTATATTATTTCAAGGCTATGCCTTCTAATGATGTTGATGAATTGGTTCATAATGATTCGTCCTATAATAACACATTATACCTATCATGCACTAAGAGACTTAAAATGGTTTAAGTAACTCTTATTCTTGTCATTGTCATCTTGGTTACATAAACAAGAATCGGATTTAAACACTTTAAAAGAATGGTCTTTTGAAAACAAATGAAAATTGTTCATTTGATAAGTGTGAATCTTGTTTACAAGGTAAGATGACCAACACGCCCTTTAGTGGTACAAATGAGAGGGCAAAAGACTTATTAGGAGTCATACATTTGGATGTATGTGGTCCTTTTAAGAGAATGACAAGGTATGGTGAAACTTACTTCATTACCTTAACCGACGATTATAGTCGCTATGGTTATGTGTACTTGATGGCACATAGACATGAAGAATTTGAAATGTTCAAAAAAAACTTCAAGAATGAAGTAGGAAATCAACTCGATAGAACTACCAAAGTTCTCCGTTTAGATAGAGAAGGTGTATACCTAAGTGAGACTTTTAGGGATCATCTAGGAAGTTGTAAGATTGTCTCACAACTAACTCCTCACAGAACACCATAACATAATGGTGTGTCTCAAAGGAGATCGAACCTATTGGATATAGTTCGACCTATGATGGCTATAAGCTCACTACCTCTATAATTTTGGGGTTTCGCACTGCTCTCCGCGGCTCATATTTTGAATATGATCCAAACCAAGAAAGTGGATTCGACGCCTTTTGAAATATGAAATGGAACAGTTCCATCGCTATCATATTTTAAATTATGGGTTATGAAGCTTATGTTAAGCTTAACACCCAAACCAACTGCAAGTCGATTCACTAAGTGTATATTTGTTGGATATATAAAAGGATTGTATAGGATACTATTTCTTTGATCCAACAGAGCAAAAGGTATTCATTGCTCAAAAGGCAGAGTTCTTGGAAGCCAAGTTCCTTATGGAAGGAATGACGCATAGAACAGTGGAATTTGATGAGGATCAAGGTCCACAAGCCGATACACGTTTGGTTGACACTAGCAATCAATAAGAGGTTGTTGATCATGATCAAGAGGTTGATCAATACACACAAAACGTTCGCTGATCTGGTAAAGTCAGCATTTCACATGAAAGATGTGGATTTTTCATAGATGGATGCTACGTTGTTGACTCCAAAGAGCCAACTACATACCATGATACAATGTCCAATTCGGATTGTGATATGTGGCTAGGAGCCATGAACGTAAAGATGCAATTCATGTATGACAACCAAGTTTGGGAATTGGTTGACTCTTCACTTAACTCCAAACCGGTTGGATGCAAGTGGGTTTTCAAGAAGAAAACTGACATGCATGGAAACTTGGATACTTACAAGGCAAGACTTGTAGCAAAAGGTTTCACTCTAAGTCAAAGGGTTGATTATGATGAAACCTTCTCGCCAATGGCAATGCTAAAGTCATCCTGATAAAGTATGCAAGTTAATGATATCAGTCTATGGATTGAGACAAGCATCGAGAGATTGGAATCAACGTTTTGATGAAAAGATCAAGAAATTGGGTTTCATCAAGAACGCTAACGAGGATTGTGTGTACCAAGGGGCTAGTGGGAGTGTAATTACGTTCTTAGTATTGTATGTTGATGACATACTACACTTGGAAATTGTCTTTCCAAAAGGGATCTCCGTGAAGCCGTCTCTATTTTGGAAATAAAGATCTATAGGGATAGATCGAGGCGGTTGATAGGGTTAAACCAAAGTGCATACATTGATAAAATCTTGAAAAGGTTCAAGATGGAAAACTCTAAGAAAGGTATAGTACCTATTCAAAGAGGGACAACATTGAGTGCATCTCAATGTCCAAGCTCAAACGATGAGCAACATCGTATGAAGGACATCCCATATGCGTCTGCTATAGGATCCATCATGTATGCGATGATATGCACTAGACTGGACGAGTCATGCGCGTTAAGCATGACAAATAGATATCAGCAGAATCCAAGTAACAGCCATTGGATGGTTGTTGAATGTATATTGGAATACCTTAGGAGGACTAAGGATATGTTTCTAATATATGGATCTGATGAAGAGGAACTGGTTGTGAAGGGTTACACGAATGCTAGTTTCCAAACTGATCGAGATGATCCTCGATCACAATCGGGGTACATCTCCATTATGAATATGGTAGCATTGTCCACTACAGAATTCGAATACATAGCTGCCTCATTAGCAGCTTGGGAAGCTACATGGATAAAAGGTTTATCACCAGTCTAAGGATAGTCTCTACCATTCAAGACTCCTTAGAAATCTTTGTGATAACGAGGGTGCGATTGTTCAAATCAAGGAACCCCGTGCACGTCAAAAGATTAGGCACAATGAGCGGAGATTCAACTACATAAAGGATGAAGTTGAAAAGGGAAACATATGTATTCGCAAAGTTCACTTTGATCAAAACATTGCGGATCCACTCACGAAGCTCCTTGAAAGGGCAAAGCATGAAAGTCATACTTGTGCCTCAGGACTTCGATATTCTAGTGATTGGAATTGATCTGTTTAGTATTAATATTATTAATATGGAACAATTGTAATACTTAACTTATCTATACATTTACGATACTTTAAGTGATGTTCCCTTTTAGCATGTTTACATCCATGAATAATTTCATTATTCTAAATGTCCGTAGTCGGTCATATTTGTGGGAACAAATATGAATGTAAGACTATTATGAACTTGGATTGGTGGATATTCATAAGGCATGGATATAGAGCAATTGGTTGCTGCCAAGGTTCATAGATATTCGTGGGATACGAATATTGGAATGACCCGCATCTCAAATCTTACTACATGGAATCTTATTGATTGATCATAAGTAAATTTGAGTAAAGGCGAATATCATTTGGTATCCTCCGACCTGAGATACATATTGGGTTTTGATATTCACCAAGTGTTATACCTTGAGCTAGTTCTTCACTGATATGAAATAATTGTCAGTACATAAGGCTATGTTCAGGTATGACATAAGGTGATTGTGAGAAACGTATGTAGTCAAGATGGGATTTGTTCCTCTTATTCGTTG
This sequence comes from Flaveria linearis, assembly GCA_024085815.1. Taxonomy (NCBI): domain Eukaryota; kingdom Viridiplantae; phylum Streptophyta; class Magnoliopsida; order Asterales; family Asteraceae; genus Flaveria; species Flaveria linearis. Next base: position 15,456,724 of record CM044012.1, read on the forward strand.
AGAGTAAGATGTCTAAGGCCTGATTAAGTTAAATCAACAAGGAATGATCATTCTGTGTCCTTGGATTTAACATGACATCTGTAACAAAAGGATAGATGATTGATTCACCTAAATCATTTCAAGTTGGATACTTGAAGGGGATGATGTTATTGAATGGCTTCTAAGTCATGCGTATTAAGGGTAGTAAACCGTTGTTAGGCGGTATTTACTGCTTGCATCAATCTTCTATGTATCTTGTGCAAGTGGGAGATTGTTGGATTCTGTATGCCCAAGACACATAGAACATTGATGTGGTTAGTACATCATGATCCAAGTCGGGTCATACCCAATAACAAGCTTAGCAAACACCAATCAATATCTAATTGATGATATGATCATGCAATTAAATATTTACACCAATTTAGAAAATGGGTTTTCTAAATAAATTGCATGTGAGATGGAACAACTTATTGGGATATTTTGTCCACGAATATTATTTGTAATGTTATTTGTTTTAATCAAATGACATCAAATAATAAGAGAGTGTGTAAGGGTTATATAAAATTAATAGGTAAATTTTATAACTCTTACAACTAACAAATAAAATGGGTGTTTAAGTTTTAAGAGGGAAAACCCCTTGAATATCAAAGGATCGGCCGCCCCATGTGGGAAAGAGATTCTCTTTCTTTCTTGAAACTACACACTCCATTTTACAATAAAACTCTCTTTGACTCATTCTCTCACACATACATACATGCAATGACCAAATGAAGAAAAATGCTCTCTCTTTTCTTTACAAAGAATCACGGCTGGAATGGTTCCAGCAGCAATCTTCTAGCTCGATTTGGTGCTCAAAAGATGCTTCCTCTCGTTTCTTTGAAGAAACTCACGGCTGGAATGGTTCCAGCAGCCTTTTTCTTGGTCGATTTGGTGCTCAAAATCCTAGCAATAAGGTGATTTGCATAATGCTTGAGGGTATGAGCACTTGAGGACATCTACTCTTGATGTCTTGGTCATCCAATGGCAGCTACATCTTCATCAATATCACGGTTTCAGCTCTCTCTTTTGGATGATGTTTCAGCCCGATTTTCAGCAACCTTTGGAAGTAACCTTTGGAAGGTAGTTTGTTGATTTGGTTGTTGTGTTTGCTTCTTGATGTTTTGGCTGCTCAAGAACATCATTTTCCCATCTACAACTCGATTTTGGCAGCTTCTAAAGGTAGTATACATCACTTGTTTGGGTTGTTATATATTAGTGATAACTAGTTCAAACACATATATAAGATCCTTGCATTCTTGGGTTTGTTGTAGACATGCAATGAACTATAATTTTCAGATTTCAAATGGTTGATGTTTGATGTTAATCCGCTGCGTTTTCTTGTTTAAAATGGTTAAACAACATTGTTTAAAGTCCAACAAACCCAACAAGGATAAGGGAAGAAGTACAACTACCTGATAGAGGCCTGTGGCAGTTAGTTAGTTTATCATGTTTTGTCTATCTATTTCTTTGTGTATCCGAGGTTGTTGCTCAGTTGCGACAGCCTCTGTCTCAGGACTTTCTTGAACTGGGGAGAGAGTAGGAGCTTGTTTATAGAATGTTTTCCTCCTCCTTTCTTCTTTGATCTTGAGGAGAAATTCTGCATCCTTAACCTCGTTTCTCTCCTTTGACAACTCAATGTTAGCCAGTTCATTCAACTCTTCTAAGGGAAGAGAGATGAGTTCACATATGTTGTAGTTTCTGGTCCCCAAGTAATTCAATCTGGCTGCTTTTAACTCATCATCTTGAGAAGTGTTTGGCCAGGGGTGGCCCTAATTGCAGCTTCCATAAAGCCTGGAACCCTCTTGAGGTTTGTCCCATTAGCTTCCTCCCCCTCTCTCTTTCTTCCTCTTCAATCTCCTTAGGAGTCAACTTCCTTTTTCCTATTATCACTCACAGGCTTTGGTGACTCAGAGTGTAGAGAGCTTTGGCCTTCATTGTGTGGTTCAGCACTTGAGCTCTATCCAGAGAGAGGTTGTGAAACACCTTCACCAACTGGTGCCTCACTGAGGGTAGAGGGTGTTAAAGCAGTTCATGTCTTAAGGTTCGCAGGTTCTACCACTACACATTCAGCAAAGGTTTCCTCTTCGAAGTTAATCTTAGGGTCCACGTCAACATCCAGTTGACTAATGACATTGCATGTTAGCCTGTGCCTTCTTCTTAGTCTAAACTCTTCAACCTCCCTATCTTGCATCCTTTGAGCTAGTATGTCAGCTTTCATGTTTTGATTTAGGTTGGCAAGTGGCATGTGAACTAGAGGAAGACTCTCAGAGTACTTCATGGTCTGAAAATTAAAGACTTCTTACTGCTCTGAAGTCTAAGGAGTATCAGGGCTCTCCTATCAGCATTAATCCTCCATCCTAGTATTTCATTCTTAGCATAATAAGATGGGTAGACATAGCCCTTGGAATACCCTCCTCAAATAGACTTTGGATGAGTAACTCCACATCAGTGTGGACCTGAGGAGGTTGCCAAGTATGGACAAGTGCAAGTGAGGGTAATGAATCCTATATGTCCATACTCTAGGAAGAACTCCAAGGTTCTATGATTACGGGTAGGGCCTTCTCCCCCTTTTTGGTAGCATCACCCTCTTGCACATAGGATCTAGAGGTTAGGTCCACCATATCCATAGGTTCTTGTGGCCCTGGTTAAGTTCTCCTCAGGGGTCTCTTGGCTAGCATACCCTTAAGATTGGTGATCTCAAGTTGCTGGTTATTGACCCTTCTATGTAAGGTAGCCACCTAAGATTCTAGGTGACCATCCTTTGAAACTAAATATGTGCAAGTTTTGGTCAGTTTGTGTACCTCTTATTGTAGACTCCCCTTATCTTTATCAGAAGAATCATAGTGGGATGAGAGAATATGACCAAAGTCTTCTTTATTATCACCAGCACTAATTTCTTGGATGCTGGATTTCCCCTGTACCATGATTGCTTTTATTGAAGTGTCAATGGGTTAGGTTGCCATGGTTGAGGTCTTAATGATGTAATCACTTGCAAAAGTGAGAGCCTTTTCCATATGGACCTTCTAAAGATATTCAGTGAGATCCACCTTAGTTGTGGGTGGATGATATGAGCTAGATATGGGAGAGTCAGGAGCACTCATATCTCATTGAGCAAGGGTGGAGAAGAGAGAGTCATGGTACTCATTGAATCCCATGTCTTCATCATCATAGAATTCAAGGTTTGGGATTGGTTGGTTAAGGTCAAGAGGCTAGGAATGATAACTTTCCCCTGAGGGTTGTTTACTCAAGTTTTGAGACTCTGAGTGAAGGCTTAAGGCTATTAGGGTTGTAAGCTCATCAGGCTAAGCATGAGGAACCTCAACACTAATTAATGAAGTGATGGTAATGGTTTTCTCCTAAAGAGAAGTGGGAACTCTAATGTCCATTTCTTATTGTGTAGGTGAGTATATAGGGGCTTGCACAACCTAAACAGTTTTTGCAGGTGTTTGTTTGGATCTTCTTGAGTAGGTGAGGGTGATTTGTGGTTGTGTGGGTGGTGTAGATGATTAAGGTGTGGGTTGAGCATTGTCTTGTGTTGCCAAGTTGTCACCTTGAGCAATGGGTTCTAAGATTTTTGCTACAAGGGTTGTTTCTACCGCTGAGAAGCCCACAATAGTCTTTCTCATTGTTTAAAAGATGTCAGGCTTCATCTGTCCCATTATAAGAATATTACATGTTCCCCTTAACTGTGAGCCTAGTTCACAGTTAAGAAGGTGTTGAAAATATCTAGGGAATATGTAATACTCTAAGGAGTCTAAGTTTGCAAATAGATTTTGGTACACAAATTAAGAATGCCTGAACTTGATACCTTGAATCATTCTATGCTTGTTGGATAGACAGTGAATGACAACATCCATTTCCTAAAGGTTCTTATAGAGTAATCCCCTTCATAGCCTATCTACCTGAAAGACTGGTTCACAGTAGATTTCGGGAATGACAATTCTCATTCTTCGTCATCCAGCCTTAAATGAGTGTTTATGGTGTTTGCAGTGATGAAAATTGTCCTGCCCTTCAATCTGGCAGACAGTTCCTTCTCCCCTTCTATAATGACCTCTTAGCAGGTCCTCCAAAACTCTAAAAGCTGGTCTTCATACAATGGAGGGTCTATAGTGAGAGAGGTGAAAAGTTTGAGAGAGTTAAGAACCCGCAAACATCTAAGAAACCAGGATCTTTCTCAGATGATAGCAAAGCAACCTGATTATGTACGTATGTAATTGCATGGAGAAATCGGGTTGGTTTCATGGATCAGGGTTGGTCATTTTTTAGTAGCTTTGTGATGAAGGAAGATAAAGACAAAGGCGGTTTGTGGGTGATATTAGGTTAGGAAATTTGTAGATGAAGAAGAAAGTGAAAGAGGTGGAACCGTTAAAGGTATATTTATATGAACTGGATTTGAAACAAAATTAATGCAAAAGGATAAACTTTGAAATACGGATGTTGGTCGCACCTCTAAAAAAGCGCTAAAAAGTAGTTTTCTTAGAAGTAAAAAATCTTCTAAAGATAATTTGTCTTTGGAGGTTTTATAAAATCTTTCGAAGGCAATAGTACTTCGGAAGATATTTCTTAGCTTGATGAAAATTTTGCTTTAGAAGAAAAATACTTAAAGTATTTTTTTACTTCATAGATATATTTTGTTTCGGAAGAGATTAAAACTAGAAGTGTAAGGTTGTTACTTAAAGGCTGATGCAACCAAAGCAACCAAAGAGCTTCCAGCATGCATGCATGAAGTACAGAGTAGAGTTACTTCCGAAGCTAAAGACCAAATCTTCTAAAGCCAAAGATGAAGTGTTCCGAAGCTTCTAAGTCAAAGTCTTTCACAGGCAGAAGACTGAAGACTAATTTCTTTCGAAGACAGACAAGACATGCTTTCTCTGAACACCTTTTGACAGAAAGCTAAACAACTTTCCACTGCCACTATGAAGACTCACCTACTTATATTAGTTGGTAAAAAGGTTCATGCTTTTGTCAACTGTAGATTTGGTCATTGGTCTGTAACTTTCTACTTTATACCTTGTATCATTTTTATAATATATTAGGATGTGGGTAGTCATAGTCACAAGTGAACAGGCAATCTGTCTTTTGACTGTATATTGATCTTGTTGTTTATATTAGTGTTTCCAGATGGCTTTCAAAGTATAGCTGGCTGTAGGATGTAGTAAAAAGTATCTCAGGTTCTTGTATTTGGTTTTATGCTTTGTAACACTTGTAACAGAACTTGAGATCAATATACCCCATTATTGAAAGCAATACTGATCTTGTTCTTGTTCTTTGTTCTATCTCATTTCTTACTTGTGTTCTTAGTATCTTTTATATAAACCTGATTCCCTATTTGATCTGTTAAGTGTTCTATCACTCACTTCATTGTGAGACTGATTGTATTGACCATCCTTTAACCGGTCCTGCAATTGGTATCAGAGCACTTCAAACTCTTGATTGTAAGGTCTCATCATCTTAAATCCTCTCAGTTTCACAAATCACTTAACATCTCAAATGGCAGCTCTCTTAAAGGCTGATATAGAAACCGGTACTATGACAAAGTCTGCACTGATCAGTCCTGATGACTTTGATAGTTGTTACCAAAGAATAAAAGGCTTCATCAAGTCTCAAAATAGATGGATATGGGGATCTGTTGTCTCTAGACCTCATGTACCATGCACCTCCTCAGCTGCTTTAAGAGGTTGCATGATACCAAAGGAAGTGGCTGACTGCTCCGAAGACTGGATGAAGATATATATAGATCAGAAAGCCATGACCGCCCTCCAAATTGCTCTTCCAAACTCTATCTACAGAGGCTTCAAGAAGTGCAAAACTGCTAAGAAACTCTAGGATGCATTGAAGCTAATGTATGAGGGGTCTAATGAAGTTAAAGAGAACAAGAAAGACCTCTTGAAGTAGTAGTTTGAGAACTTCACCTTTAAAGCAGGTGAAACCACGACCCAACAATACTTCAGGAATGTTGAGATTGTGGATACTCTAATGGTTATTGGAGTAATTGAGAATAAGGACATTGTGAGTAAGTTCATGTCCTCTCTTTCTAGACAATGAACACACTATTGTGTGGTAATTAAGATGACTGAAGACCTCAAGACCCGTACTCTCACTAAGTTGTATGGTATCCGTAATGGATACCAGATGGATATGAACATGCAAAATCCATCTTGAAACTCCAAAAATCAAGAGAGTTATACCCTTCATGTGGTTGAAAGGGATTGGAGAGAACCATAACATCATCTCATTTGTTACACTGATAACTCATAAAAGGCCTTTTCATCATTTTCCCGGAGACAGCAAGTGAGAGCTAGATCCAAGGAAGTGTATTCCAAGAGACAAGCTTATCTTGGAAACTTCCTCTTCACCCTTGAAGACTTAGAATGCATGCATCTAGATGATCTAGAGTACATGGAGATAGTGCAACAGATTGCACTTGTCACTCATAGAGACAAGGAGTTCTACAAGTGTACAGGGAGGATGTTTCCCAGCAATGTATCCAGTGAAAAGCTTGGGCTGGACAAAACAAAGTAAATTGTTACAACTATACCAAAATGGGACTCTTCTTTAGAGAGTGCAAGGCACCAAGAACAAATGGTGGCCAAGCACAAACGAGGCCAAACTACACTAAGGGAGATCCACACAGTGAGAAGCCCAAGCAGGAAGTTATAGTTGTTGTTATAGAAGGAGGCTTTGATTGGAGTTTCCAGGTTGAATATGCATCTCCAAATTAAGGACTAATGGCTGGTCATGAAGAGGACAAGGTATTGGAACATCTTTGTACCCCAGAATGCATTGCTAAAGTTAACACATATAGATCCTACAACTTAGAGATGAGATCTGACCTTGAGTCCTTAAACATCTTAAAAGCTGATTTCAAAAGAGCTGGAAATGATTATAAACTTCAAATAGAAGATTTAGAGAAAACCATTTGAACTCTTAAGCATGAACACACAAACTACAGGACTTAAATCAAAGATCTCATCACTAAGTTAATTGAATGCCAGGCTGAGTCTGTGATCAGCAAAGCCAGGGAAGAAAAATATGTTCTTGAAGAAGAGACCTTAAAGAACGTCATATCCTCATCCTTGCATGCAAAAGTCTGTTATCAGAACAAGCAGGGACCAAGATCTACGAGGTGGCTCCTCCACACACTCTACTATCTGTAGCTCCTCCACACACTCTACTATCCCCTCATAGACCCCATTAAAGAAGATGATGAAGAGGAGATAGTGAAGGATGGATCTGAGATGAATGAAGAAGATCATTCTAAGAAGGGTCACTATTCTCCAGAGGAGAGGAAATAGCCAGGGATGACAAAGTCTAAAAGAAAGAACTTGATCAGAGTAGCCAAGAGAAGATCAAAGAAGGTTCTAGAGATCAAGGCCACATTCAATTCCAAGCAAAAACAAGTCTTTATCTCTGCAGGATTTGAAGTGATAAAGGCTGAGGACTCAACCAAGAACTCTAGTACCAGGAGTTCTAGCTCATGTCCAACTCATATCTGTGAAGAAAAGGAGACTGATTAACTGTGTACCACTGCTAAACAACCTGAATCATTCAGCTCCAAGAGCAAGCCTCTCTCTAAGAAGTTTGCTGCATTATCTGAGAAGATAAAGATAAAGATGGAAAGTGATGAAGCTCAGTCTTCTACTCAAAGGAAGACTCTTAGAAGGAAGCCAATTCATTGTATCATGTGTGGTAGTACTGCACCTCTTGCTAAGGATTGTATCTACAATCCTAAAAGTACACATGACCAAGAAAAAGACTTCTGAGAAGAAGAAGAAGAAGAAGAAGAAGAAGAAGCTTCAGAAGGAAAATCTTTTACTTTCGGAAGCTCCAAAGTGGAAATGAGGACAAGTGAAAACTTGCCTTCGGATGAAAATTTGGTCTCGAAGAAAGAAATACTTCCAAAGCACTAAAGCTTGCTACAGTGAAGGCAAGATCTTCCAAAGGAATAGTCTCCAAAACTTCTGAAGTTGTCAAAACTTCCTAAGTGTTGAAGGTCAAGTCTAATCTTCCAAAGATTGTGTGGAAGATAAAGGAAGAAGATGTGACTAAAAGTTATTCATTAACAATAAAAGATGATCCACAAAGTCCTAACATAGGATCAATAACTTTTGCATTGTCTTCAGTTCATTTTGACAAGCCCAACACCAATGAGGCTTTGGTTTCCAAATATAACTAATCTTCTTTTTTTGTGCAGGAACAACTAAAGACTAAGAAGAATGTATGGATCCTTGATAGTGGATGTTCCAAGAAAATGACAGGCAATGACTCTTTGCTGCAAAACTTTAACAAAATTGATAGAGGGCCAGTTGCTTTAGAGAAGATGCAGGTAGTTACATCACAGAGTTGGGCAGGGTCATAAATGGTAAGCTCAGCATTGAAAAAGTAAATATTGTTAAGGATCTTAGGTATAATTTATTATGTGTATCCTAATTTTGTGATCAAAGACACAACATGCTTTTCTAAGCATGAGTGCATTTTTCTCAAGCCTAGGGTGATCATTCCTCTAGCGCAAATACTGCGCAGAGCCCTCAGGAAAGGAGCATCTATAAGATTGATTTTCAAGAAATATCCCCCTTAGGATAAGTTTCTTGCTTTCTATCTAAAGCAAATAGTGATGAATCTTTCTTTTGGCATAAAAGAATGTGCCATGTAAAGTTTATAAACATGAACAATTAATAAAAAATGATTTGATAAGTGAAATGCCAAAAAAGATATTACAAGTGACGATCACGGTGTTGCGTGCCTAAAAGGGAAACAACATAAGGTGTCTCACAAGCCAAAGGAAAAGAACTCTATCACTACCTCCTTACACTTATTACACATGGATCTCTTTGGCCCCATCAGTGTAATAAGTCTAGGAAGGACCTCATATTGTTTAGTGATCATAGATGATTTCACAAGATTAAGGTCTTCTTCCTTATAACTAAGGATGAGACTCCTGAAATCTTGAAGAACTTGATTCTAAAAATTGAGAATCAATGTGATTACAAGGTCAGGGCCATAAGATATGATCAAGGAACTTAATTCAAAAACCAAATTCTTGACATATTTTATGATGAAAAGGGTATTACAATATAATATAGTGCTCCCAGGACTCCTCAGCAAAATGGTGTTGCTAAAAGGATAAATAGGATACTTATTGAAGCTACAAGAACCATGTTTTCTAATTCTAAACCACCCATCATCTTTTAGGCAGAGGCAGTTCAAAGAAAGTTGATGAGGCTTTAAAGGATGGAAGTTGGATTGACACAATGCTGGAGGAGTTGCTTCAATTCAAAAGACAAAACATTTGGAACCTATGTCCTCTCTCTCCGAGAAGACCACTATAGGTACCAAATGGGTATTTAAGAACACGAAAGATGATGGAGGACTTATCAATAAGGATAAGCCTAGACTAGTTGTTCAAGGGAACATATAAGAAGAAGGAATTAACTACACTGATGTTTTCTCTCTAGTAGTAAGACTTGAAGCTGTTAGGATATTCCTTACTTTTGCTACATCCAAGGATTTCAAGGTCTACCAACTTGATATCAAGTGTGCCTCTCTCTATATGGGGTGATAGATAAGGAGGTGTATGTCAATCAACCACATGGCTTTGCAGACCTAGATCATCCAAATTCTATCTACAAGCTTGATAAAGCTCTTTATGGGCTACATCAAGCTCCAATGAAGTAGTATGAGACACTATCTCAGTATCTCTATAGCATGGCTATAAGAGAGGTACTATAGATGGAACACTCTTCATCAAAGGAACTGGGAATGACTTTATCCTGGTTCAAATTTATATAGATGACATTATCTTTGGGTCAACAAATCCAAAGGTCGGCAAAGACTTTGAGAAACTAATGAAGAATGGATTTGAAATGAGTGCCATAGGGAAACACAATTTCTCTCTAGAAATTCAAGTGAAGCAGGTTGAAAATGACATCTTTATAAGCCAGTCAAAGTATGTACGAGACACACTTACAAGATTCAACATGACTGAATGTAAGGTTGTAAAGACACCCATAGCAAGAAACCACTCCCTTGGACCTGATATTGAGGGGGAGTGTGTAAATGAACATCTCTATCGAGAAATGATTGGGTCTGTTATGTACCTCATAGCCAGCAGGCATGATATAATGTTCGCTACATGCGTATATGCAAGATATCAAGCAAACCCTAAGATATCACACTTTGTTGATGTCAAGAAAATTATTAGATATCTCAAAGGTGCTCCTAAACTAGGCCTTTGGTAGTCAAGAATTCTAACTTCAATCTGTATGCCTATACAGATAGTGACTATAGTGACTCATGGTAACGCAAGAAACAATCTTGTGTGTCTGTATCAACCGTGAAGCTGAATAAATTGCTACTACTACCTGCTATGCTCGAGCGCTTTAGATTCAGAATCAGATACTAGATTATAGATTCGACCTCAAGGAGACTCCAATCCACATAGACAATAATAGTGCTATCTCTATCACAAAGAATCCTATGCAAAACTCAAGGACAAAACATATCAACATCAGGTATCATTTAGTTAGAGATAACTTTGAAAAGGGATTGATAAAACTTGTCAAAGTTAACACAAATAAACAATATGTGGATCTGTTCACAAAGGCTTTTGATGAACAAAGATAGAAATATTTTGTATCAGCTATTCGGATGACTAACTTTGAGTAGATTTTCTTAAAAAAATTAACTCAAGATTATTTCTAAAACATGTGTGTCCTAAGTTGTGTATATTATCACCTGCATAAGCCCAACTTTCTTTGAAAGAAAATTTTCAAATGATATTTCTTAGAATTTTGGAATTTTAGACATATTTTCTCTCGAAAGACATTAAGTTGTCTTCGGAAGAATATTATGTCTTCCAATCAGATAAACTACTTGTAAAATATTTACCTTCGAAAGAAATTTTGATATATCTTCTTAAGCTTAAATATGATTCTAAGTATTTATATGTTTTTGAAGGGCAATTTTCATCCGAAAGAAATTAAGAGTCGGAAGATTTATTTTGTAAATATAACTTATGAGTTTTAATATCTTCCAAAACCAAATATGTCTCAAAAGTAAAAGTACTCTAAGTATTTTTCTTCCAAATCAAATTTCCATAAAGCTCGGCAATATCTTCTGAAGTAAAATTGGCTTCGGAAGTTTTTATAAAACTTTCGAAGACAAATTAGCTTCGAAAGATTTTCGACTTCCAAGAAACTACCTTTTTGGGCAACTTTTTTAGAGATGGGACCGATATTCGGATTTCAAAGTTTATCCTTTTGCATTAACTTTGACTCAAATCCATTTCATATTTATACACTCAACAGTTCCCCCTCTTTCACTCTCTTTTTCATTCTGTAAATTCTCTAACCTAAATTCACCCACAAATCGACATTGTTCTTATTTTCCTTCACCATAAAGCTTCCTTAAAAATGGCCAACCTTGATCGCAAAACACAAACTAGATTTCTCCATGAACTTACACAAGTAACACTATCAAGTTGCTCTGTTGAACTCTAAGAAGATCCTAGTTTCTCAGAGGTTTGTCGATTCTTAACTCAATCCAAGTACTTCACCACCCTCACCATAGATTCTCCATTTTATGAGAGTTAACTATTGAAGTTCTGGAGGACCTACCAAGAGGTCACCATGGATGGGAGAACGCACTGTCTACCACAATGCATGGGAGGACAATCTTCATCAACCCCAGCCTCCATAAACACACATCTTAGGCTGGATGATGTAGAAGATGATTTGTCCTTCCCAAAGTCTGTTGTCAACCACTCCTTCAATCCAATAGGTTATAAAGGTGATTACTATGTAAGAACCTTTAGGTTAGGGAATGTCTCCTCCTAATAGAAGTACCTCCTCCAGGTTTTCATCCACAGTTTATCTAACAAGCATAGAGGATGGGACCGAATTTCTAAAGACCTTTCCTATATAGTCTATGGGATGGTTTAGGGGTTCAAGTTCAGGTATTCTCAATTTGTTTATACTAATTTACTTGCTAACTTGGACTCCTTAGAATATTGCATATTCCTTAGATATGTCAAGCACATTCATAACTGTGAACTGGGCTCACAGTTAAGGGGAATAGGTAATTCTAAATATGGTTTAGATGAAGCCTAACATCTTCAAGACTATGAGAAACCCTATTGTGGGCTTCTCAAGGGTAGAATAACCCTTGTCCTAAAAATGTTAATGCTCATTGCTCAAGGAGACAACCTAGCAGCACCAGCTAGTGTTGCACCCATACCTTCCACTTCTTAACATTCCATATAGCCTTAAATCACCATCACCAACATAAGAAAATCCAAACGAACCCTTTCCATAAGCTACTCAGCTTATGGAGGCCACCCCATTCAGGAGGAAGTGAACACTGGATCTCCCACTTCCCCTGAGGAGTAAACCACTCCCATTTTACCAAGGATCAGTGCTCAAGTTCCTCTTGCCCAGCATGATGAGCTCACAACCCCCATAGCCTTAAGACTTCACTCAGAGTCTCAAAACACCAGTGAACAACCTTCAGGGGAAGTTATCATCCCTAGTCTTTGGATCTTACTAACCAATACCCAACCTAGTGTTCTATGATGATGAAGACATGGGCTTTAGTGAGTACCATTAGTCTCTCTTCTCCACCCCTGCTCTAGGAGAGATGAGTACTCCTGCATCACCCATGTCTAGCCCATATCATCCACCATTTACTGAGGTGGATCTTCCTAAACATGTTCAGGAGACTCATATGGAAGACGCTCTCACTTGAGCAAGTGACGACATCATTAGGACCTCAACCATAGCAATCCAGCCCCTTGACACTGTCACACCCCAAAAATCACAGCGGAAGGTCGCGTGACGTGGTGGTAACGGAAGTTGGAGTTATTCCAACGGTCGTGGTCAAACGTTAATATTTAATAAGTTGACTATCATCGCATGACAAAAATATTCAAGCATACTACATTATCAAGTTTAGTTCATAAAAACGACAAGTTTAACATTAAGTAATTATGGTAGTCAACACAAAAACATTTGATCTTTCCCAATACATAATTCCATCGTTCCCAATTCAAGCATACCTATAACGCTGAAAAGCATGAGAAAATACTAGTCAACAATAAGTTGGTGAGCGTTCGGGTTTTCATAATTTATATAACAAATCAGTTTTACAAAACCGTTATGATGTAGCGAGATAATATACTTAACATAGACTAGCTAGGTACTATGATTAATTCGAGTCATAAGTCCATAATCAAGCCAAGAAACACGTCATTGCCCCATAACTATCCAGACATATGAACTCCCTCGCTACAACCTGACCAGTGCGACTGGTCGTGAGAGCGGGCCCTTCTAATCCGATAGATCTACCAATATAGCATGCGACCTCACCCCCGAGGTTAATGATTATGAGGAGATTTAGAGCACAATAATATTCTCTGATACTATTGCCTCATCTTATACGGTCATACATATATTATACTCATTACCCATCATATATATAAAAAACAGTTTATCAACGTACATGCTTTTCCCCCAAAATAATTTAAATAAAACAATATTTAAAATGGGGCCGAAGTACTCACCTTTGTTGATTCAAATCTCCGGTTTTTAAGTGTCTCGCACCGGTTTAATCACGATCCAGACGTGAAAGACTTTCTTTAAATAATTGCAAATTTTGCTCAAAACTGTTGTTCACCCAACTTAATTGACTTTTGTTGATAAAAACGCCTTTTCGAAACATTTGAAGATGTCTAGGAAATCATTTCATTTTTAAAAGGATTATCATTTATTAGATATTTCCCTACCAAGTCATTTAATATGAATAATTAAACTTACTATCATCTAATAATATCTTTGTTTTCTTCTATTTTCTTATAAGGACTATTTCGATTTCTTAGACTAACTAATTAAATTATAAAATTCTAATTAGTTACCTATCCGTTTTTCATTGATTTTATACAAGATTTCAATTATAAATTTATTCCAAAATATCATATTTCCTTTGTAAAATACTTTAAAGATATATCAATTTGATTCATAAATATACTTTTTTATATACTTTTGATTAACTAATATTATTTATGTATCTTTGTATTGATGAGTTTTAAAACATGTTTAATTTGCGTTTAGTGTTTTAAATATATATATATATATATATATATATATATATATATATATATATATATCCATTTATATTCACTTTTAATAATACATGCTATTCCTGAAATAATATTTGTTTTGCAACGAGTATTCAAGAGCGTTATTTTTAGTCGTCGTATATATATATATATATATATGTATATATATATATATGTATATATTATATATATATATATATATATCTTTTATAATGTTCCGTTGTCCTTTAATCTCCATGTTTTCTAATTTGGTGTTACCAAGTCTTTTGTTATATTCCTTTTCCTTAACTCGTTTTAACATAGACGTTTTTCCGAAAATGTCATGTCCATATTTCCTAGTCTTTTAATTCCATCTAAAATCTTAACCATCCAAGAGTTTTTTAATATTTAATATTTGTCCATTTGTCCAAGTTCTAACTAATAGTCCTTGTGAACCATAATCAATATTCTTAACCTAAACCTAAATTCATAACCAAATACATTCATCCTACTACATTCTCATAATTCAACATCATACAATAATAGGATTTATCATCTAATAACTACAATAACATCAAATTTTCAGATTTATAATGCAAATCAAAACCCTTTTTCATCATCATGCCAACTTTTCCAAAAACATCTAAGTGGGTGAACAAAATCATCAAGATTTCCATCTTGATTAATCATGCAAGAACATATATACACAAATTAATCCAAGCAGTTATACCTCAAGCATAAACCCACGGTTTCTAGCATTAGCTCACGATGTTTCAAGACCTGGTTTCACCTTCAAGCCCTAACCCAATTTTTGCTTGAGAAACCCTCTTGTTTTTTACTCCAAGAATGAAAATGTAGGTCTCTTAAGGTGGTGGTGGTGTGATTTCAAAGGTGGGGAGTGGTGGTGCTCTCGGTTGCCAAAAGTAGGGGGGGGGTTTCGGTGACCGAAGGTGGTGGGGTGACGGGTTGGTGATGGTGGTTGATGATGAAGGTGGTGGATGGTGATTGCGGTGGTAGATGGTGGTTGCGGTGGTGAATGATGGTTGCGGTGGTGGTATCGGACGGTGGTGGTGGTGTCGGACGGTGGTGTTGATCTAGGTGGATGGGGGTGACGGGGTGGAGATGGTGATGAATGGTGATAGTGGTGGTTCCGGTGGTGGGTGGCGGTTCCGGCGGTGGTTGGTGGTTCCAGCGGTAGGGTGGCGGTGGTGTGGTGGTTTCGGTGAGGGGGGTATGGTGGTGGTGGTGGTGACCGATGGAGAGAGAGGAGAGGGGAGGTGAAAGGGTTGTGTGTATGGGTTTATGTGTTTAGTGTGTGTACGTAGTTTATATACATAGAGTGTGGGTGAGTTGTCTTGCATGCAAGACAAGGCAAGAAAGTCAAACGAGTAAGAATAATAAATAAACGTTAATTGTCTCAACCGGTTATTATTATTATTATTATTATTATTATTATTATTATTATTATTATTATTATTATTATTATTATATTATTATTATTATTATTATTATTATTAATCTTTTGTCTCAACCGGTTAATTGACAACGGGGGTTCACGTTAACATTGGTCAAGGTCTCAGAAAGTCAAACGAGTAAGAATAATAAATAAATGTTTATTATTATTAGACAGAGTTAAGCTGGGGTTGACCTGATTTTGACGGGTTGTCAAAGTCTCCCCTTTTTTAAGAATTTTGTCCCGAAATTTACGTTACAGGATCTACATTAGGCTTAGACTTAAAAGATGTGGATACTTCTGTTGTATTTGGTCTTCATGTTCCTATGTAAATGCAAGTCCTCTCTTTGAACTCCATCTTACTTTGACCAGTTTGATTCGACTTCGTCTGAGCTTCTGCACCTTCCAATCCAAAACTTCAATGGGTTCTTCGATGAAATGAAGTTTGTCATCAATGCAGACTTCCTCTGGTGTGATAATTAGTGATTCATCTGACATGCATTTCTTAAGATTGGATACATGGAATACATTATGCACATTTTCGAGTTCACTTGGTAAGTTAAGACGATATGCAACTGGTCCAATACATTCTGTTATCTCAAACGGCCCAATGAATCGAGGGTTGAGTTTTCCTCGTTTACCAAATTTCACAATGCCCTTCCAAGGGGATACTTTCAGAAATACTCTGTCACCAATTTGAAATTCCAACGGTTTTCTTCGATTATCCGCGTAGCTCTTTTGTCTGCTTCTTGCCGCTTCAAGTCTCTTTTTGATCTGCCCAATCTTGTCAGTCGTTTCTTGAATGATTTCTGGTCCAGTTAATTTTCTTTCATCAATTTCTGCCCCGCACAAAGGTGAACGACACTTTCTTCCGTACAAAGCTTCAAATGGGGCACCTTAATACTTGTGAGATTATTATTATATGAGAACTCAGATAATGGTAAGTGAGTATCCCAATTCCCACCAAAATCTATCACACAGGCTCTCAGTAAATCCTCTAACGTCTGAATGGTCCTTTCACTTTCACCGCCAGTCTGAGGATGATAAGCTATACTCATGTCTAAGCGAGTACCCATGGCTTCATGCAAAGATTGCCAAAATCTCAATGTAAATTGACTATCTCTGTCAGAAATAATTGAAATTGGTACTTCGTGATGAGATACCACCTCTTTGATATACAAATTGTCTAGCTTATTCATGCCATATGTCTCTTTTATAGGTAAGAAGTGCGCAGATTTTGTTAAACGGTCAATTATTACCCAAATAGTATCATAACCACTCAACGTTCGAGGTAATTTCGTCACAAAATCCATAGCGATACACTCCCATTTCTATTTTGGGATCATAGGCTGTTGTAAGAGTCTAGATGGCTTCTGGTATTCTGCCTTTACTTTAGAGCGTGTCATACATTTGCTTACATATGAAGTTATGTCTCCTTTCATATTAGGCCACCAGTATAACTCTTTTATATCATGATACATCTTGTCCGATCCTGGGTGGATTTAATATCTTGATTTATGCGTTTCATCTAAAATCTTCCTGCGTAAGTCTCCATACTTTAGAACTGATACTCTATTTGCAAACTACATCAAGTCATTGGAGTTAGGTATTAACTCTTGACCATTCCTCGTAAACCTTCATTCTTCAATTTTTTGTCTTTAATGCTTCAATTTGAGCTTCACGAATCTGAGTGAAGAGATCTGAGTATATGGTTAATTATAGTGCTCTTACGTGTTAAGGTTTTTCTCTTTCTTTTCTACAAAGAGCGTCTGCAACCACGTTAGCCTTGCTTGGGTGATATCTAATATCAAAACCATAATCATTCAATAATTTGACCCATCATCACTGCCTCATATTTAAATCTTTCTGATCGAAGATATGCTGTAAACTCTTATGATCAGTGTATACCACACATTTGGTTCTATAGAGATATTGTCTCCAGATTTTTAGGGCAAAAATCACCGCTCCTAATTTGAGATCATGGGTTGTGTGATTCTTTTCATGCACTTTTAGTTGTCTTGACGCGTAGGCAATGACTTTGTCTCTTTGCATTAACACACACCCCAGACCTAATCGCGAGGCATCACAATATACTACAAATCCACCAGTTCCATCCGAGAGTGACAAAATAGGTGCATTACACAGTTTTTGTTTTAATAGTTGAAAAGCTTCTTCTTGGTCGACACTCCACTCGTATCTTCTATCCTTACGAGTCAGCAGAGTCAGTGGCTGTGCTATTTTTGAAAATTTTTCAGTGAATCTACGATAGTAGCCGGCCAACCCTAGAAATTGGCGTACTTCTGTTGGGGACTTGGGTTCTTCCCAATTCTTGATTGCTTCGATTTTAGTCGGATCCACATGGATACCTTTTTAGTTGATAACATGTCCGAGGAATTGAACTTCTCGAAGCCAAAACTCACACTTAGAGAATTTTGCATACAACTTCTTATCTCTTAGTATGCTTAAAATAAGTCAAAGATGTTTCTCATGTTCCTCTCTGGATTGTGAATATATTAAAATGTTGTCAATGAACACTATCATAAATTTATCCAGGTAAGTTTTACAAACCCTATTCATGAGATCCATGAACACTGCAGGTGCATTGGTCAGACCAAACGACATTACTAGAAATTCATAATGACCATAGCGTGTTCGAAAGGCTGTCTTCGGAACATCTTCTTCTTCTATTAGCAACTGGTGGTAACTGGATCGTAAATTGATTTTTGAATAATAATCGGATCCTTGCAGTTGATCAAACAAATAATCAATTCTTGGTAATGGGTACCGATTCTTAATGGTAAGTTTATTCAATTCTCGGTAATCAATACCCATTCTAAATGATCTGTCCTTCTTCTTAACAAACAGAACCGGTGCTCCCCAAGGAGAAATGCTTGGTCGGATAAATCCTTTATCTAATAATTCCTGTAGTTGCTTTGACAATTCTTGCATCTCGTAAGGCCCCAACCGATATGGCAATCGGGCTGCAGGTGCAGCGCCAGGCACTAGATCAATTTGAAACTTAATCTGTCTCTCTTGAGGTAAACCCGGTAAAGCTTCAGGAAATACGTCTGGGTATTCTCGTACATTTGGAATTTCCTCAATCTTCCGCTCTTCATACTTAATGTCTACAACCTTCACTAAGAAAGCTGGATGTCCCTTACTTAGATATCCGTAAGCTTTCATAATGTTAACAATTTTTAAGGAAGGATTTCCTTTGTCTCCTTGGATAATTAAAACTTCATTGTCGAGTGTTGGTATGCGTATAATCTTCTCATAGCATACTACTTCGGCATGGTTTCGAGAAAGCCAATCCATTCCAATGACTACATCGAAACTTCCAAGCTTGACAGGTAGTAAATTGATGCTAAAGGGATGATCATTAAGTTGTATGGTGCAATTCCTAATTACTTCACTTGATTCAATTTTCTTCCCGTTAGCTAGTTCTATGATGTATTCCGTGTTCTAGGTGGGCATATTTAATTTTCTGCTATACAGGTAGGGTAAGAAGGGGATTTAGCTACCTTTTAACCTTTGAGACTTATAATAATCTTTATTAATTCATTACACCAATCACATATGTAATGTTGATACACTATGTTCCTTGTTTATGTACATCATTGTAAAAGTATTTCATTTCTTACACATATGTAATACAAGTGCTTAATAAAATATGATAAGTGTTTTGATGATTATTTGTCTTTGATTATATCATATTCTTATTGTATTTAGTATTACTCATATGTATGAATATTATATATAGGTTTGAGGTTGTTGTACATAGTTCTAAGTCAATAATGATTCAGAAATGTGTTCAACTTAGTCGGGTGGTTATTCATGCTAATAGACCATACTTATGGACCATACGCATGAATAGACCATACTTATTGACTAGTCGCACGACTAAACCAGGTGACTGAATCAGTCGTATGATTGGGACATAAGATTGACTCCGTCGCACGACTGACCCTTCAGTCGTGCGTATGAGTCAAACGCATGAGTCAGTCGCATGACTGAGCCATCGCTCAGTTGTACGAATGAACACTAAAAACCTATAAATGCCACATAATTCTTGGAAAAGCATAACACTTCGAATACTATCATACCCTAGCCATCCAGAGTGTCCCAGTTCGTCCATCCAACTTGTTCTTACGTTTGTTTAATCGTTAGATCGACCAGGTTGTCGTTCTCACTGATTGGATCGCCAATCAAATAGAATTCCGTGCTATTTGATCTGGTTTCATGCAGAATCAGTTAGTACTCCTTACGAAAACGGTCCTAACAAGTGAAAGAACGTAACGGTGTAACCAGTATGAAAACAATCGATTTTGTGTAGGCTATTTGATCTGTTTTTAAACTAAAATGATCTTGTTAGTACCGTTTTCATACGGAGTACTATCTGATTCTACGTGAAACCAGATCAAATAGCCCGGAATTCTATTTGATTGGCAATCCAATTAATGAGAACGACAACCTGATCGATCTAACGATTAAACAACCATTAAGAACAAGTTGGAATCGATCAAGAACGAACTATGAAGTTGGATGGACGAACTGAGACGCTCTGGACAACTAGGGTATGATAGTATTTGAAGTGTTATATTTTCCACGAATTATGTGGTATTTATAGGTTTTCAGTGTTCAGTCGTACGACTGAGCCATCAGCATGGTTCAGTCGTGCGACTGACTCATTCATTTGACTCATACGCAAGACTGAAGCTTCAGTCGTGTGACTGAGTCAATCTTATGTCTCAATCATACGACTGATCCAGTCACCTGGTTCAGTCGTGCGACTGGTCCATAAGTATGGTCCATTCATGCGTATGGTCCATAAGTATGGTCCATTAGTATTAATAACCACCCGACTAAGTTAAACACATTTCTGAATCATTATTGAAATAGAACTATATACAACAACCTCAAACCTATACATAATGTTCATACATATGAGTAATACTAAATACAATAAGAATATGATATAATCAAAGACAATAATCATCAAAACACATATCATATTTCATTAAGCACTTGTATTACATATGTGTAAGAAATGAAAGACTTTTACATTGAAGTACATAAACTAGGAACATAGTGTATCAACAAACTCCCCCGTGGACCTAGTTTATCCTATTGTCTAACATTCTTCACATGTTCTTGAAATTTCTTGTACTTCTCCTCTTTTGTGACTCCTGCGTGGATCTCAAAAGCGAAACATAGTCGTATAACATGTTGGAACTGGAGAGCTTGTATAATATCTTGTGTGCCATAGAACAGTGGCCACTTGTATAAGGTATATATATCTTCTTTCGACAAGTTAGTAAGCCACATCGGGTCGAATACCCTGATAGTCTCTATCTTTCCTTCTCTGTTCAAAACTATGACCGCTTCCCCCGTCCTCCAATCATAATACAACCATTTGAAGTATGGAGTGAAGTCCTGAGGCATCTCTCGTAAAGGGTTCTTAGACATCATGTGTGGGGGACTCCACTTCAACATAACCTTAGGCCTTCCGGTGATCGGGTCAACTTCAGCCTTATGAATAAACCTCTTAGGTTGCTGATATCTGAAGTTTACCCATCTGGTGTGGTATTCTTTCTTCAAAGCCATCTCAAACCATCCCAACATCTTCCTCGGGTTGGCATATAACAGATCTTGGCAGGCTAATCTGTTTAACTCAAATCCAGGAAGAGTCTTCAGATCATGTGGATATCTGAAGTACTCAATCTCTTTCTCCCTTTTCACTGCATACACTTCTAAATCCTCGAAGTAAGCCCAACTGATAATCTTGCCCGACACCTTCTGATGTCTCTTAACTTTGTACAATTTGGTGCAGGCATTGAGCTTTGAAGGTTCACATTGAGCTTTCATCTCTGTCAAACATGCGGCTCACTCAGCTTTCTTTAGATCTACATTAGTATCTGCAGCTTGAGCTTTACCTTCAGCCTCTTCTTTTATGTCGCTTTCTCAGCTAGTTTGTCTAAAGTATCACTGCCAAATGTGTCACCCAATTCAAGGATAACATTGCCATCAGGGTCAGTGTACTGAGGATAATGATCAGACGTGACATCCTCTATCTCTATTTCATCCACTCCTTGTAACTCCTCGTCATAACTCCTCGTCACTCAGAACATCGACTTCCGGAGCATCTTTAACAAGCTTATCAGGATTTAGTCAAAACATATCAGCAAGCTGCTCGTCCATCAGGTCATGGATAATCTCTCCTTCTTCTAGAGTGTAACTCACAGATCGTCTCACAATCCCTTGCAAATCAAGAATCATTGTAAGTTGAGTCTTGATTTGCTGAAGGGGAGCGACATCATACTCATCAGTCTGTTGAGTTTCATATGTTTGATTAAACAATCAACAATTCACACATTAATCATTAATCAAGACATTAAACATAAATAATCATTAATTACATTAATGTAAAACACAATTCAAGTATAAAAAATTCAAATACATGAACTATCTTAACCATTACTTTTGTCTAGAACTTGAGGCTCGTCAGCTTGAGGAGCTAAGGACGAGGTTCCTTGATCTTGATTTCTTTTAGTGTGCCTCTCCCTTGCTGATTGATTTGAGGCTGATGCGTGAGCATCACTTTCAGGCTCATCCTAGACTTGCAAAACTGCTTTTTCCTTTTTAGTTTCCGCTATAGTAGTTAAATAGAACTTAATGTCATTTGATTGATTTAGGGCAACAACCTCGGTTTCCCTTAGTTGTTTCCCTAGAAGTTCTATCTTTTCTTTAAAACTGCACTCATTTTGTTTTAAAACATGGTTTGCTTCAGTGTAGAGTTTTAAATCATTTATCAGATTATCTGTGATGTCCTAAACCCGGCAGGGCATCTGAGGCACGTCACGCAGTTGGATTAATATTTTAAACACAAATCAGGGCTTTCTACTTACAGCGGAAGACTTAAACAACATTATATATTAACCCAACTTTTTAAAACATTTTACATATAATTGTATTTAATTATACATTGCCTATTTACAGTATTAACAGGTCCTATATCCTTTGCCAGCAACTACTCCGGGATAGCATCCTCGTTCAGCTCATACTTGCTTTCCTCTATTATCAAAGGATCCCTCCTTACCTAGCACACAATACATACTCAAAACATCAGATAAACTGGTGAGTTTTACATTTTCATTAAAACATTAACAGCACCTTTACACACACAAGAGTTATATTTATATTGGCAATATTATAATTTCAACTTTTATCATTACTTTGTCCCACTGGAGCTGTCCCCCCGAACGTCGGTTGCCCACATCCAGCAACTACCAGTTCCCCACATCCAGAAACGTCGGTTGCCCACATCCAGCAACTACCAGTTTCCCATGCCCAGAAACGTCGGTTGCCCACATCCAGCAACTACCGGTTTCCCATACCCAGAAACATCGGTTGCCCACATCCAGAAACTGAAGTTACTATCTCTCATCCAGTAGGATGCCAATTAATCATCTAGGGTCGTCACCACAAGACGTTCACAAAGCTGAGTGATCGTCATCACTCCTATCAAACTGTACAGTTTATACCCCCAGGCATCTTACTCTAACTGGCTTGTTGAGATTTACATCACTTTACCATTTCAAAAACATGCGACTAAACCTTCAGCCGTACGACTAGCCACTCATTCGCACGACTGAGTTCTCATTCGTACCCAGTGTTCACTCGTCTTCATTCGGCCTTCTAACCAGGCGACTGGGTTCCCAGTCGTACGACTGAACCTCCATTCGCACTCAGTCGCATGATTAGACTCTCATTCGTACGACTCAGGCATACGATTGAGCCCATTCGTCTGAAACGGATCAGCAGCTATGTTCTTGACGTTTTTTGATCCAAACTCACTCAAAATTTGAGTTTTAACCATCCAAATTATGTTATATTCAAAACAAATCATATACACATCGTTTACAATGGTTTCGGACCATTATTTCATCAAAACTACACAAAACTTGGATCCGAATTCCCGGATTTTAATTTAGAAATGAACCAGACCAATTCAATGATTTAAAACACGTTGTTGGATCAAATTCAACCATTTACACAGCTTATAACATCCCTAGATTGATCAGTAATATTCAAAACTTACCAAAATGGAGTTTAGCCTAGTCGATTGGCAAGAACAGGGGTGTTTGGGTGTAAAGAGAACAGGGGAATGAAGTAGATGCAGATAGAAATCTGTTTTTCATCTCCTTTCATAGCCTTACTTATTCACATGTGCAACATAACCACCCTACACACAGTCGCACGACTGAACCATTCGCATGACTGAATCGTGCGACTGAAGCTCATACGCCTATTATTCGTATGACTGAGTCTCAATCGCACGTAAGGGGTACGACTGAAGTTTATTCGCATATGACTCATGCGACTAAACACTTAATCAATCAGACAAACTCAACTTAGTTAATTAATCATAACTATAATATAATTACAAGTCCGGATTTAGAAACCGGATGTTACAACTCTCCCCCCTTAAACAGGTTTCGTCCTCGAAACCGACTATTCAAACAACTGAGGATAATCTCTCTTCATCTCATCTTCTGATTCCCAAGTGAAATCCGACCCCTTTCTATTCGACCATTTCACTTTAACTAACTCAATGGTTTTATTTCTCAGTCTTTTCACTTTCCTGTCCACTATAGCAGTAGGTTTCTCAACATAGTTCAACTTATCATCCACCTCTATATCATCTAAAGGTATATAAGCATTCTCATTGGCCAAACACTTGCGCAACTGTGATACATGAAAGGTTGGGTGGATTCCTTGCAACTGATCGGGTAATTCTAGTCTATAAGCCACTTCTCCAACTCGTGCTATAATCCTAAATGGTCCTATAAAACGAGGACATAACTTCCCTCTTTTTCTGAATCTGATAATTCCCTTCCAAGGGGATACTTTCAACATAACTCTATCCCCTACTTCAAATTCTATATGCCTCTGCCTCTTATCTTCATAAGACTTTTGTCGATCCTGAGCAGCTTTAAACCGAGCTTTGATCTGATCCAACTTCTTATTTTCAGCCTGTACAATTTCCAAACTGCCTAATTCTTTTTGCCCAATTTCTCCCCAACATATGGGACTCCTGCACTTTCTGCCATATAACATCTCATAAGGGGCTCTCCCAATCGTAGAATGATAACTGTTATTGTAGGAGAATTCAACTAATGGCAGATGACTATCCCAGCTACCACCGAAATCTATAACACAAGCTCGTAACATATCTTCAACTGTTTGGATAGTCCTTTCAGTCAACCCATCAGTTTCTGGGTGAAAAGACGTGCTGTTTAACAGACGAGTACCCATATCTTCATGAAACTTTCTCCAAAATATCGAAGTGAAACGTGTATCTCTATCCGACACAATAGATAACGGTACCCCGTGTCGAGCAATAACCTCTCGAATAAACAGTTCTACTAACTTCTCAGAGTTATACGTCTCTTTGATTGGTATGAAATGCCCGCTACGGTCAATCTATCCACTATGACCCAAATGGTATCATAACCTTTAGCTGTACGCGGAAGTTTAGTTATAAAATCCATTGTCAACTCCTCCCACTTCCATTTCGGGATCTCTAAGGGTTGAAGCTTACCATATGGCTTTTGATGCTCAGCTTTGACCTAAAGACATTTCAAACACTTATTCACATACTGCATCACATTAAACTTCATACCGGGCCACCAATATTCTTGTTTCAAATCCTTATACATCGTAGTAGCACCAGGATGTATAGAATATCTGGATTTATGGACTTCATCTAGCACCAACTCTCTCATATTAATAGGAACCCACATACGACCACATTTTGTCTTAACCCCAAAATCATTTTCTTCCAGATCCTTTATTTATCCGTTCCCGCTTCACATTCTCTTCAACTAATGCTTCTAATTGGGCTTCTCGTAACTGATGCATAAAATCTGGGGTTATTACTAGCTTATATGACTTAACTCGGATCGGAGGGTGTTCATTCTTTCTACTTAACGCTTCAGCAACCACATTTGCTTTACCAGGATGGTAAAGTATTTGACAATCATAATCTTTCACCAATTCTAACCACCTTCGCTGGCGCATGTTTAATTCTTTCTGATCAAAGAAATACTTCAAACTCATATGATCCGTGTAAATCGTACATTTCACCCTTTACAAGTAATGCCTCCATATTTTTAAGGCAAACACCACTGCTGCCAGTTCTAGATCATGCGTTGGATAATTCTTTTCATGTTCTTTCAATTGTCTAGAAGCATAAGCTATCACTCGTCCCCTCTGCATCAATACACAGCCTAAACCTTGATACGAAGCATCTGAATAAATCACCAAATCTTCATTTCCATCTGGCAACGACAATACTGGTGACTGGGTTAATTTCTGCTTCAGTTCTTGAAATGCATTTTCTTGTTCTGGTCCCCAAACATAATTTTCATTCTTTCTTGTCAACTTCGTTAACGGGGATGCAATTTTGGCAAAATCCTGAATAAATCTTCAATAATAACCAGCCAGACCCAAGAAACTACGAATTTCAGATGGCGTCTTCGAAGGCCTCCGCTTCACTACTGTTTCAATCTTGGTAGGGTCTACTAAAATGCCTTCTGCATTGATCACATGTCCCAAAAACTGTACTTCCCGCAACCAAAATTCACACTTAGAAAACTTTGCATAAAGCTTTTCCCTTCTCAACCTTTCCAACACTTCACGAAGATGGCAGGCGTGATCTCCCTCATTCTTTGAATAGATCAGTATATCATCAATAAACACAATTACTGATCGATCTAACATTGGTTTGCACACTCTATTCATCAAATCCATAAAAGCAGCAGGTGAATTCGTCAACCCAAAAGACATAACTAAAAATTCATAATGACCATAACGTGTACGAAACGCTGTTTTAGGTATATCTTCTTCTTTAACTTTCAGCTGATGATAACCCGAACGAAGGTCTATTTAGAAAACCAACAAGCTCCCTATAACTGATCAAACAAATCATCTATTCGTGGGAGTGGATACTTATTCTTTATTGTCAACTTGTTTAACTCTCGATAATCAATACACATACGCATACTCCCATCTTTCTTCTTCACAAACAATACTGGAGCACCCCACGGGGAAGAGCTGGGTCTAATGAAGCCTCTTTCTAGCAAATCTTCAGTCTGCTTCATTAATTCCTTCAATTCTGACGGAGCTAGTCTATAAGGTGACTTGGCAACTGGCTTAGCACCCGAAATCAAATCAATTCTAAACTCAACTTCACGATCTGGAGGAATACCCGGTAATTCCTCTGGAAACACATCTACAAAATTTCTAACCACAGGAATGTCCTCTATCTTTCTTACAGGCTTTTGAGAATCAATTACATATATTAAATAAGATGCACACCCACGGCTCATTAACTTATCAGCTTTCATCATAGATATTATTTTCATCGTTGACTCCTCTCTATCACCATATACATTAATCGTTTTCCCACCCGGTGCTCTTAACTGAATTAACTTCTTATTACATACAATATGGGCTTCATGGTTTACCAACCAATCCATACCTAAAACTACATCAAACCCTCCTAACACCATAGGATATAGTTTAACAGGCAACCTATATCCTTCTAATTCAATATAACAACCATCAGTCATACTACTAATCATCACAGATCTATCATTAGCTGTTTCAACTATAAAGGCTACCTCTAATGGTCGAATTTCACACGCAAGCATAGGACAAAAATCAACAGATACGAAACTTCCACTTGCACCAGAATTAAATAACACGTTAGCTGGAATTCCATTAACTAGAAACGTACCTGAGACTACATCTGGCAACGCTTTAGCCTCATTATCTAACATAGAATAAGCTCACCCTTTTGCCACACTCGACCCTTCTCCTAACCCTTTTATCGATCTAACCGGTTCAGGCTTTCTAACGGTTAATCTTGGACATTCACTACGAATATGCCCCATTTCTCCACACTCATAACATCTACGAGGACTTTCACTACATTCATTGGCATAATGCCCCAACTTCCCACATCTAAAGCAAGCCCTACCACCAATCATACATTCACCCTGGTGTAGCTTGCCATATTTCCTGCAACGTGGTAGCTTATTTCTGACATTCCTCTGGAAATGGCCCCTTCCAAACTTACCCTTCTTCTGAATACTTGGATTTTCAAATCTTCTTTGTACTACAGGTTCTTCACGCCTCCTTTTACTTCCATCAGGAGCAACATTACTACCATAAACTTCTTGATACATATCTGCTGCTAAGTTTACCGTCAACTGATAACTACTCGGAGCAGATGATCTAACCAACTTTCTAACCTCCTGAGGCAACCCCTGAGTGTACCTCAAGATTTTCTTTTCTTCAGGAACCACCAAGTGAGGCACCAACCGCGCCATCTCTTCAAACTTAGACATGTATTTCCTATGGGACATATTACCTGCCTGAAACTGTAGGAAACTCATCTCTATTCAATCCATCTCACCCTTCAGACAAAACTTATCCGATACTAACTTTCTAAATTCAGGCCATAACATTTTGTCAGTAGCCCCCTCACCTAACGTCTGGATAATCGTATCCCACCAATACCAAGCCTCACCTACAAACGAGTAGGCTACAACTTTACTTTCTGATCCTCCCTACACTCACTCAACTTGATCACGGCTTCCATTTCACGAAGCCATTTATAAGTGGCTACCACATCCATAGCCCCAGAAAATCGTGGAGGATTACACTCTTTGAACTGACTATACGTAACTCCCTTCTTCTCGCTAGACCCCTCAGCTTTATCAACAATCCTACTTTCATCAGGTCTGGCTACATTCAAGGCTTTACGAACTCCTCAGCAATTGCATCACGGAATTATTGTTTCATCATACTGAGCACCTCTGTGCTCTCATCAACATTTCCTTCCGAGGTTCCACCTTGCATTCTTTCACTTTCCCTCTCAGACATAACCTATTAAAACGAGATCAGGATTATTTGGTACTCGCATGTAAGTATATAACCAGAATACTATAAGTAAAGTAAATTATTAATAATGTTAGCCAAGTACTATTAATTGTTTACTTTACTTTTACCATTCTCGTTATTCCTTCTCATGATAGTCCCATCACCTTCTCTTGTTTAAATAAACTATTCTATCTATACCAACCTGTGACGTCCTAATCCCGGCAGGGCATATGAGGCACGTCACGCAGTTGGATTAATATTTTAAACACAAATCAGGCTTTCTACTTACAGCGGAAGACTTAAACAACATTATATATTAACCCAACTTTTTAAAACATTTTACATATAATTGTATTTAATTATATATTGCCCAATTTACAGTATTAACAGGTCCTATATCCTATGCCAGCAACTACTCCGGGATAGCATGCTCGTTCAGCTCATACTTGCTTTCCTCTATTATCAGAGGATCCCTCCTTACCTAGCATACACAACATACTCAAAACATCAGATAAACTGGTGAGTTCTACATTTTCATTAAAACATTAACAACACTTTTACACACACAAGAGTTATATTTATATTGGCAATATTATAATTTCAACTTTTATCATTACTTTGTCCCACCGGACCTGTCCCACCGGACCTGTCCCCCCGAACATCGGTTGCCCACATCCAGCAACTACCAGTTCCCCAGATCCAGAAACGTCGGTTGCCCACATCCAGCAACTACCAGTTTCCCACACCCAGAAACGTTGGTTGCCCACATCCAGCAACTACCAGTTTCCCACACCCAGAAACGTCGGTTGCCCACATCCAGCAACTACCAGTTTCCCATACCCAGAAACGTCAGTTGCCCACATCCAGAAACTGAAGTTACTATCTCTCATCCAGTAGGATGCCAATTAATCATCTAGGGTCATCACCACAAGATGTTCATAAAGCTGAGTGATCGTCATCACTCCTATCAAACTGTACAGTTCATACCCCCAGGCATCTTACCCTAACTGGCCTATTGAGATTTACATCACTTTACCATTTCAAAAACATTTCTTTTACTTTTTGCCAATATTATCACATTCATTCGCACCCCACACATTCTTTCTTTTAGTACCAGTTTTATCATATTTTCATTAATCATTACCCCCATCTGACCCATTGGAATCATTACCATCATGTAATGATTAATAATGTTCAGATGACTATCTTTTACACTCCACCTAACCCACTGAAATCATTACCATCATGTAATGATTAACAATGTTCAGGTAATCATTCATTACCCCCACTTTTTCCCCTAACAGCTTTACAAACTATTAGAAACATATCAACATCGCTATCACATTTCTGGTACTAAAACATTCAATTCATTTATCATTGTATGTGTGCCAGCCTGAATGTTAAAAACCAAACATTTGAAAAGGGCTTAGAACTCACCTTATCAACTTCCTCACCACAGTCTACACAATTCACGTACACAAGGTAACTAGTCCTTCCTCTAATCAAGGTATATCTAAAGCAATAAACCTTGATTCAGTAAACTTATTCTTAAACAGGGCCCTCATGTGATTGAACACTTATGCGAATGAGCACCCACACGATTGGACCTATGCGGATGAACCATGTGACTGAACCTTCAGCCGTACGACTAGCCACTCATTCACACGACTGAGTTCTCATTCGTACCCAGTGTTCACTCGTCTTTATTCGGCCTTCTAACCAGGCGACTGGGTTCCTAGTCGTACGACTGAACCTCCATTCGCACTCAGTCGCACGATTAGACTCTCATTCATACGACTGAGGCATACGATCGAGCCCATTCGTCTGAAACGGATCAGCAGCTGTGTTCTTGACGTTTTTTGATCCAAACTCACTCCAAATTTGAGTTTTAACCATCCAAATTATGTTATATTCAAAACAAATCATATACACATCGTTTAGAATGGTTTCGGACCATTATTTCATCAAAACTACACAAAATTTGGATCCGAATTCCCGGATTTTAATTTAGAAATGAACCAAACCAATTCGATGATTTAAAACACGTTGCTGGATCAAATTCAACCATTTACATAGCTTATAACATCCCTAGATTGATCCGTAATATTCAAAACTTACCAAAACGGAGTTTAGCCTAGTCGATTGGCAAGAACAGGGGAGTTTAGGTGTAAAGAGAACAGGGGAATGAAGTAGATGCTGATAGAAATCTGCTTTTCATCTCCTTTCACCGCCTTACTTATTCACATGTGCAACATAACCGCCCTACACCCAGTCGCACGACTGAACCATTCGCATGACTGAATCGTGCGACTGAAGCTCATACGCCTATTATTCATACGACTGAGTCTCAATCACACGTAAGGGGTGCGACTGAAGTTTATTCGCATATGACTCATGCGACTGAACACTTAATCAATCAAACAAACTCAACTTAGTTAATTAATCATAACTATAATATAATTACAAGTCCGGATTTAAAAACCGGATGTTACATTATCATTGTGTTCTAATAACCTAGCAAATTTTGAGTCAATGCTTTCTCTAAATTTATCACATTCATTACAAGCATGTTTATCAAACAATTCGTCTTTACAGTATACATGTGCAGAACTAGACGAATCAGCCATAAATGGAGATTCAGACTCTTCGATAACTAGAGATTCCGAGTTTGCAGCACTCAATTCTTCTTCAACAAGATGATCTACAACATCCATAGCTTCTTCAATATCTGAACGTGCATGCTCAGCTATGATGTCTCCCTCACTCGCAGATCCATCATCCAAATCATCAACTAATGCTACATTCTATTCTCCTTCAGATACAAATTGGAAGGACCAGTCTTGTCCTTCATCTCCCTGAGCAACCATAGCTTTTGACTCTTTACCCATTGATGCCTCATTCTTCTCTTTGTCTTGACGGTTGATCGAAGAAAAAGGGTTGTCGTTACCAGTCTTCTTCGGCTTTAAGCATTCACGTTTGAAATGCCCCTTTTCTCCACAGTTGAAGCATGTGACCTTGGTTTTATCAAACCCAAACGTAGTGTCTTTAGTAGCAACCAAGTTCTGCCCCGTCTTCTTAACAAACTTTTTGGCTCTCCTCACCGCACTAGCCAAAGCCCACATTATATCAATACGCTCCAACTCAGCCTCATCCACCTGCTCGTAGTCCTCGTCAGCGAGATGACAATTTCCAATCTTACCAGCGACTAACCCATCATAAGAATGAACCACTACAGCTAGAAGATCCATGTGCTCTTTGGCAACTTCCACAGTGACATTTCCGAGATTCTCGGTCTTCAGCTTAGTTGGGTTCGAATAAGGGACAATGTATTGGGTTCCAGATGAACCTGACGCTTCGCTTCCAGAGGAACTGCTTTGGGACGGAGCAGATGAATTAGATACAAACGCCGTTTATAGCAGTGCGCCTGATGAAGCCGGAGTAGGAACAAAATTGTACAGTGAAGGATTCTGAGCTTAGGATCCTTTCTTAGACTTGTATTTCAATCGTAGTTCCTCCTCCCTTAACTTCAAGATGAAATCATTTATGTCTAAAGTTGCAAGAGTGTCATTCAGTCTCAGATTAGACATGAATGGATCCCATTTGTCTGGCAGACCATCAGCAAAACTTCAAACTTTGTCTTCCATAGATGTAGTCACACCATGAGTATACAGCTCACTCATCAAATGATAATGTCTAGCAATGATGTCATCTAAGCTCTCATTTCCTATTGAAGAGAAATTATCAAATTCCTTTTTGAGAGCTTTAGCCTTCAACGCCTTCAAGGTTGCATTACCATCGTATCTCTTTTCTAAAGCTTCCCATAACTTCTTCGACTGCTTGTTCTCCGAGAATTGATGGAATATATCTTTTGGTGTCGACTGAGTCAACAGTGCATATGGTTTCTTCTCATATTATGCAGAACCTTCTGAGCTTCATTCATACCCCCCAACATCAACTTCACCCCATTTGCATTGACTGGTATAGTATAACCAGTCTCAATAGATGTCCATAGATTAGGGTCTACACCATTTAAGTATATCTCAAACCGATGCTTCCACTGTGGGTACTCATCTAACGTCAACATCTTCGACGGTTTGTTGTGATTCCCTATCTCAATTTCCAGAAGAAGAAGATTTTGGATACGCGAGTCTTTGGCGGTAGTGAACGCAACAAACTGGTCTTCCATGGCTTAAAACTTGACAAACTTAAGACAAGACAGATTCAATCATACGATTGACCAAGGAGACTGGTTCAATCGTACGATTGAAGGATGCGTATGAATTCAATGTGCGATTAGATTCCGCCGTGCGAATGAAAAGGACGATTGTGGTCAAACGACTGGAATAACTTAATCGTGCGAATGAATGATGCGATTGAGTCTAGTCATGCAATTGGAATATGCGAATGGGATTCAGTCGTATGATTGATCCAATTGTGCGACTGAGGCTACTGTGTTTGAAAATTTTCAAATTTTCAAATTTTGAACACTTTGACATAAAATACGAGTTTTTCAGGAACCCTAATCTGCCATATGATGAAAAATCAAAACTTTAACTCATGCACTCGTCAAAACCATGTTCTGAAGAAAAAAAGTGAGTCTTTTGATTAAAAACATTAATTTTAACACCAAAACTAATCGAATCCACGCAAAATCACAAGCCTAAGCTCTGATACCACTTGTTAGGACCGTTTTCGTACGGAGTACTAACTGATTTTGCATGAAACCAGATCAAATAGCACAGAATTCTATTTGATTGGCGATCCAATCAGTGAGAACAACAACCTGATCAATCTAACGATTAAACAAACATTAAGAACAAGTTGGAATCAATCATGAACGAACTATGAATTTGGATGGACGAACTAGGACGCTCTAGACGGCTAGGGTATGACAGTATTCGAAGTGTTACGTTTTTCCACGAATTATGTGGTATTTATAGGTTTATAGTGTTCAGTCGTACGACTGAGCCATCAGCATGGTTCAGTCATACGACTGACTCATGCGTTTGACTCATACGCATGACTGAAGGTTCAATCATACGACTGAGTCAATATTATGTCTCAATCATATGACCGATCCAGTCACCTGGTTCAGTCATGCGACTGGTCCACAAGTATGGTCCATTCGTGCGTATGGTCCATAAGTATGGTCCATTAGCATGAATAACCACCCGACTAAGTTGAACACATTTCTAAATCATTATTCACTTAGAACTATGTACAACAACCTCAAACCTATATATAATGTTCATACATATGAGTAATACTAATACAATAAGAATATGATAGAATCAAAGACAAATAATCATCAAAACACATATATATTTCATTAAGCACTTGTATTGCATATGTGTAAGAAATGAAAGACTTTTACATTGAAGTACATAAACTAGGAACATAGTGTATCAACATGTAATATTATTCTCACGATTCAGAAATCATAATTTTAATAATAATAACATCATAACTTCAAAATAACATGTTGTTCACTCATACATAAGTGCCCGATTCATAATTCAAGTCAACCACCAAAAGAACAATTAGTTTAAGGGCTAACACAAATAACAACGAAGAGTTTTTAAGTTCTAATCAAAATACACCAGTGCTCCAACTTGGTTCCGACTCCTAACCTAAAATTGGTGCCCCACTGCTCAGGTGCATCAAGTAAGTAATCATCATCATGCAGAATGTAGCTGTTGCCATGGCCCCATCAACTCTTTCTCCCATCACTGCAGTCTGTTGTTGAGCCAACACTAGCGCTGCTTTGATAGTCTCAACTCTTCCTCGCATCGCTATCGCCTTCTGTTGGGCCACCACCAGCGCCGCCTCGGCAGCTTCCGCCCTCTGCTCCGTCAGAGTCAATCTGTTTCTAGCCTCTGAAAGACTAGCCTACAGATCTGACACTCTGAAGTGGATCTGACTCAGTGCACTCTCGTCTAACACTCTCTCCTCATCAATCGTCATTAATCTCCCATCCATAGCCTGGCCTACTTCGTCTTGCACCCTCATCTTCTTCCTCATTCCAAGTAGCTCCTTCTCATACCCAACACATTGAGCTGTCAAGGTAGCCAGCACTCTCTCAATAGGCTCACCACCCATAGTGATCCCACGAGGAGTAGGGATGACTCCCTAATGTCAAAGGTAGAAGGAATCTCGTCTCTCGTGGCCCATCGTCTCATGGCATCCATGATCCATCCCATTGGTTATCATGAACCCTAGTCCGTTTGGGCATAGGTGCTCCGTCCATACCCGCATCAACATCAACTACCTTCTTCTTCTCCCTGTGCTTCCTTCATTCATACGCCAACCGAATCTTTGGTGGATGTTGCATGGGGGGAATAGGAGCGACAGGTGCCATTTCTATCGAACTCTTACTCTAGGGAACCAAACCAACTGGCTCCTCAGAATCGGCTCGAAAGTGGCTGTGGCTGGCGCAGGGCCCTTATCATCGGATTCAGATATCCATCCGTTTCCCGAGTTTTCCATGCCCGGGTAGAACGTAGCTGTGAAGTAGGGCTGGGTAGGGTAATACCATGGTGTTGTGGGAATGGGTTCCGTTGGACCCTCGGTACTGCTGCTAACATCATGTAACTTCTCCTTGTCCACTTGATTAGGCATCTACAGAAGAATAATACACCTGCACTTATAAATCTAACATAATATACTAACTTAATCTATACTAATTGAATAATTAAATTCTTAGCATAAGGTATAACTTAGGTCAGTTCTTACGCCTTAACCTAGCGTAATGCTTGAAAGATGAAAGTTTCTTTGGAATATTTAAAAACTTTTAAGGTTATAGTCTAAATTTTCTCTTTAGAAAACTTTCTAGTTCGCTATAACCGTTGGCTCTGATACCAACTTCTGTCACACCCGAAAATCACAACGGAAGGTCGTGTGACGTGGTGGTAACGGAAGTTGGAGTTATTCCAACGGTCATGGTCAAACGTTAATATTTAATAATTTGACTATCATCATATGATAAAAATATTCAAACATACTACATTATCAAGTTTAGTTCACAAAAATGACAAGTTTAACATTAAGGAATTACCGTAGTCAACACAAAAACGTTTGATCTTTCCAAAGACATAATTCCATCATTCCCAATTCAAGCATACCTATAACCCTAAAAAGCATGAGAAAATACTAGTCAACAATAAGTTGGTGAGCGTTCGGGTTTTCATAATTTATATAACAAATTAGTTTTACAAAACCGTTATGATGTAGCGAGATAACATACTTAACATAAAAAAATAAAAAATAAAAAATAATAATAATAATAAATAAAAATAAATTGTGTACCCTTGACCAACCAGAGAGGAGAGCTATAGGAGCAAGACTGTGTTTGGACTGTACGCGTGCCAAGGAAGATCGTGCCTATTTACGCTCAAGCAAACATGGCAAGGAGTCAGAAGCCGGTATCAGAGGTAGGTGAAATCGAGTTAGGCACTCAAGGCATCTGTCTACGGGCAACAGGCTGAAGGAAGTAGGCAAGTCTGTTTCTGCTACAAGTACAAGCGAGGCATGGGATGGCCTTCCTATTAAAACTCTTGATCTCAGACATGGAAAGCAGCGCAACATTAGGGACTGACTTGGTACCACTTTGAGTTACTGCCCCAAAGTACTAGACCAGCTCCTGTTTAAGAATAAGGCTTTTGAGCTTTCTGTCTCTGCTATTTAATGTCATAGGTGAGCTTGCGGAGTAGTCTTCATTGCCTACTAACGAATAACAAAAAGTTCCGTTAGGGTTCTCAGCAACTTTTCTTAGAAACCTTTTTCCAGTTTCTTTATGCCCAGGCTCCCTTAGTTTCGGAACCACTGTTCGCTGACTTTCTAAGGTCTAACCTTTCACCCCCTACTGAAAAGGCGTAATTAGCTTTGCACCACTGATAGACTACTTAAGATTCAATTCGAAAGGCCCTACTTAGTTTCGCAAGCCTTTGTCATTATAGTCAACTAAGTAGGGCCTGAGGCCCCCTGTAAATCCGTAAATCTGAGGAGCATGCTGCAACAAAAGGATGGTGACTGCTTTCATCTCCTGATGTTAGAAAAGGTGTTCTATCGCATTCTTTTAGCTGCAAGGGAACCATCAGGTTGTAGTGGTTGAAGTAGAGACTAGCTAGGTACTATGATTAATTCGGGTCATAAGTCCATAATCAAGCCAAGAGACACGTCGTTGCCCCATAACTATCCAGACATATAAACTCCCTCGCTACAACCTGACCAGTGCGACTGGTCATGAGAGCGGGCCCTTCTAACCCGATAGATCTACCAATATATCCTGCGGCCTCACCCCCGAGGTTAATGATTATGAGGGGATTTAGAGCCCAATAGTATTCTCCAATACTATTGCCTCGCCTTATACCATCATACATATATTATACTCGTTACCTATCATATATATAAAAAAACAGATTATCAACACACATGCTTTTCCCCAGAATAATTTAAATAAAACAATATTAAAATGGAGCCAAAGTACTCACCTTTGTTGATTCAAATCTCCGGTTTTTATGCGTTTCGCACTGGTTTAATCACGATCCTAGACGTGAAAGACTTTCTTTAAAAAATTGAAAATTTTGCTCAAACTGTTGTTCACCCAACTTATTTGACTTTTGTTCATAAAAACGCCTTTTGGAAACGTTTGAAGATGTCTTTAGGAAATCATTTCGTGTTTAAAAGGATTATCATTTATTAGATATTTCCCTACCAAGTCATTTAATATGAATAATTAAACTTAATATCATCTAATAATATCTTAATTTTCTTCTATTTTCTTATAAGGACTATTTTGATTTCTTAGACTAACCAATTAAATTATGAAATTCTAATTAGTTACCTATCGGTTTTTCATTGATTTTATACAAGATTTTAGTTACAAATTTATTCCAATATATCATATTTTCCTTTGTCAAATACTTTAAAGATATATCAATTTGATCATAAATATACTTTTTTTATATACTTTTGATTAAATAATATTATTTATGTGTCTTTGTATTGATGAGTTTTAAAATGCGTTTAGTGTTTTAAATATATATATATATATATGTATATATATGTGTATATATATATATATATGTATGTATGTATATATATCCATTTATATTCACTTTAATAATACAAGCTATTCGTGAAATAATATTTGGTTTGCAAGGAGTATTCAAGAGCGTTATTTTTAGTCGTCGTATATATATATCTATATCTATATATATATATATATATATAATATATATATATTATAATATTCCGCTGTCCTTTAATCTCCAAGTTTTCTAATTTGGTGTTACCAATCTTTCGTTATAGTCCTTTTCCTTAACTCGTTTTAACTTAGTTGTTTTTTGAAAATGTCATGTCCATCTTTTCCTAGTCTTTTATTTCAATCTAAAATGTTAACCATCCAAGAGTTCTTACTATTTAATATTTGTCCATTTGTCCATGTTCTAACTAATAGTCCTTGTGAACCATAATCCATAAACATTCTTAACCTAAACCTACATTCATAACCATATACATTCATCCTACTACATTCTCATAACCCAACATCATACAATAATAGGATTTATCATCTAATAACTACAATAACATCAAATTTTCAGATTTATAATCCAAATCAAAACCCTTTTTCATCATCATGCCAACTTTTCCAAAAACATCTAAGTGGGTGAACCAAATCATCAAGATTTCCATCTTGATTAATCATGCAAGAACATATATACACAAATTAATCCAAATAGTCATACCTCAAGCCTAAACCCATGGTTTCTAGCGTTAGCTCATGATGTTTCAAGACCTGATTTCACCTTCAAGCCCTAACCCAATTTTTGCTTCAGAAACCCTCTTGTTTTTTACTCCAAGAACGAAAATGTAGGTCTCTTAAGGTGGTCGTGGTGTGATTTCGAACGCGGGGAGTGGTGGGGCTCTAGGTGGGCGAAAGGGGGGGGGTTCGGTGACCGAAGGTGCTGGGGTGACGGGTTGGTGATGGTGGTTGATGATGAAGGTGGCAGATGGTGATTGTGGTGGTAGATGGTGGTTGCGGTGGTGAATGATGGTTGTGGTGGTGGTGTCGGACGGTGGTGGTGGTGTCGGACGGTGGTTATGATCTCGGTGGATGAGGGTGACGGGGTGGAGATGGTGATGAGTGGTGATGGTGGTGGTTTCGGCGCTGGGTGGCGGTTCCGGGGGTAGGGTGGCGGTGGTGTGGTGGTTTCGGTGAGGGGGGTATGGTGGTGGTGGTGACCGATGTAGAGAGAGGAGAGGGGAGGTGAAAGGGTTGTGTGTATGCATTTATGTGTTTAGTGTGTGTATGTAGTTTATATACATATAGAGTGTGGGCGATTTGTCTCGCATGCAAGAGAAGGCAATCATCTCCAAGATTTTATTATTATTATTTAATTGTAATATTATTATTATTATTATTATTATTATTATTATTAATCTTTTGTCTCAACGGGTTAATTGACAACGGGGGTTCACGTTAACATTGGTCAAGGTCTCAGAAAGTCAAACGAGTCAGAATAATAATAAATGTTTATTATTATTAGACAGAGTTGAGATGGCGTTGACCTGATTTTGACGGGTTGTCATATACTGAGATGGATCTTCCTGAACATGTTCAGGAGACTCATATGGAAGAGGCTCTCACTTGAGCAAGTGACGACATCATTAGGACCTCAACCATGGCAATCCAACCCCTTGACGCTTCACCTATAGCAGTCATGATGTAGGGGAAATCCAGCAGCCAAGAACAAAGTGTTGGTGATGATGAAGAAGACTTTGGTCTTATTCTCTCATCCCTCCATGATTCTTCTGATGAAGATGTGGGTAATATGAAACTAAAGGTGCAACAACGGACTAAAACCTGAACCTATTTAGTTTCCAACGTTAGTCACCTGGAATCTCAGGTGACTAACTTGAAAAGGAGAGTCTATGATCAGCAACTTGAGATTTTTGATCTTAAGGAAAAACTAGCTTGGAGACCTCTAAGGAGAACTCCACCAGGACCACAAGAACCTATGGATGTGGTGGACTTAACCTCCAGCTCACCTATACAACAGGGTGATGCTACCGAAAAGGGGAAAAAGTCCTAGCAATCACAGAACCTAGGAGTTCTTCTTAGAGTACGGACATTGAGGATTTACCAAACTCAATTGCAATTGTCCGTACTCAGCAACCTCATCAAGTCCACATTGATATGGATGTACTAATACAATGTTTGTTTGAGAAGGGTATCCTAAGGGCTACGTCTACACCACCGTATGATGCTGAGATTGAAATACTAGGGTGAAGGTATGATGCTGACAGGAGAGCCCTGATATTGCATAGACTTCAGGGGCAGTAAGAGGTCTTCAATTTTCAGACCCTGAAGTACTATGACAGTCTTCCTCTAATCCACATGTCACTTGCCAACCCAAGTCAAAACAGGCAAGCTGATAGATGGGCTGAGTGGATTCAAGATAGGATTGTTAAAGAGTTTAGACATAGAAGAAGACAGAGGCTAACAGGTAATGTCATTGGTCAACTAGATATGGATGTGGACCCTAAGATTAGATTCAAACGAGATACCTTGAATGAAGGCCTAGTGATAGACCCTGTGAACCTTATCATAGGAATTACTTCAATATCCTCTACCCTCAGTGAGGCACCAGCTGTTAAAGGTGCTTCATAACTTCTCTCTGGCTCGAGCTTGACTGTTGAACCAAACAATGAAGGCCAAAGCTCCTCCTCCCTGAGTCACCAAGGCTTGTAAGTGATAAAGGGAAAAGGAAACTAACTCCTAAGGAGATTGAGGAGGAGGAGAGAGAGAGAAGAAGAAGCTAAGGGGAGAGAGTTTAAGTGGCTCCCTAGGCTTTATGGAAGCTGCAATCAGGCCAAACACCCAAAATGATGAGTCGACGACAGACAGGCAGATTCAACTACTTGGGGACCAGGAACTACAACATAGACGAACTCATCGCTCTTCCCTTAGAAGAGCTCAATGAACTAGCTGACGTAGAGCTGTCAAAAGAGAGGAAGGAGGCAGACGATGCAGAATTGCTCTCAAGATCAACAAAGAAAGGAGGCAGAAAAGACAATACAAATAGTCCCCTACCCTCTTCCAGTTCAAGAAAGCCTGGAGATAGAGGTTATGGTAACTGAACAACCTCAGGTAGACAAGGAAGCAGATAGACAGAACATGACCAGCTACCTGAGTCCCATAACCCTCTATCAGGCGTATGCACTTCTTCCTTTATCATATGATATATACAATTTGAGTACCTCAAGTAGCTTGAGCAACAAGTGATAAAAGAACAAAAAATTACTAAGGGGAAGATGAGGGAAGTAGTTGCAAAGTCAAGAGCAATCATCTAAAAGAAACAAAAGAAGTCTGCTGATAGGCAGAGGATGATGAACTTCTTCAAGCTGTATGGATTATCCGAATGGAGGCCTAGTCCAATGTTTCTATCCACTATAGATAAGCACATTAGAGTGATCAAGAAGAAGATTAAAAGGGGGAGCTTGTTGACTTGCATTCTCCACCAAGTCAAGCTCCTCCTGAGGTTGAGGTTGAGGTCGAGGTTGAACCCCTAGAGACAACATAACTTGGACCTAGTGTTGGACCACAACTAACTTCATCTTCTAATCCATGGAAGGGACTTGTTCCCTCTTATTCTAAACCTTTAAGAGAAGAGGACACAAATGAAAAAGACATACAAGAACGACCTGGTGCTGAAGGTCAGTCTTCTCGGTTAAAGTCTTCATAGAGGAGGAAAAGGATGGCTATGAAGGGGGTCACTAAGAAGAAGAAGAAGTCCATGGCATCCACTACAACACCACAGGATAAGTCAGAGCATCCTGAGGTGACTCAAGAAATGGCTGCTCAACCAAGTCCAACACAAGTAGAGCCTCTTACATCATTCTTGAAAATCATACTTATCTTGTTCTTGTTCTTTTTTCTATCTCATTACTTACTTGTGTCTTATTATCTTCTATATAAATCCGATTACCTATTTGATTTCTTAAGTGTTCTAATACTCTCCTCGTTATGAGACTGATTATATTGACCATCCCTTAACTGGTCTTGCAAGAAGTTTTATACATAAGAGAATAAGTTTTTCGAGTCTTAATTGCTTTTGAAAGAAAGTTGTCCTTCAAAATATATAAGTACTTAGAAGAATATTTAAGCTTCAAAAGATATATCAGAATTTCTTTCGAAGGTAAATGTCTTATAAGTATTTATTTGACTTGAAGACATAATGTTCTTCTGAAAACAACTTAATGTCTTCGGAGAGAAAATATCTAAAATTTCCATAATTCTAAGGATTATATTTGAAAATTTTTCTTCCAAAGTAAACTATGCTTATGTAGTTGATGATATAGACAACTTAGAATACATAAATTTAAAAATAATCTTAAGTTTAGTTTAAGAAATCTACTCAAAGTTAATCATCCCAATAGCTAATACAAGATACTTAAATCTTTGCTCATCAAAAGCTTTTATGAATAGATCAGCATATTGTTTATTCATGTAATTGATGTGTTTTGTCCTGAGTGCTGCATAGGATTATCGGTGATAGAGATAGCACTATTGTTGTCTAATTCTGAATCCAAAGCACTTGAGCACAACAGCTAGAAGCAGCAACCTATTCAGCTTTAGCAGTTGATGTAGACACACAGGATTGCTTCTTGCATTGCCAAGAGACTATCCTTCCTCCAAGGAATTGACATCCCCCAGATATAGACAAATAAGATTGCTTGTTACGTACTTTGACTGATTTATGAAGATTTCATTGTCAACCTGATTCACTTAATTTCATAGAAATAAATTGAGTTCCCCCATGACACTCATTTCAAATCTATTCTTCATCAGCTTCTCAAAGGACGGCTATAAGAGAACTCAATTTCTTTCTCGGAATTCAAGTGAAGCAGGTAGACAATAGCATTTTCATCAATCAGTCAAAGTATGTACAAGACATACTCGTCGGCTCAACTTCACTGAAAATAATGTTACAAAGACATCCATAGCAAGAAACCACTCTCTAGGACCTGATCTTGAGGGAGAGTGTGCAGATGAGTATCTCAAGAGGGTTATGATTGGGTCTCTATGTATCTCACAGTTAGTAGGCCTGATATCATGTTTGCTACATGCATTTATGCAAGATATCAAGCCCCAAGATGTCATATTTAGTTTTTGTCAAGAGAATTCTTAGATATATCAAAGGTGCTGCAAAACTAGGCCTTTGGTATCCAAAGAATTGTGACTTTAATCTGTATGCCTATACAGATAGTGACTATGGTAGTTGTAATATGACTGCAAAGTCTATATCTGGGAGATGTCAATTCCTTGTTGGAAGGATATTCTCCTTGCAATGTAAGAAACAATCCTGTGTGTCTGTATCAACTTTTGAAGCTGAATACATTGTTGCTGCAAGCTGCTATGCTCAAGTACTTTGGATGCAGAATTAGATGTTGGACTATGGATTCAACTTCAAAGAGACTCCTATCCGTATATACAACAGTGTTATTTCTATTACAGTGAATCCTGTGCAGCACTCAAGGACAAAACATATCAACATTAGGTATCATTTGATTAGAGATAATTTTAAAAAAGAGTTAATAAGAATAGTCAAAGTTAAGACAAATGAACAATATGTTGATATGTTCATAAAAGAATTTGATGAATAAGGATTTAAGTATCTTCTATTAGCTATTGGGATGATTAAACTTGAGTAGTTGTCTTAAACTAAACTCAGGATTATTTTTAATGTTATTGTCTTAAGTTGTCTTCGTCATCAACTACATAAGCCCACTTTATTTTGGAAGAAAAATTTTAAAAATGAGATTTCTTACAACTTTGAAAACCTTTAAGATATATTTTCTATCGTAAGACACTAAGTTGTCTTCGGAAGAATATTATGTCTTCAAAAACAAATAACTACTTCTGAGACATTTGCATTCGGAAGAAATTTTGATATATCTTCTGAAGCTTAAATATGCTTCTAAGTACTTATATGTTTGAAGGACAATTTTCTTTCGAAATTAATTAAGTCTTGGAAGCTTTATTCATT
The DNA here is from genome assembly GCA_024085815.1 of Flaveria linearis. NCBI lineage: Eukaryota > Viridiplantae > Streptophyta > Magnoliopsida > Asterales > Asteraceae > Flaveria > Flaveria linearis. The sequence continues at coordinate 15,500,282 of CM044012.1, forward strand.
CTTTGAATAAATCTTCTGAAGTTTAATATCTTCCAACACCGATATATCTCAGAAGCAAAAATACTCTAAGTATTTTTCTTCCGAAGCAAATTTTTATCAAGCTAAGGAATATCTTCCGAAGTCAAATTGCCTTCGGAAATTTTACCAAAACTTCCAAAGACAACTTACCTTTGTAAGTTTTTAAACTTCAAAAAACTACCTTTTTGGGCACTTTTTCAAAGGTGGGATTGACATCCGGATTTCAAAGTTTATCCTATTGCATTAACTTTGTCTCAAATCCAACCATTTAAATATACCTTTAACGGTTCCGCCTCTTTTACTTGTTCTTCATCTTCAAAAGTTCAAACCCTAAATTCATCCACAAACCGACTTTGTTCTTAGCTTTCTTAACTTCTAAGGTACCTTTTTAGCCAACCCTGATCTCTAAAATAAACCAGATTTTCCATGCATCTACACAAGTAACATCATCAAGTAGCTCTATCTGAGAAAGATTTAGGTTTTTTAGATGTTTTCTGTTTCTAAACTCACTCAAACTACCTCACTGCCCTCACAATACACCCTCCATTATATGAAGATCAACTCGTAGAGTTCTGGAGAACCAACCATGAGGTCATCTCGGACTATGAGAAGGCACTGTCTGCCATAGTGTAGGGGAAGACAATTTTCATCACTCCAGCCACCATCAACTCTCATCTGAGGTTGGATGATGAATAAGGCGAGTTGTCCTTCTCAAAATCTATTGTCAACAACTTATTCCGGCAGATGAGCTAAGGAGGATACTACTCAGTTAGAACCTTCAAGAAGGGTTAGATTTCATCTTAATGGAAGTACCACTTCATGTGGTAATCCACTCTCTATCCAACGAACATAGAGGTTGGGATACTTATCTTACATAGTCTATTGGATGGTTCAAGGGGTCAAGTTTAGGTACTCACAATTTGTTTAGACAAATCTGCTTGCTAACTTGGACTCCTTCGAGTACTATATTTTCCTAGATATGTTGAACACATTCTTAACTGTGAACTGGGCTCATAGTTTAGGGAACAAGTAATACTCTGAAACTGGGACAGATGAAGCCCGACATCTTCAAAACAATAAGAAAGTCAATTGTTGTCTTCTCAAGGGTAAAAAAAAGCCATGGTCCTAAAAATGTTAGAGCTCATTGCTCAAGGTGACAACTTGACAGCACCAGCCAACATTGAACCCACACCTTCTATAGCTACACCACCCACACAGCCTTAAATAACAATCCTATACTAGAAAATACATACGAATCCCTGCTAAGTCTACTCAGGTTGAGCAGGCCCCATACGACTACCAATGTCAGAGGAAGTGGAAACAAGAGCTCCTATTTGTCCTGAGGAGAAGACCACTCCTATCATATCTTTGGTCAGTGCTAAGGTTCCTCTTGCTCAGCCTGATAAGCTCATAACCCAAGCCTTAAGCCATCACTCTGAGTATCAAAACTCAAGTGATCAACCTTTAGAGGGAAGCTACCATACCAAGCCTTTAGACTTAAACCAACCCATCCCTGACATCCAATTCTATGATAATGAGTATATAGGATTCAGTGAGTACCATGAGTCTCTCTTCTCCATCACTGCTCAAGGAGAGTTGAGTGCTTCTAAATCACCTATATCTAGCCTACATTATCCAAACCCAACTGAGGTTGATCTCCCTAAACATGTTCAACAATTCCATATGAAAGAGGCTTTCACTTATGCAAGTAATTACATCATTAAGACCTCAACCATGGTAACCTAACCTATTGACACTTCTCTTGAAGCTGTCATGGTGCAAAGGAAATCCAGCAGCCAAGAACCCAAGATGGTGATGAAGAAGAAGATTTTGGTCCTATTCTCTCATCCCCCCTTGATTATTCTAATGAAGATTAGGGGAGTATGCAACTAAAGGTGTAAAAACTGCCAAAAACATGCACCTATTAGTTTCAAATGTAAGTCATCTGGAACTTCAGGTGGCTACTTTACAAAGATAGGTCAGTGACCAGCAACTTGAGATCACCGATCTCAAGGCCACGCTAGCTGAGAGACTAGCTAGGCAAACTCAACCAGGTCCATAAGAACACGTGGATGTGGTGGACCTAACCCTTAGCTCCCTATGCAAGAAGGTGATGCTACCAAAAAGTAAGAGAAAGTCCTACCTACAATCATAAAACCTAGGGGTTCTTCACAGAGTATGGACACAGAGGATTCGCCACATTCACTTACAAGCCCATATTGATATGGATTCTCTGATTCAAGCCTGTTTGAGGAGGGCATACCAAGGGCTATGTCTACCCCATCCTATAGTCCTAAAAATCCACACATGCCAACCTAAGTCAAAACAGGCAAGCTACAAGGTTAGCTGAAAGGATTCAAGATAGGGTGCTTAAAGAGTTCAAAAGAAGAACCAAGTTATTTAGACATAGGCTAGCAGAAAAACTGTTGGTTAAATGGATACTGACGTGGACCCTAATATTAGCTTCAAAGGGAAACATTAGTTGAAGGCCCAGTAGTTGAACCTGTGAACTTTGAGATAGGAACTGCTTCGGCACCCAGTACCCACAATAAGGCACCAGCTAGTGAAGGTGTCTCACAACGTCTCTCTATCCAGAGCTCAAGTGCAACACGAAGCAATGAAGGCTAAAGCTCTCTTCACCCTCAGTCACACAGGCCTGCACATGACAAAGGGAAGACGAAGATGACCTCCGAGGAGATCGAGGATGAGGAGAGAGAAAAGAAGAGGAAGACAAGGGGAGAGAGTTCAAGTGATACCTCTTGCTTCATGGAAGCTAGAATTAGGGCTGGCCCCAAGCCAAGTACTTAAGAAGATGAGTTGAGGGTAACCAGATTGAACTATCTGGGGTCTAGGAACTACAATGTTAATAAACTCATCTCTCTACCCTTATAGAAAGTAAAAGAAATGTCTAACATAGAAGTATCAAAGGAGAGAAAGGATGCTGAGGATGCAGAATTGCTCCTTAAAATAAAAGAAGAAAGGATAAGAAAAAAAACTCTATAAAGCTTAACTCTCTCCCCAGTTTAGGAAAGCCCTGAGGAAGAGGCTGTGGTAGCTAAGCCACAAACTTAGGTGGGTAAGGAATAAGAAAGGCAAAACATGATAACCTTCATGAGTGCCACATGTCTCTATTAAGCAGCATACCTTCTTCTCTTATCCTATAACTCAACCAGGATCTAGTGCTACAATACAGCCAGCTTCATCTTTTGACCCATAGTAGGGTCTTGGTCCTTATCCTTCTAAACCTATGAAGGAAAAGGACCCAATTAAGAAAGACAAACAAGAACCATCTAGTACTAAAGGCCAGCCATATTAGTTAAAGTATAGAAAGAGAAAGAGGATGGCTATCAGAAGGGATAAGAAGAAGAAGAAAGAGCCTAATGAATCCACCTCTATACCTCAGGATGTGTCAAAACACCCTGAGGGTGCTTAAGAGGAGGTTGCTTAATAAAGTCCACTCATTGTAGAGCCATTACTGCTAAGAGACCCATCTTGTCTTGGGTATTTACTACTAACCAAGATAAATGGTATGTCACTAGAGATCAAGGGGGTCAAGACATGTACGACTGGCAAAACATACTTGACCACCCTTTCCATAATCTCCATGAAATAAGGAGGTATTTTGAAAGTTTAAGGAAGCCTGACTAACTAATGATGAAGGGAATGATCTTGATTCTGATGAGGACTGTGAAAAGATAAAGATCAAGCTTCAAAGCTCTCCTTGGAGTTTATAAGGATTACACTTAGAGGCTCATACAACCAAAGAGCTCTCAGCATGCACATGTGAAGTATAAGGAAGTTACTTTGGAAGATTTGATATAACTTAGTGAATTATGCTAAGTAACAAATCTTTCAAAGACAAAAGACCAATCTTCTAAAGTCAAAGATGAAGTCTTCTGAAAACATTTTTCCAAAATCGTTGTCGTTAACATATACCCGTACACGCAAATACTCGAAACGTATACAAACACCGCCACAGACATCGTTAAACGAATTATTATAAGAATACTAACGCGGGTGTTTGTAGGGAATTCACATAAACGAGATCACCTAAGGAATCCTATTAATTAATAGAGCTCGCTCGTCTAAGTCGTTATCAACCGAAACAAATTCGGGAACTCGGTACCTAAGTACAGGGACTAAACCTGTTAATTGGCAAACTGGGCTGCGTATAAATACCCACCCACCAGCCAAACACACCCATTTTCCCTGCTCTCTTTCTCTCCATCGCTCCTTCACCTCCGATTGTTCATCCTAGCACCCAAAACCACCCGATTGAGCTCGTTTTTGCCGGATTAAGCCACGCAACAGCTAAAGAATCACGATCCCAGCAGGTAGGCGACCATTTCCATCTGTTTTGACACCCGTTTCACTGCTGCAAGTATGAAATTCGGGTGTTCGGGTTCAACCCGAATGCATGTGGTCGTGGGGGTGCGTGTGAGGTCAATCAGAGTGTGCATTACCCTTAGACATGTTAGGAGAGTGTTTCTGGAAGTCTTGATTGTGATAAAACCGAGCACGGAACAGCCGAAGGCCGTTCGACCTGCCCAGCAGTCGCGATCTGCTGCAGTCCGCGACTGGGCCAACCGTGCGACTGAGACGTGCGATTGGTTCCTTCGCGCGATTGATCGGGGCGACTGGGATGAAACGTGCGAGTGAATGGTGCGATTGAGTCAGCCGAATGAATGTGTGCGATTGAGTCAGCCGAATGAAGGTGTGCGACTGGGTATCACCCGACTGAAGGCCCAACCGCACGAATGAAGGTTCATTCGTGCGATTGGAAATTGATTCGGGTGATTGGGGAATGTGTGGTACGACTGAACGCTGAGTCGCATGAATGAGGGTTCAATCGTACGAGGGAACTTGATTCGTACGATTGAAGGCCTATTCGTGCGAATGAAGTGTCCAGTTGTGCGTCTAGCCTTGTTATGCGATTGGAGTCATTTTGATGTGAATCCTTCTGGTGTGCGATGTGTCTATCGTGCGACGACAAGTTAACAACAATAAAGTGTCATTTCTTGACCACAAAGATTAAAGTCAACGCAATCAACAAGCACATACTTTTCAACCAAAACAACGTAACTGTTTACAAATATCAACAACTCATTAGAAGTCTACATGAAGTCTAATATGTCTATGACTGCTTGTGTGTGTGACACCCACGACCGAACCCATGCGACCCGACTCAACTAAACATGTCTAGTAACGCTAAACACAACATTAACGCGTAACACAACTGTCAATAGGTGTTTGACAGCGCATCGTAAACAACACTTGGGAGACTTGCATCCTACGCACTTGCTACATCATCGGTGAGTTTCACGGCCCCTTTTACATCTCTTTCCGTTTGGGGGAGAAAACATGCAAAACACATTTACATTAATGGTTGTAGTAATATTGATATCGCTTGTTACGTTAGTGCAACACACTCATGTCCCCGCACACACGAACCGTTAGTAATGGGATTAGCGAGGTAATTTTGAGTAGTACTACTGGGTCTGACAAACCCCGCCCGGGCTAGTCGCGCTAGCTTGATTGGAGGTCAAACGGGCGCACAATTGACCTAACATACGATTGCCACGGTCGGTTAAGACGTGGAACACCCCGTCATGGTCTTATGAGACATGACGGAACACATACGATTGCCACGGTCGGTCAAGACGTGGAACTTACGATTGCAACGGTCGGTTAAGGCGTGGAACTTGCGCTTCCCACGGTCGGTAGAGACGTGGAGAACATACATTGGGACGTAAACAGTCAGCTTCGGTTCGAAACGCTAAGTAACAAGAACATAGGCTAGCTACCTAACGATATGCTTTATGTACTAAACCATTGAAACGCATAACATGGAAACGCTTACGAATACATTTCTTGTTAAATTAAACCTGTGAACTCACCAACTTTATGTTGACACATTTTAGCATGTTTTCTCAGGTCACAGGAACGCATAAGCTTTTGAGGCACGCTTCAGGAAATGCACTCAGGACATGCATACATCTAGTTTATTTTCAGCATTGAACATTTTGTATAAACATGGCTATTGTAATAGTACCGTAATGGATTCACAAATTATGTAAACGCTTCCGCATTTTGTAAAACTCTGTTTATGTTCTTTTGAATGAAGTTAAGTGTATGCTTTAAATTCATATAGTGTCGTTCGATATGACTGTGTCTGAGATCCTGGTATGTCACACGCCTAGCGGTAAAACCCCGTTCGTGGAAATTGAGGGTGTGACAGATTGGTATCAGAGCCACAGGTTATAGAGAACTAGGATTGCATTGCATCTAGACTATAGCCTTAGACACAACACTAGTATTGCACAAACACTTTTACATGGTTACCACTATTGTGCAAACAACCTTCTGGTGTATTGATATTACACTGCTGAGCAAACATAACACTATGGGTATGACATGTGTGTCATTACCGGCTGATAGAGGGGCGGAGAATCGCGCTCGCTCACAACCAACGCTTACACTTGATCCTTCACTCGTGGAGTGAAAGCAACAACGAACTGAATCAAACATTTCCATGATTGGAACACGAAACTCATTTCTAACACACGCGATAAGCTTAACTATGACAAACAAAAAGAACCAACTCTCTCACACTTGTTACTATTCCCAACATATCCTATCCTCTATGCTAGTCTGAGCAGTAGACGAGGGACAACTAAGATATTCAAGTCGATTAGAGAATCGGACTTAGACACCCAAATTCGCTTGTACAACTTTGGTACAACTCTAGTTATTTGACTCTTGGTATAACAACTACATCTTTGATGCTTCTATCATTGATGACACTCGGTACTGGACAAGGTATGTTATCTCGAATAGGAGGAACCATGTGTGACCATGCAAAGCAAATTAGAATCACGGGTGCACACGTAATTGTAATTTGTCGTGCATGAGAACTCTGGCAACTCTATTGGGTGATAACGGGAATGGCCAGTACAAATTTTCAAATTCCACACTTAGGGGCATAAGGCCTCGGATCCTCACAAATCCCTACTATCGATGTGCAAACAAACCCTCATTCTTACTAGCATGATACAATATATATTACTGTCAATAATTGTTATCCGGTTATTGATTAATGTGTGTTGTGTATTGAAGAAGTCATGTCTGGAAGAAGAGCGGGACGCCCGGGTGGACGAGGAAATATCACCCTGACTCAAGCCGAGCTGAATGCTATCATCAACGAGCGCGTGGCTGATGCGCTTGCAGCTTATGAGCAGGCCCGCAATCAGGACCAGAACAACCAGAACCCGAACCAGGAGGTCCAACAGTCTGTACCTTCAAGATGTTTATGGATTGCAAGCCTCATTCCTTCAGCGGCTCAGAGGGTGCTGTCACACTGCTTCGCTGGCTAGAGAAACTTGAGTCAGTGTTTGCCATGTGCAGCTGCCCTGATGGAAATCGGGTCAAGTACGCCTCCGGCACATTGGAGGGACCAGCCCTAACATGGTGGAATTCACAAGTCCAAACCCTAGGACTTGGTGCTGCAAACGGTATGCCATGGGAAGACTTCAAGATTCTGATGAAAGAGGAGTACTGTCCCAGGAACGAAGTCCAGAAACTGGAGGCAGAATTTTGGAACTTAAAGATGATTGGTTCTGATATCGAGGAGTATACGACTCGTTCGCACGAGTTGGCAGCATTATGTCCTCAGATGGTGACTCCGGCCTACAAACGGATCGAAAAGTACATTGATGGCTTGGCTCCTCAGATACAGGCTAGCGTGATGGCTGCTGATCCTGTCACCATTCAGCAGGCCATCCGACTGGCCCATAAACTCACTGACCAGGCAGTGGCACAGGGCACCTTGCCCAAACGTGGCGCTACTTCTGGTTCTTCTGATCACAAGAGGAAATGGGACGGCAATAACAACAACAAGTCATCAAGCTCCAACAACACCCCGCAACAACAAACCAAAAAGTTTGACCCTTCAAGAAGCTTCAACAATCAGAACAACAATAACTATGGCCAGGGATCGAGTGGCTACGCGGGCAAGAATCCAAAGTGTAACCGGTGCAACTTCCATCACCAAGGCCCATGTGACCGACTCCGTTGTCAGAGATGTGGAAAGATGGGTCACGCAGCCAAAGACTGCCGGGGTGAAATAATGACTCAACAGCAACAACCCCAACAACAACGCCAGGGCGGAGCGACTAGAATCTGTTATGAATGTGGTAAGGAGGGCCACTACAGGAGGGATTGCCCGCAGCTGAAGGGTGGAAACAAGGGTAACAACGGGGGCAATGCTAAAGGTCGTGCATTCGTGATTGGTTCCGGTGAGGCAAGGGATGACCAGAACGTGGTTACTGGTACGTTTCCCCTGAATGGTTGTTTTGCTTCTGTACTATTTGATACTGGGCTGATAGGAGTTTTGTTTCCAACAAATTCATTAAGTTCTTAGATGTAACCCTAGCTGTCATGGAACCTAGTTATGTGTAGAATTAGCGGACGGAAAACTAATCAAGGCAACTCATACGCCAAGGGGTGCAGACTAGGATTATGCGGTCACGAGATAGATATAGATCTGATGCCTGTCACACTTGGTAGTTTTGACGTAGTTGTGGGTATGGACTGGCTATCCAAGAATCAAGCTGAAATCATCTGTGGAGAGAAAATCGTACGCATACCACTTCCTAGTGGTGAAATTCTATCAGTTCAGGGCGAAAGGAGTGGCATGGTCTCTGGAATCATCTCCTACATGAAAGCTCAGAAGTGGTTGTGTAAGGGTCATACCGCTTTCTTAGCCATGGTCACTGAAAAAGAAACCGAGGAAAAGAAAATTGAAGACATCCCAGTTGTACGTGATTATCCTGAGGTTTTCCCTGAAGACCTACCCGGCCTTCCACCGCACCGCCAGGTCGAATTCCAAATTGATTTAGTTCCGGGAGCCGCCCCTATCGCGAGGGCACCGTACAGATTAGCTCCGAGGGAACTACAAGAGCTGTCTATACAACTGCAGGAACTGTTAGATAAAGGTTTTATCAGACCTAGCTCATCACCATGGGGAGCCCCAATCCTGTTTGTCAAGAAGAAGGACGGAACTTTTCGCATGTGTATCGATTACAGAGAATTGAACAAGGCAACAATTAAGAACCGTTATCCTCTCCCGCGTATCGATGATCTGTTCGACCAACTACAAGGGTCAAGTTACTATTCAAAGATAGACCTAAGATCGGGTTATCACCAACTAAGGATTCGAGAAGAAGACATTTCAAAGACTGCTTTCAGAACGAGGTATGGTCACTACGAATTCTTGGTTATGCCATTCGGGTTGACCAATGCACCAGCGGTTTTCATGGACTTAATGAACCGAGTGTGCAAACCCTACCTAGACAAGTTCGTTATTGTCTTCATCGATGACATCCTTATTTACTCAAGGAATAAAGAAGAACATGAAGAACACCTTAGACTGATTCTGGAGCTGTTGAGACAAGAACAGTTGTACGCAAAATTTTCAAAGTGTGACTTTGGATGCGAGAGGTCCACTTTTTGGGTCATGTGGTCAATGAGAATGGGATACACGTTGATCCAGCAAAGATAGCAGCTATCAAGAACTGGGCTACGCCTAAGACCCCGACCGAGGTACGACAGTTTCTCGGGTTAGCTGGCTATTATCGACGATTCATCGAAGGGTTCTCAAAGATTGCTCAACCTCTCACCGCATTAACTCATAAAGGCATCACGTATGATTGGGGTGATAGACAAGAATCTGCATTCCAGATCCTGAAGCAGAAACTCTGTACAGCACCGATTCTATCCCTGCCTGAGGGGACAGATGACTTTGTGGTCTACTGTGATGCGTCTATTCAAGGCCTCGGTTGCGTACTGATGCAGCGCAATAAGGTGATTGCCTATGCATCACGACAACTGAAGATTCATGAGAAAAACTACACGACACATGATCTAGAGCTTGGGGCAGTGGTATTTGCACTCAAGATATGGAGACACTACTTGTACGGTACCAAGTGCACCATTTACACCGATCACAAGAGTCTCCAGCACATCTTTGAACAGAAGGAGCTAAATATGAGGCAACGTCGTTGGGTCGAGCTGTTGAACGACTACGACTGTACGATCAGGTATCATCCGGGCAAGGCAAATGTAGTAGCAGACGCCTTAAGCCGGAAGGAAACACCCAAGCCGAGACGAGTTCGGGCATTGCAACTCACCATTCGCATCGGTTTACCGGATCAGATCCGCAATGCTCAACTCGAGGCGTTAAAGGCGAGAACCTGAAAGCCGAATCGCTACGAGGCATGGAGAAGCAACTAGAAACCAAGCCTGACGAAATCCGCTACTTCATGGATCGAACATGGATTCCCTTGTATGGAGGTCTACGGGAACTGGTGATGGACGAAGCTCACAAGTCCCGGTACTCAATCCACCCAGGTTCAGACAAGATGTATCACGATCTCAAAGTCCATTACTGGTGGCCGAATATGAAAGCTGACATTGCCACGTACGTAAGCAGATGCCTAACCTGTTCTAAGGTTAAGGTGGAGTATCAACGACCGTCTGGTCTACTCCAACAACCAGAAATACCAGTATGGAAATGGGAGCAGATTTCCATGGACTTTATCACGAAACTCCCTCGGACTCCCAGTGGATGCGATACCATTTGGGTGATCGTGGACCGTTTGACGAAATCCGCACACTTCCTGGCAATCCGGGAGACTGATCGCATGGAAAAGTTGACTCGTATCTACCTCAGGGAAATAGTCTCTCGGCATGGTGTGCCAGTTTCCATTATCTCTGATCGTGACGCTCGATTCACTTCACACTTCTGGCAGTCCTTACAACGAGCACTAGGAACGCGGCTGGATATGAGCACCGCGTACCACCCCCAAACCGATGGCCAAAGTGAGCGTACGATCCAGACTCTAGAAGACATGTTACGTGCCTGCGTCATAGATTTCGGCAGCAGTTGGGAAACCCACTTACCGCTAGTCGAGTTTTCTTACAACAATAGCTACCACACATCGATCAAAGCTGCTCCATTTGAGGCACTTTATGGGCGTAAGTGCCGATCACCTATCTGTTGGGCGGAAGTTGGGGAAAGTCAACTCACCGGCCCTGAACTGGTGCACGAGACGACTGAGAAGATCGTGCAAATCCGTAACCGTATGGCAGCAGCCCGAGACCGACAGAAGAGTTACGCTGATAAGCGTCGCCGACCATTGGAATTCCAAATAGGTGACAAGGTGCTTTTGAAAGTGTCACCTTGGAAAGGTGTGATTCGTTTCGGGAAACGCGGGAAACTAAGCCCTAGGTACGTGGGACCGTTTGAGATTGTCAAACGGGTTGGCCCAGTGGCCTATCAGCTGAACCTACCCGAAGAACTCCGTGGGGTACACGATGTGTTCCACGTCTCCAACTTGAGGAAATGCCTTACAGACGAAACTCTCATCGTCCCGTTGGACGAGATACATGTGGACGAGCAACTACATTTCGTCGAGGAACCAGTGGAAGTCATGGACCGAGAGGTCAAGACACTCAAACGCAGTCGTATCCCTATCGTTAAAATCCGTTGGAACTCGAAGCGTGGACCAGAATTTACCTGGGAACGCGAGGACCAGATGAAGAGGAAGTACCCTCAACTGTTCCAAAACCAGGCATCCACCTCTTAGATACACAGGTACTCTATCCCACATCACAAACTGTTGAGTCTTGTACTACCCCGTAAAAACCACGTGACATGATGTACTAATTTTCGGGACGAAAATTCCTGCAACAAGGGGATGATGTGACACCCCGTAATTTCAGATTAACATTTTTCCAAAATCGTTGTCGTTAACATATACCCGTACACGCAAATACTCGAAACGTATACAAACACCGCCACAGACATCGTTAAATGAATTATTATAAGAATACTAACGCGGGTGTTTGTAGGGAATTCACATAAACGAGATCACCTAAGGAATCCTATTAATTAATAGAGCTCGCTCGTCTAAGTCGTTATCAACCGAAACAAATTCGGGAACTCGGTACCTAAGTACAGGGACTAAACCTGTTAATTGGCAAACTGGGCTGGGTATAAATACCCACCCACCAGCCAAACACACCCATTTTCCCTGCTCTCTTTCTCTCCATCGCTCCTTCACCTCCGATTGTTCATCCTAGCACCCAAAACCACCCGATTGAGCTCGTTTTTGCCGGATTAAGCCACGCAACAGCTAAAGAATCACGATCCCAGCAGGTAGGCGACCATTTCCATCTGTTTTGACACCCGTTTCACTGCTGCAAGTATGAAATTCGGGTGTTCGGGTTCAACCCGAATGCATGTGGTCGTGGGGGTGCGTGTGAGGTCAATCAGAGTGTGCATTACCCTTAGACATGTTAGGAGAGTGTTTCTGGAAGTCTTGATTGTGATAAAACCGAGCACGGAACAGCCGAAGGCCGTTCGACCTGCCCAGCAGTCGCGATCTGCTGCAGTCCGCGACTGGGCCAACCGTGCGACTGAGACGTGCGATTGGTTCCTTCGCGCGATTGATCGGGGCGACTGGGATGAAACGTGCGAGTGAATGGTGCGATTGAGTCAGCCGAATGAATGTGTGCGATTGAGTCAGCCGAATGAAGGTGTGCGACTGGGTATCACCCGACTGAAGGCCCAACCGCACGAATGAAGGTTCATTCGTGCGATTGGAATTGATTCGGGTGATTGGGGAATGTGTGGTACGACTGAACGCTGAGTCGCATGAATGAGGGTTCAATCGTACGAGGGAACTTGATTCGTACGATTGAAGGCCTATTCGTGCGAATGAAGTGTCCAGTTGTGCGTCTAGCCTTGTTATGCGATTGGAGTCATTTTGATGTGAATCCTTCTGGTGTGCGATGTGTCTATCGTGCGACGACAAGTTAACAACAATAAAGTGTCATTTCTTGACCACAAAGATTAAAGTCAACGCAATCAACAAGCACATACTTTTCAACCAAAAACAACGTAACTGTTTACAAATATCAACAACTCATTAGAAGTCTACATGAAGTCTAATATGTCTATGACTGCTTGTGTGTGTGACACCCACGACCGAACCCATGCGACCCGACTCAACTAAACATGTCTAGTAACGCTAAACACAACATTAACGCGTAACACAACTGTCAATAGGTGTTTGACAGCGCATCGTAAAACAACACTTGGGAGACTTGCATCCTACGCACTTGCTACATCATCGGTGAGTTTCACGGCCCTTTTACATCTCTTTCCGTTTGGGGGAGAAAACATGCAAAACACATTTACATTAATGGTTGTAGTAATATTGATATCGCTTGTTACGTTAGTGCAACACACTCATGTCCCCGCACACACGAACCGTTAGTAATGGGATTAGCGAGGTAATTTTGAGTAGTACTATGGGTCTGACAAACCCCGCCCGGGCTAGTCGCGCTAGCTTGATTGGAGGTCAAACGGGCGCACAATTGACCTAACATACGATTGCCACGGTCGGTTAAGACGTGGAACACCCCGTCATGGTCTTATGAGACATGACGGAACACATACGATTGCCACGGTCGGTCAAGACGTGGAACTTACGATTGCCACGGTCGGTTAAGGCGTGGAACTTGCGCTTCCCACGGTCGGTAGAGACGTGGAGAACATACATTGGGACGTAAACAGTCAGCTTCGGTTTGAAACGCTAAGTAACAAGAACATAGGCTAGCTACCTAACGATATGCTTTATGTACTAAACCATTGAAACGCATAACATGGAAACGCTTACGAATACATTTCTTGTTAAATTAAACCTGTGAACTCACCAACTTTATGTTGACACATTTTAGCATGTTTTCTCAGGTCACAGGAACGCATAAGCTTTTGAGGCACGCTTCAGGAAATGCACTCAGGACATGCATACATCTAGTTTATTTTCAGCATTGAACATTTTGTATAAACATGGCTATTGTAATAGTACCGTAATGGATTCACAAATTATGTAAACGCTTCCGCATTTTGTAAAACTCTGTTTATGTTCTTTGAATGAAGTTAAGTGTATGCTTTAAATTCATATAGTGTCGTTCGATATGACTGTGTCTGAGATCCTGGTATGTCACACGCCTAGCGGTAAAACCCCGTTCGTGGAAATTGAGGGTGTGACAGATTACACTTAGAGGCTCATACAACCAAAGAGCTCTCAGCATGCACATGTGAAGTACAAGGAAGTTACTTTGGAAGATTTGATATAACTTAGTGAATTATGCTAAGTAACAAATCTTTCAAAGACAAAAGACCAAATCTTCTAAAGTCAAAGATGAAGTCTTCTGAAGCTTCAAAGATAAAGTCTTTGAAGCCAAAGACTGATGAGTTGGTGAAAGTCCATACTATTGTATACATGCTTTTCTGAATCACCTTTTGACAAAAGCTAACTACTTTTAGCTTCCACCTCTGACAACTCACCAACATAGATGAGTTGGTGAAAGTCCATACTATTGTCAAACTTTAGATTATGGTCTGATGTCTGTACTAAGGTCTTATGGATTCCTTAGTCTTAAGCTTATTTGGTGTGCTATCTTAAAGATGTTGCAGCATAAAAGTTGGTTTTTTGAGTAAGCTACCCTTCTAGTTGTTTATCTAGTTATAAAGTAGGCATCTCTTTTGAGTAAGCTACCCTTCTAGCACAAGATCATTCTTTTATAATTATTCATCAGATCTATTTCTTTTAAGAGAGAGCAAGGAAGAAGTGTTAGACCTTTGAATTACAGCCATTCTTCTCTTCCTAAGTTGAACCTTTTGGTTCATCCTCCTTATTATACTTCTAGCTTCCATTTCCTTCTCTTCTAAGCTATCATAGCCATATCTATCTTGAAGCTCATTTCAATTTGGCCTAAGCTTCGAATAAAGGCTCATAATGTTTAGTCCATTATGAAGAGAAAGAGATTGGTTACGTAGCTTGTAAACTTGATGACTCAATCCATGAAGATGGTGTGGCAGTTACTTACGCTATGTCAAGGATGCAAGTTTTTGAATGCCAATAATCAAGGATGTTCCCATAATATGTCACTTCCCTTATGTATTTTCCAAATTCTTGGTGTGATTACCACCAGATTGATAGATAGAAATCCAAATGGATTTAGTTCCTGGAGCCCAACCTGTTGTTAAGGAGCCATACCAATTAGCTCCATCTAAAATGGATGATCTTATGGTTTAGCTTCAAGATCTGCTCAATAAATTTCATGAGACCGAGCATCTCACATTCGGTGTTATGATAATCATTTTGAAAATATAAAGGAAGCATGCAAATATGTATCAACTATCAAGAATAAACAAATCACAGTAAATAACAAGTATTACCTACCAAGGATTGATGACCTATTTAATCAATTACAATGCATGAGTTAGTTCTCACGGATTGACTTGAGGTATGGATACCATCAACTAAATGTGAAGGAGAAAGACATATGAAAGGTTGTCTTTCAAATATGATATGTGCATTATGAATTCCATTTATTTATCCAAGAATGAGGTGATCACACCTATCATATACGCGAGGTGTTAGAAATATTTAGAAATAAGAAGTTGCGTGCAAAATTTTCAAAGTGTGTCATTTAAATTAACCATAGTTTTTGGGTCATGTATTTACTAAGATGGAGTCTTGGTAAATTTGAAAAAGGTAGAAGCTATTACACAATTGAATCCTCTAAACACACCCTCTAAGATTTGAAGCTTTCTATGATTGGCAAGGTATTACTAAAGATTCATCCAAGAGCTCTCAAAGATTGCATCACCCCTAAAAAAGCAACTCAAAAGGGAGTACTTGTTGATCCATGTAGAGAATAAAGCTATTGAAAACTCAAAGTTTCAACACTAGCTGTCAACTACTAAAATATGCTAAGTGCTGAATCACTATGATCAGCACTGAACTTGATAAGCTTCTGAATGACTGCTTCCAATCAGCACTCAACTTGATGTGATTTTGATCGAATGTAACATTAGACAAGACTGTCTTTATTGAAGTACATTGATGGTTGTAATGTTCTGCCTTTTGGAGACTACATTGTATTAAAGCTGCTGATCTCTAATGTCGATTTCCTTTCTACGATGTACATATGTTATCCTAAACTAGGAATAGTGTAAAGTGATTTCTTCTTAGTGTTTAGCTTTCTTAGTATATATACCTCTCACTTGTATAGTTTTGAGGTTGCCTTGTTAGCCTACTTATTATCTACTAATATTACTTACTTTGAAAAGTATGTGTAATTGCTTTTACTCAAATTATTGGTGTTTGACAGTAAGACATTTAACTTAGATTCTGCATTTGTCATCTATCGATCACTAGAAAAGTCTTGTTAGTCCATAACCTGATCCAACAGTAATGTTTGAATAGGGACAAAGTCATGAATATTCGTTCTAATATCTAAAGAAGCGGTTGACTCAAGTGCCCATTCTGTCGCTTTAAGATGCAAATTACGATTATTAGTTTACTCTAACAGCTTGTACCTAGGGCAAGGATGTACTTTGATGCAACGAAAGAAGGTGATGATAACCTACTCTTCTTGATTAGTTAAGTCAGATGTTAACCATCCTATTCATGACTTGAAACTTGCAACGGTAGTGTTCATGCTAAAGATATGGAGACGCTATTTGTGTGGTGTCGGATGTACAATCTTCTCATATCATAAAAGGTAAAAGTACTTCTTTGAAAAGGACTTAAATAGGAGGTAACAGTGGTGGTTGGAGTTTAATATGCTCGTAATTGTATTAATTAATATCATTAGTTAGCCGCGTTAAATTCTAATTTGTGAAATAATCAATTAGATTAATATAAGATATATTTATTTATTTGTATCAAATCATACTCGTGGTGTTTCAAATCTTGAATGTGCTAATTATTTTGCATCACATTATGGCTCGTTAATATATTTTCCCTAAATTGGTTCGTTAACGGTTACATTTTTAAATTTTTTATTAAATTAATATAGGAATGAAAAGTTGAATGTTCAAAATAAATAATTATGAAACTGAAAGCAATCAATTTCTAAATATTTCAGGGTCCTAAGTGTATATTCTATTAATGTGTAAAAATATCATATCTCGATCAAACCCTAACCAACTTACCCCCCACCCCCACCCCGCCCTGAAACATCACTGGGACCGTTTCTCAGCAGTTGACCACCAAACTGAGCAACTTCTTCTGCTGTGAACCAGGTTGGTCGCTATCGTCACTCCATTTTGACATTTCGTAGACAAACGATCATCTTTTGATTAGTTTCTTTTCGTTAGTTTTTATTATCGTTTTGTTCAGTTTGATTCGGTGGTTTGGTGTTAGTGTCGGGTGGTGCATTCGGTAGTGCGTGTTGTGTGTGTCGTGGTGTCACGGCGGTGGTGCCTGGGTTGTCCAGCCATGTGTGTGTCGCGTGTTTGCGCGATGTATGTTTGTGTATGTCATGATACAAGAAATTTATGTGAGGAATGCATGTATGGATGTCTATATACGTATGGAGGTATATAGGAACGGTTAGTGTGTTTGTAATGTATATGTGATGGCCATGAGGGTGGGTAATGTGTGTATGTGTGTGATTTTATGTGTTCTTGTATGTATGTATATAATATGTGCATGCTGTGTGTGTATAAATTAAGTATTAGTGTGTGCGTATAATGTGTGTTGGTAAGTATATATTATATATATTAGGTATGTGTGATAATGTATGTATGTATTAAGATGTATCTCTAGAGTGAGTATGTAATTTTATGGGTGTGTGTATGTAGACAAATTTAAGTGAGTATCGAGTCACACGTTGTAATATATATGGCTAGAGCGTGTCGTGTTGGTGTGGGTTAATATATATAATATGTGCATGTTTTGTGAATATATTGATATGTTGTATGTGGGTGTTAGTATGACAATAAATATATATTGCATGTGTATAGTGATACAAATATATAAATATATGTATATATATATATATAGGGTAAGGTTCAAATGAGAACCCTGTGTTATTGCGAGAATTTGTGAGAACCCGTCACATCAATAGAAATCATAATTTTTTATTGAAATAACAATATTACACATATACAAGATTATGATATTTTATATATATGTGTGAATTCGTTAATATAAAAAAGTTTACATTGGTGTAAGTTTTACTTACAACTTTAAATATATGTGTTTTTTTTGCAAAACTTACACCAATGTAAACTCTTTATACTTACGAACTTACACATATATATAAAAGATCATAATATTATATATGTGTAATAATGTTATATAAGCAAAAAAATAATAATATTTATTGATCTTGATGGGTTTTCGCAAGTTCTCGCAATAAAGAGGGTTCTCGCTTAAACCTTTTCCTAATCTTATATATGTGTAATAATTTTATATAAGCAAAAAATAGTAATATTTATTGATCTTGATGGGTTTTCGCAAGTTCTCGCAATAAAAGAGGATTCTCGCTTGAACCTTTTCTATATATATATATATTATATAATGGGTGGAATAACTATAAAAACATTATCATGTCGTAAAGCATATATAACGCATGTTAATTATATGAGTAACCGAGTTATTAATTTACATAATATAAACATATATGTATCTTTGTGAGCGATTCACGAGTCTAAGCCAAACCAACCTGAGATAAACTGTTAGCATCTTAATGTTTATTAGACTTGTTGCAAGTTCACTTATATATTGTTATAGGCGTGTGATTGCTTGTCACGCGTTATTTGAAGCCTTTTGCTCCATCATCATCCATATCTTTTTAAGGTGAGTTTTGCATCCCTATTTTACTATAAATGTATATAAACATCAAGGGGGGAAAGTATACTCAACTCTTTTTTTTCTCTTGTTGTGTACTCAATTATTCTTTTGGGACTTTTGTTTTACTGTTTTGTAAGTGCATAGCTTTTACATGCATGAGTTTTCTATGTGGTTCTTTATTCACAAACTATTTAACTCTAGTGTTGGAACCGACAAACAGATATTGATAGTACTATTAGATTGACAACCCCCACCCTTGTTTGTCAGTATACTAGTTAGGACTGACAATTGTCACGAACGTACACAAAGGTGAATATGGTCCGGCGAGTTCTGTGTGTATGTCGTAGGCTTAGTTGTGAGGGTCATGATCACATGTGGTATTACTTGCTTATAATTGTTCACATTTATGTCGTATAAAACTTCTACACAACATTAATCTTTATTCATTATTTAAACCTACGAACTCACCAACCATGTTTTGACCTTTTGAGCATATCATTTCAGGTAATAATAATACTAAGGATAGCTAGAGATAATTCCTTAAAAATGACCCTAAGGATCTCCTGATAGATTTACTCTAGTGTTTCAAACAATTGTGGTTCATTTTATGCTTATTATTTTGGGCATGTTTTGCCTTTATTTGGGACTCGAATTTGGTTATATTGTTCGACTATCTTTGTCATGAAATTGATTAATCATGCAAGTCTCTATTTATGTCGGGTAACGTCATTACACATTAGTTTTATCATATAATGTATCTTTATTAACTATCAACGTGTTAGAACGATCCTGTTCGTTACATCCTCGTGTTTTTGCCATAAGCGAGGTGTGACAGATTGGTACTAGAGCTATTGGTTATTGAGAAATAGGTGGAACACTCGACCTAGACTATACCCTAAGTAACCATATGTAGTACATATAATAGGATTATATGCGCGTTGAAATACATGTGAATGTTCTATATGTGTTTTCAATTTATAATTGGTAGCATAAC
The DNA here is from genome assembly GCA_024085815.1 of Flaveria linearis. Classification (NCBI taxonomy): domain Eukaryota; kingdom Viridiplantae; phylum Streptophyta; class Magnoliopsida; order Asterales; family Asteraceae; genus Flaveria; species Flaveria linearis. Next base: position 15,520,013 of record CM044012.1, read on the forward strand.
TTATGTGCTATTTATGATATACTTATTTGGAAAAGTTGTAGGCATTGTATCATCTGTGTGTTCCTTGAAAATACATTTGATAAGAGCATCCTTATTTACAACTTGTTGGGTTGAATCTAGGGAGACGAACACACTAGCTAACATGACACCAGTAGACAAGAGACATGACATACTCAGGTCAGATGACTATGTTATCAGATTTCAGATTATAGTAAATGGATTCCTTTGACTATTCCTTCCTCAAGTGAATTCTTTCTTAATTTATTCCTTTATATAACTCCGGTTAATTAACTTTTGGTTAGTAACCACATCCTTGATACTCCAATCGAGGATAACAATTTGTACTTGACAAGAGATGTTAACTCATGTAGGAGAGCAAGGAGTGAACATACAAAGCAAAGTTCAATTACGGATGCATGCATAATTGCAATTTTTTAATGCGCGCATGCGAAGACTTGCAAACCCTGCTATAGGATAATGGCATAGTTAGTACAAGCATTTCATTCTATACTTGGGACAATGGAGTTTCAGTCCTTATAAAAATTTATGAATGGCAAGAAAACATTTATAACCTTTACTCATATGTATGTTATAATCTATCTGGAGCCTTTATAGGATTCATATTATGACATTAGTCTTAGTCCCTGTGAGACGCTGCTCTTTCTAGTATTATAGAAATTATGCAATTGACAAATTGTTTGAAATTTACATGGTTTTTAGAGAGTTGTAACTGAGTGATGATACTTCCTTCACATATAGCACATGTATTACCTTGTTCATTGGATTGATCTTAAGACTTGGAGCATTAGCAGTCTAAACATTATAGCATTCTGCCTTGATGGAGTAATCAAATGTCACGTAACCAGTTTAAGCATTGTCCTCGGTATATCATGGATGTGGTGGGAACGCCGCGGGGAACCCTATATATAAACGTCACTGGTATGCTTAGAATGGGCCTGAACTAGGCTATATGATGATCTTGGTGGATTAGAGTAGGAAATGGTGGTAATGACAATATGGTGGGAAATGATACTAAAGACAGGATTGGTTGTATATACAAGGAATTATTGATGTGCTAGTCGAAAGAGGATGATAGGAAAGGGGGAGCACTAGGCCTGACCTGTTGGATTGAGAAAAATGAAAACTGTAATGGATATCAACAACTATGTTGAAAACTAGAAGATGAACTGTATTGCTTGCTCACTAGTGTGTAAAGCACTGACATGGTAGAATACCTAAGCTCAATCCTGAGGTAGGGAGGATACGATAGCTATAACTTAGGGTTAGCTCATGGCCTTGGTGACTAAGGACTACTTTCCGATAAATGAGATACAAAAGTTAGTATTTGAACTCTGGAATCCTGTAATGGTGGGGTCAGCTACTGCTCCTTATACGGACAGACTCCTGAGTTAATAAAGTCGGTGTCACACCTTGTGGCGTCTCGATCAAAGAGAATTGAGAAGGACACTGTTGGGTCATTATAAGGCTGGTGCAACTAAAACCACTTCACATAGTCAATTTTGGTGCTACATTCAAAGGCCTCCGAAGCCAAATATGAGAACTTCCAAAGTCTGAAGAGTTCTTCTGAAGACATTAATTGAAGACATCAGCTGAAGACATTAGCTGAAGACATCAGCTGAAGACATTAGCTGAAGAGATCAGCTGAAGACATCAGCTGAAGACATCAGCTGAAGACAAAGTCTGAAGACATCAGCTGAAGACATCAGCTGAAGACATCAACTGAAGATAAAGTCTGAAGACAATAGCTGAAGACAAGTTAAAGATCAACGTCTAAAGACAACTCTACTTCCGAAGACAAAGAGAAGTCCCCAAGCCTCAGAAGAAGCAGTCTTCCGAAGTATAAGTGGCTTCGGAAGAATAAATTCTTCCGAGCAATTTAACCTTCGGAAGACACTGCTATGACCAGTGGACATAAGTATGGTCTCTGCCATTCCGCTGCAGACTTCTGATACAACATGGCTTCTTCCTAAAGAGCCATGTTGTTGACCATACTTTATTCAACTGTTCACCTTTTTATGATCGTACATGTTACTAACTTTAGTTTGTGACAAAAGGTAAGTCGGGGACATGTCCTGACTACCAAATCTCAGATAAAATGTCTGAGATACCTTAACCTATAGTCTTGTAGTATAGACGTTTGGTTAGAGGTTTCCATCTAGTATCAAAGTATATCCGGCTGTAGGTAGTATTATATATGTTATCTCATTGTAACTCATTAGGGAGAGAGCTTGAGCCTGTAAGAGTCTTGTAATCCTTTGAGTTGAGAAGCAATATTAAAAGTACCTTGAAAATTTACTTCATGTGTTTATTACTGCTTGTTACTTGTTATATTGTGATCAACTCTTGCTAGACTCGTTCTGAGTGTTGTTCCAAGTGAGTTTGAGTGAAAAACCACTTGTTAAGTGACTAAAACCGATCCTGCAGACGTAGGATTCTATGTGCCCAAGACACTTAGAATATTGATGTGGTTAGTACGTTATGATCAAGTCGGGTTATACCCAATAACAAGCTTAGCAAACACCAATTAATATTTAATTGATGATATGATCATGCAATTAAATATTTACACAAATTTGGAAAATGGGTTTCTAAATAATTTGCATATGAGATAGAACAATTTATTAGGATATTTTGTTCAATAATATTATTTGAAGTGTTATTTAAATTAGTTGTATAACACCAATAATAATGAGAGTATACTACTTATACAATTAAATGGTTAATGTTACAAGGCTAGACATGTGTGTGTATGTTTAATCAAAAAAAAGAAAAAAAAAACTCCTTCCTTTTGATGGAAGCCATCCCATGTAGCATGCATGTGCATGTGTTTGTGCTTGCTTTTATTCTCTTAAGAAGAGACACATGCATGCCTTATATGTTTCCACTAGCTTGGCATTGATAAGAGCATACACATGCCTTTGACTAGCTCCACTAACTAGCATAATATACTCTCTCATTCTCATAATATAGACATGCAACCAACAACACAAAATCAGCTTCCTCTCTCTCTCTCTAAGCTACGGGTTTCAGCAGCAGTGAACAAGGGGTTTTCAAGCTGGGTTTGGTGTTATTTTGGTGATTTCTACCTAACAAGATAAGGTGTTTGCAAGGAGCTTGGGTATACAAGCTTGAGGACTTCTACTCTTGAAGTCTTGGCCATTTTTAGTATCATTTCAGCTCTTCTTTTGGTCGTTTTTGGCTGCTGCAGTAAGGTATATCACAGCTCAATGAAGCTGTGATTTTATGTAGTTTTACATATGTTCGTAGATTGCTAATTCACATAAATGATCCTTTGTTCTTTGGGTTTGTTTTATACATCAATATGGTCATCTAATGAACATATTTTCAGCTTATAAATATGGTTATAATGCTATACTTCCGCTGTGTTTTTAGAAAGTGTAAATGGTTAAACTGTGATTTTATGTTCTAACAAACCCAACAATGGCATCAAGAGCCGGTTATGTGAATAGCTTGCTTGTTCTTATCCTTTAAAAATCATTTTTAAAGGATGTTAATCAACTAATTAGGGGCTGATTTTGGTTGATTTAATAAACCCCAAGTCTTTCAAAGTTATATCTTCATGCTTATGATTAAACTTTGAAAGATAGGAATGTCAATTGGTTAATATGTTTGGTTGTTGTTTGTTTGGACAAACAAACCCAAATTTTTAGTTTATGTTTGCCGAAAATTTGGGGTTTGGTGGGGTTTATTTTGTTTATTGAATAATATTTATGATTGTTCATATGATAGTGCATAACCTAGCCTTTGGCCTTATGTTATTTGGATGATTGGAATGGTTGTTTTAATTCATTCAATTGGGTTGTAATATTTATGTTTATTATTTGGGTTGTAATTATTTATTCATTTGGTTATGTAATAAATATATTAGGTGCATTTATTTTACTAGAAAAATATTAGGATATAATTTTATAAAAGGAAGATGCACAAGATGAAGACCCAAAGATAGACATCAAAGACATGGACCTTGAAGTATTTGGATATGGATTCAAGTGGGAGTCCATGGACACATATAATGTGTCATTACAAACCCTTTAGAAAGACCTTATGACAACACTTGTGATGGCAAACAAGTTTTGTCAACTTAGTAGCTATGGTTATGCACTCATGTTTATATGTTTATGCTTGTTTGAATGTTTGTTGTTTGATTGTTTGATTGATATTTAGACATATATTACAAACTCATTAACAAACTTAATAAGTTGAAAATTGATGGTTCTTAATCATTAAAAGTTAATAAAAGGTTATTCAAAAGGATTAATGATTTTATAATAAAATGGGTTTTATTAAAAGAACCATAGGGTATCTTGTATTTGAAAGCATGCAAATACAAGTACATAGATTTTTCTAAACTAGAATTATGAAACCTCTAAATATTCAAATCCCTTTTAAAATAAGTCAAACACCATCCTCTTATACAACACTCGAATCATTTGAGAACTTGATGTGGGATAAAGGTCACCTAACCACATTAGAGGGAACTTATGAGTTTGAGGTGGGTTTGCCATATTTATGGGATAAATGTCACCTAACCATTAATATTAGCAAATCCACACGTGTGTCTAAGTAGGACGACTTAATTTGGAAATCATGCATTAGGATCACCGAAGCATGACGTACAATGGGTGTTGATGGGATAAACATGCCAAACAAACATAAGATGTTTAACCGATCCCATACACTAGAAATTGTAATAGGTTACAATTGTCAAACGTTGACTACCTTGTTAATTTAAATAAAGGGATAAAGGTCACCTAACCGATATTTAAATGTAACGTTGGATTCTAGATTTTAATTATTAATTGTCTATGAGACGTAAAGGGTATTAATGATTAAAATGTAATTTTTTAGAAATACTAATAAGAACTTTGTTAATTTTGTAGAATGGCCGCAAACAACAACAGCACAAACCCGGCCATCCATAACCTATCACTAAGAACAATCCTTGAAAAGGAACGTCTAAACCATGTGAACTTCATGGATTGGTACCGAAACTTGAGAATTTTTCTCAAGCAAGAAAAGAAGTCCTATGTGTTAGACGATCCCATTCCCGATCAACCCGATGAAAATGACGATGAGGCCTTTGTCGAGTGGGTCAAGTACACTGAGGACTCTGTGCAAGTCGCATGTCTCATTCTAGCAAGTATGATTCCCGATTTGCAAAAGGACTTTGAGAACCATAATGCCTATGACATGATCACCCAGTTGAAGGAAATGTTCCAACAACAATCAAGGGTGGAGCGCTTTGAAATAGTTCGAGCACTCCATGCATGTCGGATGGACGAGACCCAATCGGTGTCATCTTACGTTCTTAAGATGAAGAGCCACATTGATCTCCTCGAAAGGCTTAACTTTCGTGTGTCCAATGAGTTGGCAACGGATTTGATCCTCAACTCTCTATCCAAGAAGTTTGATAGCTTTGTTATGAACTATAACATGAATGGATGGGACAAGAGCATTGGTGAGCTTCACTCAATGCTCAAAACAGCCGAGGCGGGCATGGGTAGAAAGGTTCTACCGGTCCTTACGATCAATGAAGGAGGTAGTAGGAAGAGGCACCTCCCTGACCCTAGGGCAAGTATTGCAAGAGGGAAGGGGCACGTCAAGAGGAAGGGAAAAGGAAAAGCAAAAGTGGAACCGCCCAAACCAAAAGAAAAGAAGCAAAAGGTTGCTCAAAATGACCCGTGTTTTGAGTGTGGGGAGGTAGGCCATTGGAAACACAATTGTCCGGTCTATCTCAAAGCATTGAGATCAAAGAGGGATGCGGGGCAAACCTCAGGTACAATCTTTATGATACACGTTGAGCTAAATGTTATTTCTTCTAACACATGGGTACTAGATACCGGATGTGGAACTCATATTTGCAATTTATTGTAGGGGTTCAAAAGAAGTGAGCATTATGCAAAAGGGGAAATTAGTCTCTTCATGGGAAATGGTGCAAAGGTTCATGTGGAAGCCCAAGGAGACTACATTTTGAAGCTTCCAAGTGGTTTGAAAGTTATTTTAAAGAATGTTTTGCATGCTCCTAGTTTAACTAGGAACATTATTTCTGTTTCCCGTTTAAGACAATGTGATTATGATTTCAAGTTTGTTGACAATGATATTCATGTTTCTTTCAATCATATGTTTTATTTCATGAAAACACAACATATGATAGCTCAATGTACCAAGCAACCACCAAAAGGCTCAAATTAGATTTGAGTGATTCCTATCTTTGGCATTGTCGCCTTGGTCACATAAACAAGAATCGTATGCAAAAACTCCAAAAGAACGGTCTTTTAAAAACTAATGAAAATGATTCATTTGAGGTATGCGAATCTTGTTTGCAAGGTAAAATGACAAAGGCCCCTTTTAGTGGGACTAATGAAAGGGCAAAGGATTTATTAGGAATCATACATTCGGATGTATGTGGACCTTTTAAACCAATAACTAGGAATGGTGAAAGATACTTCATTACCTTTACCGATGACTATAGTCGTTATGGGTATGTGTACTTATTAAGGCACAAAGATGAAGCTTTTGAAATGTTCAAAATCTTCAAGAATGAAGTAGAAAATCAACTCAAAAAACGGTCAAGATTCTTCGTACAGATAGAGGAGGTGAATACCTAAGTAGTCAATTTCAAGAGTATCTTAGAAGTTGTGGGATAGTCTCACAACTTACTCCACCTGGAACACCACAACATAATGGTGTGTCTGAGAGGAGGAATCGGACTCTATTGGATATGGTTCGATCTATGATGGCTAGAAGTACACTACCTCTATCATTTTGGGGTTTCGCGTTGCTCTCCGCTGCCCGTATTTTAAATATGGCCCCAACCAAGAAAGTGGAAAAGACACCTTTCGAAATATGGCATGGAAGGGTTCCATCATTATCATATTTAAAAGTTTGGGGGTGTGATGCTTATCCTAAGCAATACACTCAAAACAAACTAGAAGCCCGATCCACAAAGTGTATCTTCATTGGATATCCTAGAGATTGTATTGGATATTATTTCTATGATCCGACAGAACAGAAAGTGTTTATTGCTCGAAAGGCAGAGTTCTTGGAAACTAAGTTTCTTTCGGAAGAAACTAGTGGAAGAGCAGTGGAACTTGAAAAGGTTCAAGATTCACAAGACGATACACAATTGGTTGATACTAGCAATCAACATGAGGATGTTGAGAATGATCATGTGGATGATCAAGATACACAAAACGTTCGCAAATCTGGTAAAATTAGTGTTCCTCCTGAGAGATATGGATTTTTCATGGATAGATGCTATGTGGTAGATTCGGATGAACCAACCACATACCATGAGGCAATGTCAAAACCTGATTTAGAGAAATGGCAAGAAGCCATGAACGTTGAGATGCAATCCATGTATGATAACCAAGTTTGGGAATTGGTTACACCACCTCTTAAGTCCAAGATAGTTGGAAGTAAGTGGGTTTTCAAGAAGAAACCCGATATGCATGGAAACTTGGATTCCTATAAAGCTAGACTTGTAGCAAAAGGTTTCACTCAAACTCAAGGGGTTGATTATGATGAAACCTTTTCGCCTGTGGCAATGCTAAAGTCTATCAGGATATTGTTTGCCATAGCAGCATATTATGACTATGAGATTTGGCGAATGGATGTCAAAACCGCTTTTCTTAATGGATATCTTGAGGAAGATGTCCATATGAAACAGCCTGAAAGTTTTGTCGATCCAAAACATCCTAACAAGGTATGCAAGTTAAAGAAATCAATCTATGGATTGAAACAAGAATCAAGAAGTTGGAATCACCATTTTGATGATGAAGTAAAGAAATTTGGCTTCATCAAAATGCTGATGAAGCTTGTGTATATAAGAAAGCTAGTAGGAGCATTATTACTTTCCTTGTATTATATGTCGATGACATTCTACTAATTGGAAACGACATTCCAACCTTGGAAGGTGTAAAAACTGGCTTGGAAGCTGTTTTTCCATCAAGGATCTTGGTGAAGCCACCTATATTTTGGAATAAAGATCTATAGGGATAGATCAAGGCGGTTAATAGGTTTAAACCAAAGTACATACCTTGAAAAGATCTTGAAAAGGTTCAAGATGGAGAATTCTAAGAAAGGTTTGGTACCTATTCAAAAGGGAACTATATTAAGCTCATCTCAATGCCCTAGTTCAAAGGTTGAACAAGAAAGAATGAATGGAGTCCCATATGCATCTGCTATAGGATCCATCATGTATGCAATGATATGTACTAGGCTGGACGTGTCATGTGCTCTAAGCATGACAAGTAGATATCAACAGAATCCTGGTAATAGTCATTGGATGGCTGTTAAGAGTATTTTGAAATACCTTAGAAACACTAAGGATATGTTCTTAATATATGGATCTGGTGAGGAGGAGCTCGTTGTAAAGGGTTACACGGATGCGAGTTTCCAAACTGATCGAGATGATTCTCGATCACAGTCGGGATATATCTTCATTATGAATGGAGGGGCAGTCTCTTGGAAGAGCTCAAAGCAAGATGTAGTGGCACTATCTACAACAGAATCAGAATACATCGCCGCTTCATTGGCAGCTCAAGAAGCTGCGTGGCTTAGGAAGTTCATTGCTGATCTAGGGGTTGTTGCTACCATTCAAGACCCCCTAGAGATCTTTTGTGACAACGAAGGTGCTATTGCTCAAATCAAGGAACCTCGTGCTCATCAAAAGACTCGGCACATTGAACGGAGATTCAACTACATTAGGGATGAAGTTGAAAAGGGGAAGATATGTATTCGCAACGTTCATACCGATCAAAACATTACGGATCCATTCACGAAGCTCCTATATAGGTCAAAGCATGAAAGTCACACATGTGCCTTAGGACTTCGATATTCTAGTGATTGTACTTGATCAAATTTAGTATTTGAATATGTGGAACTCTTTATTATTTGAGTAAAATTATTTGGTTATAATGTTTCAATTAATGTTCCAATTTAGCATGTTTAATCCATGAGTAATGTGTTTACTCTAAATGTCCGTAGTCGTTCAGACTTGTGGGAATAAGTGTGAGGGTAAGACTATTATAAACTTGGATTGGTTGATATTCATAAGGATGAATATAGAGCAATGGGTTGCTACCAAGGTTCATAGATGTTTGTGGGATACAAATATTGGACTAACCCGCATCTCAAATTTTACTACATGGAATCTTATTGATTGATCATAAGTAAATTTGAGTAAAGGCGAATATCATTTGGTATCCTCCGACCTGAGATACATATTGGGTTTTGATATTCACCAAGTATTATGCCTTGAGCTAGTTCTTCACTGTCCTGAAATAGTGGACAGTACATAAGGGTATGTTCAGGTATAACACGAGGTGTTTGTGAGAAACGTATGTAGTCAAGATGGAATTTGTTCCTCTTATTCGTTGAGAGTTAGATGCCTAAGGCCTGATTAAGTTAAATCAATAAGGAATGATCATTCTGTGTTCTTGGATTTAACATGACATCTGTAACAAAAGGATAGATGATTGATTCACCTAAATCATTTCAAGTAGGGTACTTGAATGGGATGATGTTATTGAATGGCCATAACTCAAGCGTATTAAGGGTAGTAAACCGTTGTTAGGCGTCATTTACTACTTGCATCAATCTTCTATAAATCTTGGGCAAGTGGGAGATTGTAGGATTCTATGTGCCCAAGACACTTAGAATATTGATGTGGTTAGTACGTTATGATCCAAGTCGGGTTATACCCAATAACAAGCTTAGCAAACACCAATTAATATTTAATTGATGATATGATCATGCAATTAAATATTTACTCAAATTTAGAAAATGGGTTTTCTAAATAAGTTGCATATGAGATGGAACAATTTATTAGGATATTTTGTTCAATAATATTATTTTAAGTGTTATTTAAATTAGTTGTATAACATCAAATAATAATGAGAGTATACTACTTATACAACTAAATGGTTAATTGTTACAAGGCTAGACATGTGTGTGTATGTTTAATCAAAAAAAAGAAAAAAAAACTCCTTCCTTTTGATGGAAGCCGTCCCATGTAGCATGCATGTGCATGTGTTGTGCTTGCTTTTATTCTCTTGAGAAGAGACACATGCATGCCTTATATGTTTCCACTAGCTTAGCATTGATAAGGGCATACACATGCCTTTTGACTAGCTCCACTAACTAGCATAATATACTCTCTCATTCTCATAATATAGACATGCAACCAACAACACAAAATCAGCTTCCTCTCTCTCTCTCTAAGCTACGGGTTTCAGCAGCAGTGAACAAGGGGTTTTCAAGCGGGGTTTTGGTGTTGTTTTGGTGATTTCTACCTAACAAGAGAAGGTGTTTGCAAGGAGGCTTGGGGTATACAAGCTTGAGGACTTTTACTCTTGAAGTCTTGGACATTTTTAGCATCATTTCAGCTCTTCTTTTGGTCGTTTTTGGCTGCTGTAGTAAGGTATATCACAGCTCAATGAAGCTATGATTTTATGTAGTTTTACATATGTTCATAGCTTGCTAATTCACATAAATGATCTTTTTTTCTTTGGGTTTGTTTTATACATCAATATGGTCATCTAATGAACATATTTTCAGCTTATAAACATGGTTATAATGCTATACTTCCGCTGCGTTTTCAGAAACTTTAAATGGTTAAACTGTTATTTTATGTTCTAACAAACCCAACAGCAGACACTGAGAAAATCTAATGAATAGTAAAAAGAAGTTGGAGAGTTGAACAAACAAGCTATGGTAAGGTAGATAATAAGGCCAAGGTTGTGAACCTAACTGTGTCGGTTGATGCGGTTAGGCCGCCATATGTTAAAGATGCCATGAATGTGGGAGTCCCAGCCATTAACCTAAAATATGCCCTACAGTAAATATGGTACCATGACAAGTTAGAAACAATCAAAATCAAGTGATGGTTATACCCGGAATTAAGGACAGGGAGATTAATAGAAATAAAGGTCATGTGAACCGCGATCCCTCACTGAGAATTTCAATTTCGTTGTCTACACTCTAGAAGAATCCAGAGACATTGATAAGATTACCATAGATGAAGTACAAAGCTCCTTTCATGTACATGAACAAAGGTTATGTCGAAAGCCACATGAAGATTAAGTGATAAAGATAGAGGACTCACCACAACCCTCCTTTTGCATAAACAAAAGTTGTGAGAATTTTAATTCTGTTGTCTACACTCTAGAATTATTATTGCTATTGATGTTGCTGCTGTTGATTTTACTATTGCTATTACCCTTACTATTACTATTACTATTATTATTATTATTATTATCATCATTATTATTATTATCTTCATCATCATCTAATTATTATTTAATAAATTAAAATTCGTGCGACTAACTAAAGATATCAATTAATACAATTACAAATCAATTAAATTCATGATGAAAATAAATGCATAAATCAAGGATAACCAACTCCAGATTAATTGATGGACCTAAGAGTGACGGATGTCACATACATATATACTATATGTATATATACACTATATAGAAAGCGTATGATGAGGTAGTTTAAGATACCATAAAATTAAGAATAGTTACTCTATCCAGTGAATAAGATAAAACCACTTTTAAGAGTAAAATAATACTTATAACACTATATATAGATTATCTGTTACCATTAGTTGTATAATAACATTACACTTACTAACACTTACATAAAAGTTTATATTATCTACTCATGAACCAAAAAAGATGATTTGTTTTGAGATTCCAATTATATCTTTTAATCCTTAACAAACTTTTTGAGACTGGAATTGTAACCTGTATTTTTTTAAATATTTCGATGTAAATTTTTTGCTAAACCGACTTGTATTTTATGAGTTACAATAAGTTTTTACGTAAATATGCAAGTAGTCATGCACGGTCAAGTTTATAAATGATATATAAATTGTTGTTTTTCCTATTAAATAGTTAAATTCTTATTCAAATTTAAATTGTTAGCTCAAATATGTGGATAAAACATGTACTGCTTTCGAGGTTTTCTTATTTTATCTGAATTTTAATAATTTGAATAAGTGGTAAAGTAATCATCCTATCTTAAAGGGGTGGTGTAAATTCATAAATAACTAAGTGGGAAAACTTTTTCAAACGTAAAACATTTTCTAAAACAGACTATAAGTAGAGTAAGGACTTGCTGTTTCATTTCCAATCACAATTAGTTATGGAGCAAATTTCTAATATTGGTTTACTTTGTTGCATATCTTACTCATAACAGTTATTATTTTTTTCAAAATAATTTAAACAAAACAAAAGTTGACTGTTCTTGTGACTTGCATTAAACAAAATTGGATGTTTCAAAGGTTTGTTTGTTAAATCTTATGTTTACATTTCCGTTTACACAAATAAGTGTTCAAGTATACATATACAAATTTTTATCTTTTACTTATATTCTAATGCAGGTTGATCCTAATAGTGGTATTGAAATAATTATTTTATGATGAAATGTTCAGTCCATACGTACAAATCTCATCTTTATGATGAATTTAGTGAAGAGATAATATTTATGTTTGTTTAGTGTCTGATTAAAGTGTTCATTGATATTGATTTTTTAAGAACCGAATCTGAGAAAGAATAGCTGATTGGAAATAGGATGAAGTTATTAATGTAGATAGTTTAGATGAAGATGAGAAAGAAAACAAAATAAATGATACTTTAAATTCAAGAAAAAAGTTTAAAATTCTGATTAAGATTCCCCATATGTCAATTAAGAAGAGAAACAGACCTCTTTTTAGTATACTTTTCTTTGTATCAAGAATAATAATATTTTGTTTTTCTATGCATTTTGTTCTACATCTATATATGAAATTACGGTCGTTTATGTTTGATATAAAACTATTTTTTGGGTTTGTTATATATTCTTCATGTACTCATATTTGGTTTGGTTTCATACACAAATTTTTAATATTAATAACATTTTAATTTTTAACTTAACAAATACCTTTTTACTGAATAATATAGATAAACAAAAAAAATTAACAATGAAAGTGGCAAACATACAATATGGGTATGGAATATAAATATATATGATAACATACTTTTTTTATTTTTTATGAACTTTGTGAAGTAAATCACAAAAAATAATTAAAAATAACGATCTTAATTCTTTATATATAATATAGATTTTGTTTAACTTCCAACTGTTTCGTAGAAAATTTTCAAATGATTTTAATTATTTAGAATCATACTTTTTATGTTAAACCAAATTAATTTTCAAGACACTATAATATTCAATCTATAATAAAGTATAGATGAGTATCAAAACTATACTATGTATATATTAAGATATAAGTTGGACTGTAAATTATGAAATTAAAAATATATATATTAACTAACATCAAGATAGAAGTGCCTTATACTTTAAATTTTAAAATTAAAGAAAGACAAACTTGGTAGTATCAACATATCTGTGTTGCAATTATAGTAATAGATAAAATCCTCATTTAGCTTAGTTAAACAACTTTGTAAATGTAAGTTAATTACAACAATTGTTAGTTTGCTACATGTTTAATCATTCTTTTAGTGATAAGTTAATTGAAATAAGAATGAGTTATCAATTCTTGACTTAATAATGAAGTACAAGTGATTATAAAGCATAGCAAATTATATAATATAACAACTAAATAGATACCATGACTTTATAAAAGTTTAAAATTATAAACTTATATGTACGACTACAATGTATTTATAAACCTATACTGTAACAGATTATTATCTGTAGGTTTGAAATAAACAGACTAAGTAACATAAAGAGAAAAGTATTTTATCATTAAAAGGAAGTATTATTTGTAAGTAAAACAAAATAACACAAACGTGATGTCTGTAAAATCTCACCCTATCGCATTATGCCCGCCGCATTGTTTGGGCATCCTCATTTTGTGTGTGTGTATGTGTGTGTGTGTTTATGTGTGTGTGTTTATGTGTGTGTTTGTGTGTGTGTATGTATGAAAGGATTTTTACGTATTCTAGTCATTAAGACCATAAATTACACATTTTTTCAAGCTATAAAATCAATTACATATTTCCCATATCAAACATATATATTATATATTTATAAATTTCATTAAAAGTTAGCCTATTGAATGACTATTTTACCTTATTTTTACCAAGGGATTTTTACATATTGATGTTTTATTATTATAATTGTTTAAAACTTATAACAATTATGTTTTTATTTAGAGATATAATTTTGATTATCGGTTATTATTGTTATGAAATGAAGTTCTAAAGATGTAATTTTATTCTTTTTATCTATATAAATGACTCGAACTTAAGAAAATGTATAATTTAATGGTCTGAGGAAGTGAAATTTGTAAAAGTACTTAATAAAAATATAAGTAAAATTCAATAAATAGTTTTATTAAAATGGGTAAATATGTAATATATGTTTAAAAATATATAATTGATTTTTTAACTTGAGTAAAAATATAATTAATGAGTTTAGAAAGGATCATATTTAATTTCATTAAATCAATAGCATAACAATAGTTTGCAATCTGTTATCATGGTTTATAATATTTTACTAAGGGTTACCCTCTACCAGGGTCGGCTTAACGTTTTTGGAGGCCCAAAGCGAACAAAGAATATGAGGCCTCAAAAAATTATTTATATAAACCCTCCTCCTTTATCCGGACTTGGGACCGGCAAAAATAAACGAACAAGTTTACAATTGGTGGAGTTAAAAAAAATTTTTTTAAGTTATTTATTGTGCTTGTATAATCATATTTAGATTAATTTTATTTTTCTAGCTTTTTTTGATGCAAAATCTTTAATAAATTCGTCGTAATCAAATTCTTTTAAAAATTCTTTTTCAATCGACAGAAGAGCTACTTTTAAGTGAAGAACTAGCTTGATCTACTATGTATAAAAAGTAATCGGTTCTAAAACTTTCAATTGGTGTTTTTATGGTTTCATTATCAAGGTTTTCATCAAGATTTTCAAAGTTTTCATCATTTGTCGTTGGTTTATTAAGGTTTTTTTCAAGGTTTTCATCTAAGTTTTCATCAAGATTTTCAAAGTTTTCATCATTATTTGTAGCTTTATCAAGGTTTTCATTATTATTAGACATTGTGCTAGTTACAAATTTTAACATTGATCTTTAATTGATTCATTTAAAGCTTATCTTTGGCCTTTTTATCCCTTTTTGATGCACCAGATTCAAACTTACGGATTTGGTTTGACATTGTTATAAATTGATTAAATTCTAACTTCTAAGCAACCAATGAACCAAGTTACAATTCCTAGTTATAGTATGTAGTGTAAACTGTAAACTAATTATATTCTAAGCAATCTAAGCAACCAAAGAAGCAGATTATAAGCAACCAAAACAACCAGATTATAAGCAACCAATAAACCAGATTTTAATTTCTAAACAACCAATGAACCAGATTCTAAGCAACCAATGAACCAAATTCTAAACAACCAATGAACCAATCAATAAGAAACAAAAAGAAGTAGAAAACTAACCTGATGAGTGATGAATGGATCAGTTTGAAATCAGAAACTCGGGCAGAAGGGGAACCTGTGATTGTTCTCGAATTGAAACCTGAAACTCGGGGCTTCGGGCAGAATGGGGAACCTGGCCCTGCTCTCGAAATCGTAGTAGGAATCGCAGAAAGGGGGAAGTCGATGCCTCGATGGGAAAATAGCAGTAGGAATCGCAGAAGGGGAATCGCACTAGGGCAAGCAATGAATGAGGAACTGGGAGACATTGGACAGAAGGAACTGGGAGGCGTCGAGGTAGTGGAAGCAACGACTGAAAAGTTAGAAAAGATCAAAGCCTTCATGAAGGCGGCGAAAGACCGACAAAAGTCGTATGCTGACAAGAGGCGAAGACCGATAGAATTCAAGGTCGGTGATCGAGTCATGTTAAAGGTTTCGCCTTGGAAGGGAATCATTAGGTTCCGAAAGCGGGGAAAACTGAGCCCGCGGTATATAGGCCCTTTCCGAATTATCGCCCGTGTAGGAGAGGTGGCCTATAGGTTGGAGCTACCAGATGAGCTGAGTGGAATTCACCCGACCTTCCACGTATCTCATCTGAGGAAATGTTTAGCCGATGAAGATATGGTCGTTCCGCTGGAGGATATCGAAGTAGACGAACGGCTCAACTATGTGGAGCAACCAGATTTTAATTTCTAAACAACCAATGAACCAGATTCTAAGCAACCAATGAACCAAATTCTAAACAACCAATGAACCAATCAATAAGAAACAAAAAGAAGTAGAAAACTAACCTGATGAGTGATGAATGGATCAGTTTGAAATCAGAAACTCGGGCAGAAGGGGAACCTGTGATTGTTCTCGAATTGAAACCTGAAACTCGGGGCTTCGGGCAGAAGGGGGAACCTGGCCCTGCTCTCGAAATCGTAGTAGGAATCGCAGAAAGGGGGAAGTCGATGCCTCGATGGGAAAATAGCAGTAGGAATCGCAGAAGGGGAATCGCACTAGGGCAAGCAATGAATGAGCAATGAATGAAGATGAAGTGGAAGATTGATGCCTCGATGGTCTCGATGGGGACAGCCTGTAACGCCCAGAAAATTTTCTGATCGAGTCAGATGATAGTGATGGGCTCGGATGAAAACCATTTAATGAATATAGAGTGGTTGCGGGTATTACACCGAGTTAACCCTCCGGGTCACGAGTTTAACGAGTTTGGAGTCCCGGGGACGCCTGGCATATAAATAGATGGATCAGCTGAGCAACTCTCATTTTCACTCAAACGCCATTCTAGAGAGAGAAAGTGTAGAGAGAGAAAGTGCCGGATCGAAGCTCGGGTGGTCAAGAATCGAAGGCTAGTGTTTGTGGACTCCAAAACTACAAGAATCAAGGTAAGAAACGCATCTAAATTACCACATTTGGTGAAAAACCCGAGTTTGGGGTTTTTGGGGTTTCTAGTGGCAAAAAAATCGCCCAAAACACACGTTTTAGGGTAATAAAACGTGTAACAAGCTTAGATATAGCTTCCTGGATGATAATGCAAGGGTTTGGGTGGAAAGGATTGGATTTTTGGGCTAAAACGAGCTGATTCGTAAATTTCAGCTCGTTCTGCGAAATTAAGGTCTCGTCCAGCGAAACTGTAAGTTCGTCAAGCGAAACTGGAGGAACCTACAGCGAAGTTACAGTTTCGCTTCAGCGAAACTATATATTCGCCTGAGCGAAACTATGGTTTCGCTGACGACTATGCCAATGTCCAAGTTGACCTTAGATATTGCGAAACTAGGGAATTCCAACGAAAGTTGGGCGCTTGAGGTAGCGAATCTGTCCAGCGAAACTGGCGGATTGCTGCCCAGCGAAATTAGCAGCGAAACTGCTAATTCGCCCGGCGAAATTACGGGCGAAACTACCTGCGAAATTAGTGGCGAAATTAGGCAGGAATTAACTCTTTTGAGTGTTAACTTATCTGCAGGCAGTGTAGTGTTACCCGCGTCTTAAAGGCTTGATTGAGAGGCTGCTTGTCAAGCACAGGTGAGTTTCTAGGACCCCTCATTTACTTGTTTTAAATGGTTTTGGGGCTGGAACACATATAAACTTGTTTAATGATGTATGTATGTACGGCCCATTTGGGTATGATGTCTGTGTTATTCGTCTAAGGTACGATTGAGGACTAGATATGTTATATAAGGTCCTAGTATGAGTCCCTGATGTCTTGGAGGGACAGTTAGTGCTTTTGCACACAAGATGACGCTTAGTAAGTCCCGGATTTGGGAAGGATACGGGGGTAAGTGACTAGTAATGATTGAGGATGTAGACGATGAATGTACAAGGTAACGTATGATGAGTTATGACAACGTATGAATGATGAATGTATGTATGATGATGAATGTATGTATGATGATGAATGTATGTATGATGTTATGTATAATGACGTATGTATGGTATGCGTGTGTTCCTATAATGATGATGAATGAATATCTTTCCATGGCTTTACGTATTAACGAACGAACGAAGTATTATGTAACGTAAAGTGAAAGATAATGAAAGAGGAACACGATGATGAATGCATGTATTAATGAATGAATTAATGAACGAAAGATGATGAATACATGCATTAACGAACGAACGAATTATGTCTTGCAAGCATTGAATAACGCGATTGGTCCTTCTATGTGATTGACCATGGTCATGGTACCTCTACCGCTTACCTCTAGTACCGGGCATACGTTTTGTTGTTCATATGTTGACTTCGGCCCGGTAGCTAAGACTGTTCGAGGTGTAGCATATGGTATTGGTACAATTAACCTTTCAATGCGTGCAAGTAAGTATCCATATGTATGGAACCCCTACCGCTTACCTCTAGTACCGGGCATACGTTTTGCTGTTCATTTAATGACTTCGGCCCGGTAGCTAATAACGTTCGGGGTATAGCAGATGGTAGTGGTACAAAAGATATCCAATGTGCAAGTAAAGATGTAACGGGATCCTTGTCATTCGACCACAGTAATCATCGCTACGTGCCATGAAGTGGGTAAAGCCTGACAGGATTCATATGAGAACGAATGATAAGAATGTAATGAATGAATGAAAGAGATAATAAAGATATTATCTATACGTATGTACGATGTATGATCACGTGTAAAGAACGAACGGTTTTTAATATAAACAAAGTATGTTTATTATAAAACTAGAACTCACTCAGCAACGCTGACTTTTTATGTGTTTCCAGTTGGCAGGTAGCATTGCTGGGGATGGCACGAGGCGGCTACTCAGCTCTTTTGGGACGGCATTCTCCTTTTGATAATGCTACAACGTCATGCGTTGTGGGTCCATGACGCACGCAACTCATCACGTTGCATGCCATTATGAGATTTCTTGAGGATTTGAATAAACGGGATTACTCAAGAAATCTCTTTTGTGTCATTTTGATAAGTTCGCCACACATAGGATGTGTGTGCGAAGTCCATGCAACAAAGTATGTTGCATGAGACTGTCAAGAGTGTTCCGTTAGGGTTCCGATGTACGGAATTACCTAAGGAACATTCCTTAGAATAAAACATAATTTTTATATGTTTGAATTTAATATCTTCTCTAGAGGTCGCTGTATGATCCTCAGCAATCATAGAGAAGATAGACAAAGTAGAGAAAGCTGTCTTTTGTAATCGTGTCAATGATGTAATGACTTTTACGAATGAATGAGAATGTAAATTTTATTAATTCCGCTGTGTCATCTTATGATTGTATGATTTATGTGCGATGAACCACCAACAGTAGGGCGCCCGGCGAGTGGGGCCTTCCAAGTTGGTATCAGAGCAAAAGTTTAAGTAAAATGGGTAAAATTTTCATAATAAACCTAAACTTAAACTGAGAATGGGACAGGGAGAATGAGAATGCCATCTGAGTAGCTGCGTGCCATCAGGTATTTTCTTAAAGTTAATTAAAGTATGTGCGTGTGAAATGTGGTTATGTGTGCTGTTAGATTTAGATACCGGTGTAGTCAGGAAGGGTAATGCTTGGGGTACGAAAAGTGGAGTAAGTGACTAATCACAACTGGCCACTGTAATTAGTAACTTACTGTACTTAACATAAACTGAGCTATTTCCTTGAATGACCGTGTTGGTATTTGAACCTTTCAGTGTGTGATAGAAGATGGTCGGTGGTAGATCATCTAAAGCCCCACTTGGTGGAGGCGGTGGCGGAAGTGGTGTGGAACCACGAGCCACAAGAGGAAGACCTAGACGAGAGCAGAAGGTTCCTGAAGAACCTAATACCACTCCCTCGGGGGAATGGATGAGAGTGATGATTTTAGGGCCTCGGTGAAAGAGGCAGTTGTCGAGGAGGTGCACCAGGTTATGCAGACGATCTTACCGTCTGTAATGACAGAAGTGTTAAAGGCAGTACGTGAGGATGAGAGACGGGGGAGAAATCAGTCCTCCGGTGGACAACAACAGGCAGGGGCAGAAACGGTATTGTCCGATGATGAGGAGGAAGAACAGGTACGGGAGACAGCCCGGGGCTGTGATTACGGGAAATTCATGAGGTGCAAGCCCCCAACTTTCGATGGGTCTGGTACTGCTACTGATGCTCACCAATGGGTGATGGAAATGGAAGCTGTCCTCGATATTAGTGATTGCCAGGAGGACAAGAAGGTGAAGTTTGCCACCCACTCTTTTACAGGGTCGGCTTTATGCTGGTGGAAAAATATAGTCCAAGCCGAGGGTAGCAGGGCTATAGGGAAGATGAAGTGGGCTGAGTTGAAAAGGTTGGTGATCGAGGAATTCAGTCCTCGTCGGGAAATGGATAGAATAGAGAGAGAGTTCCTGCAGTTGGAGGCGGGGACGATGACCCACCAACAATATACCACCAAGTTTAACGAGTTGGCGCTGTTGGTGCCAGAGCAGGTGACGCCGGTGTCCCGAAAGATCAACCGGTATATTCAAGGGTTGCCAGCCGAAATTCGGTGGCATCTGATTTCCGCTCGACCGAGTACTTTCAGGTCGGCGGTGGACTTGGCGGGGAGGTTGTACGATGAGCGAGCGGCATTGGTGAAGACTGAGGGTGGAAAGAAGGCAGGTGGAGAGAAGGGCTGGCAGGGAAAGAGGTTTGGCCGAGGTGATACCTCGACAAGTAATAAGAAGGCGAGGGTAGATGACCGCCGAGTGGTCGTGTCTGGAGCTGGGGTGAGGAAGTGTGGTAAGTGTGGAAAGGAGCACTCAGGGGAGTGCAAGTGGGGATACAACATCTGCTTTAAGTGTGGGAGGACTGGACATATGGCCAAGGATTGCCGGATGGGCAAGTGTTTTAACTGTGGGGAAAGTGGTCATATGAGCCGAGACTGCAAGAAGCCGAAGGCTGAGGGCTCGGGAGAGAAGAAGACGGGAGGAGAAGCCCCGAGGGCAAAGGCTAGGGCGTTCACGATGACGCAGGAGGAGGCTAGAACGGACCCCGACGTTGTGTCCGGTACGTTCCTAATAAACCAAATTTTAGCCTCTGTATTATTTGATTCGGGTGCCAGTAGGAGCTTTATTTCTACTACCTTCTGTGCTAAACTGCCTGTTAGGAGTAAATGCCTTGATAAGTCCTTTGACGTAGAAACCGCTATTGGTAAATCCACTAGGGTTACGGATGTGATAGAGGACTGTACCATAGAATTAGAGGGTCATAGGTTTGCAGCCATGTTACATGTGATGCCTCTAGGAGGATTCGATGTAGTGTTAGGAATGGACTGGTTAGCAACCTACGAAGCGAATATCGTGTGCCGAAAGAAGATGATTAGACTGACGACGACCGACGGAAGTCCGGTGACGATTTATGGCGATCGAGTTACGACAATTCCGAAGGTGATCTCAATGGCGGTGGCGGGAAAGTGTATGAGGCGCGGATGTAGCGCCTACTTATGTTATGTAAAGAATGTAGAGACGCCAACACCACAGCTATGCGATGTGCCAGTGGTGTGTGACTTTCCGGACGTGTTTCCCGAAGACTTATCGGGATTGCCACCTGACCGAGAGATCGAATTCCAGATCGACCTGATACCGGGTGCCCAACCTGTCGCAAAAGCACCGTATCGCTTGGCTCCGACGGAAATGAAAGAGTTGATGGAGCAGTTGCAGGAGCTGCTGAATAAGGGGTTTATCCGACCGAGTATCTCGCCTTGGGGTGCTCCGGTACTGTTCGTGAAAAAGAAGGATGGTAGTATGAGAATGTGCATTGACTACCGCGAGCTGAATAAGCTGACGGTGAAGAACAGATACCCCTTACCAAGGATCGATGACTTGTTTGATCAACTTCAGGGTGCCAGTTGGTTTTCAAGGATAGATCTTCGATCGGGTTACCATCAACTAAAGGTGAAGGAACAAGATATCCCTAAAACAGCCTTTCGTACGCGCTATGGCCACTACGAGTTTCTGGTCATGTCTTTTGGGTTGACCAATGCGCCGGCTGCTTTTATGGATTTGATGAACCGAGTGTGCCGGCCAATGTTAGATAAATCAGTGATTGTGTTCATCGATGATATCCTGATTTATTCGAAAAGCGAGACAGAGCATGCCGACCACATTCGGGAAGTATTGGAAACATTAAGAAGGGAGAAATTGTATGCCAAGTTCTCCAAGTGCGCCTTTTGGCTACGCGAGGTGCAATTTCTGGGTCACGTAGTGAATGCAGAAGGAATAATGGTGGACCCAGCAAAGGTTGAGGCCGTGATGCAATGGAAGTCACCGAAGACGCCAACCGAGATTCGCAGCTTCTTGGGGCTGGCGGGCTACTATAGGAGATTTATTCAAGACTTCTCCAAGATAGCCTCACCTTTGACAAAATTGACTCGCAAGGACGTAAAGTTCGTGTGGGGCCGGGAACAGGAGAATGCGTTTGAGGAATTGAAGATGAGACTGACCCAAGCTCCTGTCTTGACATTGCCCGAAGGAAATGAAGACTTAGTGGTCTATTCGGATGCATCCTATTCTGGGCTAGGTTGCGTATTGATGCAACGCGGAAAGGTCATAGCCTATGCGTCTCGACAACTGAAGACCCACGAAGTCAATTATCCCACACACGATCTAGAACTAGCTGCGGTGGTTTTCGCGTTGAAGATTTGGCGACACTATCTATACGGGACAAAGTGCACCATCTTCACGGACCACAAGAGCTTGAAGTACTTCTTCGAGCAGAAAGATCTAAACATGAGGCAGAGGCGGTGGTTGGAGCTGATAAAAGATTATGATTGTGAAATCCATTACCACCCGGGCAAGGCCAACGTGGTGGCTGATGCCCTTAGCCGGAAGGAAAGGCCCGAACCGATTCGGGTGAAGGCTTGCCAGCTGATTATGACCTCAGACGTGATGACGCAGGTTAAGGAGTTCCAAGACGAGGCTTTGAAGGAAGATCGTCTAAACTCCGAAAGGATGAGAGGTCTAGTTACAGAACTGGGTGAGAACACTCTAGGTGTTAAGACCCGATTTGGGCGAGTGTGGATTCCTCGGTACGGGGATCTACGTGGAAAGATTATGGATGAGGCTCATAAGACTCGATATTCCATTCACCCCGGTGCTACCAAGATGTACCAAGACATGAAGAAAGACTATTGGTGGCCAGGCATGAAGCGTGATGTGGTGGAATATGTGAGTAAGTGCCTGACTTGTTCACAGGTAAAGGCCGAGCACCAGAAACCGTACGGGAAGATCCAACCATTGGATATACCCGAGTGGAAGTGGGAGCACATCACTATGGACTTTATTACGAAGCTACCACGTACCCCAAAAGGGTATGATGCTATATGGGTGATAGTTGACCGATTGACGAAGAGTGCCCACTTTCTACCGATCCGCGAGACGTATTCATCTGAAAGATTGGCGGATCTATTCATCAAAGAGATTGTAGCTCGTCATGGCGTACCGGTGTCTATTGTGTCTGACCGTGACACCCGGTTTACCTCCAAGTTTTGGAAGAGATTCCATGATGCGATGGGAACGAGGCTACATATTAGCACGGCATATCATCCTCAGACAGACGGTCAGTCTGAGAGGACGATCCAAACACTCGAAGACATACTTCGGGCGTGCATGATCGATTTTGGAGGAAGTTGGGACGATCACCTGCCGTTAGCAGAATTCTCGTACAATAACAGTTACCATGCCAGTATTGGCATGCCACCCTACGAGATGTTATACGGTAGGAAATGTAGGACGCCCGTATGTTGGGGAGACATTGGACAGAAGGAACTGGGAGGCGTCGAGGTAGTGGAAGCAACGACTGAAAAGTTAGAAAAGATCAAAGCCTTCATGAAGGCGGCGAAAGACCGACAAAAGTCGTATGCTGACAAGAGGCGAAGACCGATAGAATTCAAGGTCGGTGATCGAGTCATGTTAAAGGTTTCGCCTTGGAAGGGAATCATTAGGTTCCGAAAGCAGGGAAAACTGAGCCCGCGGTATATAGGCCCTTTCCGAATTATCGCCCGTGTAGGAGAGGTGGCCTATAGGTTGGAGCTACCAGATGAGCTGAGTGGAATTCACCCGACCTTCCACGTATCTCATCTGAGGAAATGTTTAGCCGATGAAGATATGGTCCTTCCGCTGGAGGATATCGAAGTAGACGAACGGCTCAACTATGTGGAGCAACCAGATTTTAATTTCTAAACAACCAATGAACCAGATTCTAAGCAACCAATGAACCAAATTCTAAACAACCAATGAACCAATCAATAAGAAACAAAAAGAAGTAGAAAACTAACCTGATGAGTGATGAATGGATCAGTTTGAAATCAGAAACTCGGGCAGAAGGGGAACCTGTGATTGTTCTCGAATTGAAACCTGAAACTCGGGGCTTCGGGCAGAAGGGGGAACCTGGCCCTGCTCTCGAAATCGTAGTAGGAATCGCAGAAAGGGTGAAGTCGATGCCTCGATGGGAAAATAGCAGTAGGAATCGCAGAAGGGGAATCGCACTAGGGCAAGCAATGAATGAGCAATGAATGAAGATGAAGTGGAAGATTGATGCCTCGATGGTCTCGATGGGGACAGCCTGTAACGCCCAGAAAATTTTCTGATCGAGTCAGATGATAGTGATGGGCTCGGATGAAAACCATTTAATGAATATAGAGTGGTTGCGGGTATTACACCGAGTTAACCCTCCGGGTCACGAGTTTAACGAGTTTGGAGTCCCGGGGACGCCTGGCATATAAATAGATGGATCAGCTGAGCAACTCTCATTTTCACTCAAACGCCATTCTAGAGAGAGAAAGTGTAGAGAGAGAAAGTGCCGGATCGAAGCTCGGGTGGTCAAGAATCGAAGGCTAGTGTTTGTGGACTCCAAAACTACAAGAATCAAGGTAAGAAACGCATCTAAATTACCACATTTGGTGAAAAACCCGAGTTTGGGGTTTTTGGGGTTTCTAGTGGCAAAAAAATCGCCCAAAACACACGTTTTAGGGTAATAAAACGTGTAAGAAGCTTAGATATAGCTTCCTGGATGATAATGCAAGGGTTTGGGTGGAAAGGATTGGATTTTTGGGCTAAAACGAGCTGATTCGTAAATTTCAGCTCGTTCTGCGAAATTAAGGTCTTGTCCAGCGAAACTGTAAGTTCGTCAAGCGAAACTGGAGGAACCTACAGCGAAGTTACAGTTTCGCTTCAGCGAAACTATATATTCGCCTGAGCGAAACTATGGTTTCGCTGACGACTATGCCAATGTCCAAGTTGACCTTAGATATTGTGAAACTAGGGAATTCCAACGAAAGTTGGGCGCTTGAGGTAGCGAATCTGTCCAGCGAAACTGGCGGATTGCTGCCCAGCGAAATTAGCAGCGAAACTGCTAATTCGCCCGGCGAAATTACGGGCGAAACTACCTGCGAAATTAGTGGCGAAATTAGGCAGGAATTAACTCTTTTGAGTGTTAACTTATCTGCAGGCAGTGTAGTGTTACCCGCGTCTTAAAGGCTTGATTGAGAGGCTGCTTGTCAAGCACAGGTGAGTTTCTAGGACCCCTCATTTACTTGTTTTAAATGGTTTTGGGGCTGGAACACATATAAACTTGTTTAATGATGTATGTATGTACGGCCCATTTGGGTATGATGTCTGTGTTATTCGTCTAAGGTACGATTGAGGACTAGATATGTTATATAAGGTCCTAGTATGAGTCCCTGATGTCTTGGAGGGACAGTTAGTGCTTTTGCACACAAGATGACGCTTAGTAAGTCCCGGATTTGGGAAGGATACGGGGGTAAGTGACTAGTAATGATTGAGGATGTAGACGATGAATGTACGAGGTAACGTATGATGAGTTATGACAACGTATGAATGATGAATGTATGTATGATGATGAATGTATGTATGATGATGAATGTATGTATGATGTTATGTATAATGACGTATGTATGGTATGCGTGTGTTCCTATAATGATGATGAATGAATATCTTTCCATGGCTTTACGTATTAACGAACGAACGAAGTATTATGTAACGTAAAGTGAAAGATAATGAAAGAGGAACACGATGATGAATGCATGTATTAATGAATGAATGAATGAACGAAAGATGATGAATACATGCATTAACGAACGAACGAATTATGTCTTGCAAGCATTGAATAACGCGATTGGTCCTTCTATGTGATTGACCATGGTCATGGTACCTCTACCGCTTACCTCTAGTACCGGGCATACGTTTTGTTGTTCATATGTTGACTTCGGCCCGGTAGCTAAGACTGTTCGAGGTGTAGCATATGGTATTGGTACAATTAACCTTTCAATGCGTGCAAGTAAGTATCCATATGTATGGAACCCCTACCGCTTACCTCTAGTACCGGGCATACGTTTTGCTGTTCATTTAATGACTTCGGCCCGGTAGCTAATAACGTTCGGGGTATAGCAGATGGTAGTGGTACAAAAGATATCCAATGTGCAAGTAAAGATGTAAC
Source organism: Flaveria linearis (assembly GCA_024085815.1). Lineage (NCBI taxonomy): Eukaryota > Viridiplantae > Streptophyta > Magnoliopsida > Asterales > Asteraceae > Flaveria > Flaveria linearis. The sequence continues at coordinate 15,546,385 of CM044012.1, forward strand.
GGGATCCTTGTCATTCGACCACAGTAATCATCGCTACGTGCCATGAAGTGGGTAAAGCCTGACAGGATTCATATGAGAACGAATGATAAGAATGTAATGAATGAATGAAAGAGATAATAAAGATATTATCTATACGTATGTACGATGTATGATCACGTGTAAAGAACGAACGGTTTTTAATATAAACAAAGTATGTTTATTATAAAACTAGAACTCACTCAGCAACGCTGACTTTTTATGTGTTTCCAGTTGGCAGGTAGCATTGCTGGGGATGGCACGAGGCGGCTACTCAGCTCTTTTGGGACGGCATTCTCCTTTTGATAATGCTGCAACGTCATGCGTTGTGGGTCCATGACGCACGCAACTCATCACGTTGCATGCCATTATGAGATTTCTTGAGGATTTGAATAAACGGGATTACTCAAGAAATCTCTTTTGTGTCATTTTGATAAGTTCGCCACACATAGGATGTGTGTGCGAAGTCCATGCAACAAAGTATGTTGCATGAGACTGTCAAGAGTGTTCCGTTAGGGTTCCGATGTACGGAATTACCTAAGGAACATTCCTTAGAATAAAACATAATTTTTATATGTTTGAATTTAATATATTCTCTAGAGGTCGCTGTATGATCCTCAGCAATCATAGAGAAGATAGACAAAGTAGAGAAAGCTGTCTTTTGTAATCGTGTCAATGATGTAATGACTTTTACGAATGAATGAGAATGTAAATTTTATTAATTCCGCTGTGTGATCTTATGATTGTATGATTTATGTGCGATGAACCACCAACAGTAGGGCGCCCGGCGAGCGGGGCCTTCCAAGTCGGAAAGCAGTAGCAGCGTGAAGGGGAATCGCAGAAGGGGATGCCTCGATAGGGAAAGCCGGAAAGCAGTAGCAGCGTGAAGATCGATGCCTCGATGGTCTCCATTGTCTGAGCGGCTGAGCAATGAATTAAGATGAAGTGGAAACGTCGATGGTTGTGGCAATGAATGAAGATCGATGGTTTTTTGGAAGATCGATGGTTTTTTCATTTTTGGCTGAGCAATGAATGAAGATGAAGTGGAAACCATGGTTTTTTGCCTGAGAAAAATGGAGGCCCTATGGTAAGGGGAGGCCCAAAGCCCTGGCATTGGGCCACAATGCTATTGGGCCGGCCCTGCCCTCTACGCTTTATCATGGTCTTTCCTTGCAGTGTTGTTAGGACCGGATCGGACCGGCCGGTCCGACCGGTTCGACCGCGAATCGGGGCCTGGTCCGGTCCGGTCAGGGGTAGTTCGTTTTGGTTGAGTTGAACCGGCCGGTTCAAACCGAGTCGGTGGTTGGACCGGTAAACCGGGCCGGTTCCGACCGGTTTTAAAATTTTTTTTTTATTTTAGGGGGTTAAAACGGGGTGTTAAACCATAAATTAGTAATTCGGATATACAAATATAGTTAAGTTTTATATATAACTATAAAATATATGTATAAATCATATATAAATTACTTATATTTAATTACATATATAAATATAATTAAAATATAGTTAAATCCGGTCCATCCTGTCCGACCGGTCCGACCACCAAACCAGTAAGGCGTCCGGTTTGACGTCCGATCCGGTTCTGAAAACATTGTTTCCTTGTAAAATGATAAAATACTAAATAATAGATATTATGGCCTATAAAAATGTCAGCAGCAGTGACATGAACATTATCATTTTATTACAAGTATTGAACATTAAACAATAAATACAAAGATAATATAGTACAATAACTTACACAAATAGAATTGCGTTAAGATTATGTTTTTAAATTTTGTGTCTAAGTACCAGACGATTAGGGTATAACCAAAATATACAATTCATGAACATTTCGGGCTCAGAAGTCGTAACCCGTTATGACTACAAACCAGAGATAATTGTGTCTCCATAAAAACGAATATAAAAAAAATTCATTTGACATCATCACAGCCCACAAGCGTATTTTGCTAAAAACGGAACAGGTTTCTAATCAGATGGTTACCTACAAAGAGTTATCTTCAAACAACCAAAGCATACTATTCCCCGTAGTTTAAACATTATGATCCAACTAGCAAATAAATGCACATACAAGTTTCAAAGAACATAACTATATATTGCCACACTCAGAAGTTGTACGTCATTGTGGTTGCGGGTAACGCTAGTGCCACCTAGGACAAGAGGATACCATGTTAAAGTGTTTCTGAGAAAAGAATTAGAAAAATTGATGACAGACACAACATTTAACTAAAGTATGTTATTCCTCATTGTTAAACATCATGCAACAAACAATAGATGAACGCACATACACGTTTTAAAAAAACATAACTATCTATTGTAAGGCTTAAAAACTATATTACACAACCAGCAGGCCAGGACAATGAACATAAAAAGTTTTCTTACATCATCGTCATCTTGAAATTCTAAACGTAGTCATCATCATCTTGCAAATGTTAACATACTCATGTGTGTCATGGTATGAAATTTGTTAGATCTCAGGTGAAGATATCCTTAATATCACTAGAAAAATAAATAATTAGAGTAGGTTTGATTTTACAACACTGAGGAATAGTAACATTATTTAGATAAAAAAGTGCCTTTGTCTTTGATTAATGGAGGGTTGTCATCATCGACCAAACATGAGTATCATTACTTGAAGCATAAGCATTGCTTTCATAGACATCAGAACTAAGGTGTAACCATCAATATTCAACCAACAGAAACAAAAAACCAACATGTTTTGCATTTAAGAGTATCTATCATGACGAATGATCACTATTATAAGCCAAACATCATCATCACCATAAACACAACATCATCTCCAAGAACAATTAACGATGAAACTGATAATTTTTTTCATAAATGAATAACCATCATTAAAAGCCCTACAGGACCCCCGTCAATGCAGTAGTTTCACAATGAGGTAAGACTTAGAACACCTAACATATCAAATAGGGAACCAGTTAGAATTAAACAATGAACACCAGTATTAAGAACAATAAATAAGAATACTCAAATATGGTTTACAAGAATGATGTATATTGCTCTCAAATTCATACAAGTTTTACAAAGCTTATCAAAAGATACAAGTATTTGAGATACTTTATACTACATCCTATAGGCAGCCATACTTTGAATGCCAGCTGGAAGATTTGGTCTTTTGGCTTCAGAAGACTTCATCTTTGGCTTTAGAAGATTTGGTCTTTTGGCTTTGGAAGATTTGATACTTAGCATAATTTACTGACTTGTATCAAGTATTTTGAAGTAATTTCCTTGTACTTCAACTGTGCATGCTAAGAGCTCTAGTTGTTCTTTGGTTGCATCAGCCACTAAGTGTATTCCTTACATACTCCCCTTAGATTGATGCTACCAAAACTGAAGAGACGTTTGAGTCTTGATCTTTATTAGTTGATACTCCTCATCCGGATCAAGACCATTCCCTTCATCATCAGTTGGTTAATCCCTCAGACTCTTAAGGTATCTCCTCATGTCATAGAGATCATACAGAGGAAGGTTGCAGGACCCGTGAAGGGGGTCAATGCAACAGTTTCAAAATGAGGAGAGCCTTAGAACACATAACGATCATATAGGAACCGGTTAGGATGAAACAATAAACAAAAGTAATAAGAACAATACGCAAGAACCATATAATATGGTTTTCAAGAATGATGTATATTGCTCTCCAGTTCTTACAAGTGTTACTTAAGCTTGTCTAAATGCAACTACTTGAGATACTTTATACTACATCCTACAGCCGGCCATACTTTGAATGCAAGCTGGAAACACTAATCTAGACAAAAGATCAACGTAGAGTCAAAAGGCATATTATTTTTTGACTTATGACTATAACATGCATAGCTCACATCCTTATCCATTATAAAAAGGATAAAAGTGCAAAAGTAGAAAGTAGAAAAAAGACCTTAATCTACAGTTTGACAAAGAATAGACTTTTTACCAACTCATATAAGTTGGTGAGTCTATCAGAAGTGCCAGTGAAAAGTGGTTTAGCTTTTATGAAAAGGAGATTCAGAAAAAGCATGTCTTCTTTGTCTTTGAAAGAAATCAATCTTTGGCTTTAGAAGACTTTGTCTTTGAAGCTTAAAAAGACTTCATCTTTTGGCTTCAGAAGATATGATCTTTTGGCTTCGGAAGATATGATCTTTTGGCTTCAGAAGATTTGATACTTAGCATAATTCACTAAGTTGTATCAATTCTTTTGAAGTGATTTCCTTGTACTTCACATGTGCCTGATGAGAACTCTAGTTGTTATTTGGTTGCATCAGCCTCTAAGTATATTCCTTACAAACTTCCCCTAGGCTGATGCTACCAAAATTGAAGTGACCTTTGAGTCTTGATACTCATCTGTTGATAGTCCTCATCAGGATCAAGAGCATTTCCTTCATCATTAGTTGCTCATGATTCCTCAGACTCTCAAAGTATATCCACATGCTATAGAGATCATAAAGAGGAAGGTCAAGAATGTTTCACCAAAAGTAGATATCTTGACCTCCTTGATCTTTAGGGACATAGCATTTGTCTGGATTAGTATCAAACATCCAGGACAAGATGGGTCTCTTAGCAGGAAGAGGCTCTACAATAAGTGGAATTTGTTAAGCAGCCTCTTCTTGAGCAACCGTAGATGTTCTGACCAATCATAAGGTATAGAATTGCATGCCTTGGACTTCTTCTTCTTATTCTTGTCCCTTCTTATTGCCATTCTTTTCTTTTTTCTGTATTTTAACATAGGAGTCTAGTTTGTAGTACAAGATTATTCTTGTTTGTCTTCCTCAGTTAGGTTCTTTTTCTTCACAGGTTCAGAAGGAGAAGGATAGGACCCTGTTGTGGATCAGAAGATGAAGTTGGCTATGATGTAGCACTAGGTCCACGTTGTTTTCTCTTAGGGTTCAACCTTGACCTGGACTTTAGGTGCAGCCTGACTTAGTAGAGATTGAAAGTCAACAAGCTCACCCCCTTTGATCTTCTGCTTGATCACTCTAATATACACATCCATGGTGGATAGAGACATTGGATCAAGTATCCTTCCGGAGAATCCATACAACTTGAAGAAGCTCACCATCTTTTTCCTATCAGCAAACTTCTTCAAATTTGCTCTAATGGTGGCTCTTGACATTGCAACCTCCTCCCTCATCTTCCTCTTAGCATTTTTTGCTCTTTCAACACTTAGTTACTCAAGATGCTTGAGGTATTCAAACAAAATGTACTCATAGGATAAGGGAAGAAGGGTTGTTGCCTGATAGAGGCTTGTGGCACTCGGGTAGGTTATCATGTTCTATCTATCTTGTTCCCTACCTACCATAAGTTATTACTCACTAGCCACACATCTTTCTTAGGACTTTCTTAAACTGGGAAGATAGTAGGAGCTTTGTACAGTCTCTTTCTTCTCCTTTCTTATTTGATTTTAGGGAGCAATTCTGCATCCTCGGTCATCTTTCTCTCCTTTGACAATTCAATTTCAGCCAGTTCATTCAACTCTTCTAAAGGAAGAGAGATGAGTTCATATATATTATAGTTCCTAGTCCCCAAATAGTTTAATCTGGCTACCTTTAACTCATCATCTTGAGTGTTTGGCCTGGTGGCAGCCCTAATGGCAGCTTCCATGAAGCCTAGGGTCTTACTTGAACTCTTTCCCTCTAGCTTCCTCTTACTCTCTATTTCCTCCTCCTTAATCTCCTTAGGAGTCAATTTCATTTTCCCTTTGTCACTCACAGCTCTATGTGACTCAAGGTGGAGAGAGCTTTAGCCTTCAGTGCTTAGTGATGTACTTAAGCTCTAGCAAGAGAGAGCTTGTGAGACACCTTTACTAGCTGGTGCCTCACTAAGGGTACTGGGTGCTAAAGTAGTTCCTATCTCAATGTTCACAGACTCAACTACTGGGCCTTCAGCCAAGGTTTTCCCTTCAAAGCTAATCTTAGGGTCCATCTCAACATCCAGTTGACCAAAGTCTTTCCTGCTAGCCTCTGTCTGTATATCTTGGTTCTCCTTTTAAACTCTTCAAGCACCCTGTCTTGAATCCTATTAGCTAACCTTGCAGCTTGACTATTTTGACTTGGGTTAGCAAGTATGAGGTCAACTAAATAGGTGCCCTTATAAAATCTCAGGTTGTAGAAGTTGAAGATTTCTTGTTGTCCTTGAGACCTAGAGATTACCAAGGCTCTCCATTCAGCATCATACCTTCATCACACTATTGGATTCTTAACAGGGTGAGATGGAGTAGGCTTGCCCTTGGTATACCATCCTCAAACAAGCTTTGAATGAATGAGTCCACATCAATGTGGACTTGATGACGTTGTTGAGTATGCACAACCTTAAGTGAGGGTTGTGAATCCGCTTTGTCCATACTCTGGGAGGAACTCCCAGGTTCTATGATTGTAGGTGGACTTTCTCCTCCTTTTGGGTAGCATCACCCTCTTGCACAGGGGGGCTAAGGGTTAGGTCCACCACATCCATAGGTTCTTGTGATCCTGGTTGAGTTCCCTTGAGGGATCTCTTAGCTAACTTACCCTTAAGATTGGTGATCTCAAGTTGCCGGTCCTTGACCCTCCTTTGTAAGGTATCCACTTGTGATTCCAGGTGACTTACCTTTGAAATTAAATAGGTGCATGTTCTTGATAGTTTTTGCATCTTTAGTTGCAGACTCCCCTCATCTCATCAGAAGAATCATAGGGGATGAGAGAATAGGACAAAAATCATCTTTCTCATCACCAATATTAAGTTCTTGGCTGTTGGAATTCTCCTAGACCATTACAGCTTTAAAAGAAGTGTCAATGAGCTGGGTTGCCATGGTTAAGGTCTTAAAGATGTGATCACTTATAGAAGTGAGAGCCTCTTCCATATGGCCTTCCTGAACAGGTTCAGGGACGCCCACCTCAGTTTGGATTGGATGATGTGTGCTGGATATGGGTGATTCATGAGCACTCATCTCTCCTTAAGCAGAGGTAGAGAAGAGAGACTCATGGTACTCACTGAATCCCATATATTAATCATCATAGAATTCAAGGTTTGGGATTGGTTGGTTAAGGTCTAAAGGCTGGGCATGGTAGCTTTCCCCTAAAGGTTGATCACTAGAGTTTTAAAACTCTGAGTGAAGGGTTAAGGCTAGTTTTATAAGCTCATCAGGCTAAGCATGAGGAACCTCAGCACTGATCAATGAAATGATAGGAGTGGTTTGCTTCTCAGGAGAACTGGAAAATCTAGTGTCCACTTCTTCCTGCATGGGTGAGTGTATGGGGGCCTACACATCATGATTATTTTATGCAAGGGTTCGTCTGGATCTTCTTGAGTACGTTAGGGTTATTTGAGACTGTGTGCGTGGTGCAGATATAGAAGGTATGGGTTCAGCATTGGCATGTATTGCTAAGTTGTCAACTTGAGTAATGAGCTCTAATATTTTTGGGGCCAAAGATGTTTCTACCCTTAAGAAGCCCACAGTGGGCTTTCTCATTATCTTAAATATGTCAGGTTTTATCTGTCCCATTTTAAGATATTACATGCTCCCCTTAACATTGACAGTTAAGAAATGTGTTGATAATATCTAGGGAACATGTAATACTCTAAGGAGGCCAAGTTTGCAAGCAGATTTGTATAAACAAATTGAGATTACCTGAACTTGAGCCCTTGAACTATGCCATGGACTATGTAGGAAAGGTCTTCAGGACACTGATCCCAACCTCCATGTTTATTGGATAAGGAGTGAACGACCACATGGAGGAGGTACTTTGATGCATGTGAAAGGTATATATATTTTTTGATAAATATTTTTCACACAAATTCTGTTTTAATTGGTTATTACTAATTCTAACTACACACACAAAAGGCAAGTATACCTATCATGTGGTAATATAATGATGGTAAGAACCTAGTACCAATCTATGGACACACCTAGCCTACTCAACAACTTTAATGATTGACTACCAGATTAGATTTTTGAAAATGATAAGTTGCATTGATGTAATCAAGATTTTTAGGATTTAAAAACGATAATTAAAATAAAGTAAAAGTAAGATTGAGACTTTTGGATTTAAAACCAGAGAATAAAGGCTATCATCCTAATTAGATTACACTTATATAATTATGATGAATTGGTGGTGTGGTTAAATATATTGATTAAAGAAATTATGTTAATGTTTATAAGCGGTGCCAACGTGATTTCTCATCTACTAGCTCCATAGTGACAAGGACATCATCAGGAGTAACTTTCAATTTCTAAAAACATAACTTAATGTTAAAAAGAGAGTTGATTAGGTTCCAATCTAACATACCATTAGTTTTAGAAAACCATAACAATTACCGTATATTTCTCAGACTAGTAAAAGGAAACCCGCAAATAATTAGAAAGTTAAGGTGATATGATTTCTAATAACCATTTCTAGTTCATTTGCCATGGATTTATTATGAAGACCGGTTTCGCGAATAAAAGTTAGTTCATACGTTTTTCAACCATGTATGACATTCACAATTATAAATCATAAGTTTATAACTTCCATTCAAATGTAGATGCTACCCATCAAATGTTTTCCCAAAACTATCATAACATTAACATAATATAAATCACACCATTAGTTCATCACAAATTACATAAGTTTCATCCAATTAGGATGATAATGAGAGTTTAGCTTAAAATGAGCTTAAACATAACAACAACTAACATAGAAGATAGATATGAAATCATCGGTGAAATGGAACAATCAAACCGGTGATCCACAATAGATGATGTGTAGACAATCTTGAGCTTCTTCCAAGTGTTGTATGCACCTCCCGAGCCTCCAAATGATCTTTAAGTCTTGATTCCCGGTAGAATTCAGTAGGGTAACTCTCCCACCAAAAGTTTTTCAAAATGGTGAACTTAGACTTCTATTTATAGGCTTTTTGGAGTGTTTAAGCACAGCCCCGTGCCTAAAAGGCACGGCCCCATGCTAGTGTAATGCTTACGAAAGTTGGTCAGTTCGTACGTGCAGAAGGTGTCGGGCACGGCCCCATGTTAAATGGGGCATGGCCCTATGTTTGAAGTGGGGCACGGCCCCATGACTCATGGCACACGACCCCGTGACTTCTTTTAGGGGATAATACTTTTTGTCCTATCAGATGTCCAAACACGGGGGGTGTGTCATTTTAAGCATGGGTTGTATTTCAGGCAAGTCATGTGGGCGTTCTTAATGAGGCACGACCCTATACTTGGACTCCAAAGCTTGGATTTCTTCAATTTGTTATCAAATATGCTCCTTTTGTCCATATTTCCCTTTTTAATACCTAAAAACAAAATTTAACAATTTGAAGTACGTAATCATCATATTAAGGAAGATAGTAAGGAATGATTGATGTGCTTTTGATAGGATTTTTATATATAATTTGTAGCACATCATATTTCCATTAGGAGGAGACCTTTCCTTTCTTAAAGGTTCTTACAAAATAATCCCCCTCATAGCCCATCTGCTTGAATGAGTTATTCATAGTAGATTTTGGGAAGGATAATTCTCCTTCTCCATTATCCAACCTCATATGAGTGTTGATGGTAGCTGGAGTGATGAAAATTATCCTCCCCTGCACTGTGGCAGAGAGTGCATTTTCACCATCCAAGATGACCTCTTGGCAGGTATGCAAGAACTCTAATAGTTGATCTTCATACAATAAAGGGTCTATACTGAGTGCGGTGAAGTAGTTGGATAGATCCAAGAAATGGCAGATATCTTAGAAACCTGTATCTTTCTCAGATGTTAATAGATCAACTTCATTATGTTGTCTGTGTAATTGCATGGAAAAATTAGGTTGGTTTCATGGATTAGGGTTGGCAATTTTATAATAGCTTTGATATGAAGAAAGGTAAGAACAAAGGCAGTTTGTGGGTGAATTTAAGTTATGAACTTTTGTTTATGAAAAGAAAGTAAAAGAAGGGAAACCGTTAAAGGTATAATTAGAGGAACTGGATTTGAGACAAAGTTAATACAAAAGGATAAACTTTGAAATCTGGATTTCGGTCCCACCTTTAAAAAAGTGCCCAAAAATGTAGTTTTCTTGGAAGTGTAATATCTTCTGAAGTTAATTTGTCTTTGAAAGTTTTGATAATAACTTCTGAAGCCAATATGACTTTGGAAGACATTCCTTAGCTTGATGAAAATTTAGCTTTGGAAGAAAAATACTTTGAGTATTTCTACTTAAGAGATATAATCAGTGTCGGAAGATACTAAATATCAGAAGTTTGATTCAAAAGTGGATAAACCTTCTAAAGCATAATTGCTTTTTGAAGAATGTTGTCCTTCAAAACATATAAGTACTTAGAAGCATATTTAAGCTTCGGAAGATATATCAGAATTTCTTCTGAAGGTAATGTCTTAGAAGTAGTTATTAGCTTTAAAGACCTAATGTTCTTTCAAAGACAACTTAATGTCTTCTGAGAGAAAATCTATATTAAGTTTTCAAAATTTTAAGGATTTCATTTTAAAAATTTCTTCCAAAGTAAACTAGGATTGTATAGGTGATGATATTGACAACTTAAGACATACATATTTGAAAATAATCTTGAGTTTAGTTTAAAAAATTCAACTCAAGGTTAATCATCCCAATAGGTGATACAAGATACTTAAATCTCTGCTCATCAAAAGCCTTTATGAACAGATCAGCAAATTGTTTATTTGTGCTAACTTTGACTAGTTTTATCAGTCCTTTTTCAAAATTATCTCTAATCAAATGATACCTAATGTTGATGTGTTTTTTCCTTGAGTGCTTCACAGGATTCTTAGTAATAGAGATAGCACTATTTTTGCTTATATAGATGGGAGTCTCCTTGAAATTGAATCCATAGTCCATCATTTGATTCTGAATCCAAACCACTTGATCACAGCAGCTAGCAGCATCAATGTATTCATCTTCAGTAGTTGATTTAGACCTACAAGATTGCTTCTTGCATTGCCATGAGACTATCCTTTCACCAAGAAATTGACATCCCCCAGATATAGACTGTGAAATCATGTTACAGCCACCATAGTCGCTATCTGTATAGGCATGTAGGTTGAAGTCAGAATTCTTTGGATACCAAAGGCCTAGTTTGGGAGCACCTTTGAGATATCTGAGAATTCTTTTGATAGCAACCAGGTGTGACATCTTCAGATTGGCTTGATATCTTGCATAGATACATGTAGCAAACATGATATTATGCTTGCTGGCTATGATATACATGAAAGACCCAATCATAGCGCTGTAGAGATGTCATTAACACACTCCCTCTCAAGATCAAATCCTAGGGAGTGGTTTATTAAGATGTCATTATGCTTGCTGGCTATGATGTACATGCAACCTTATATTTAGTCAAATGAAATCTGGTAAGTACGTCTTGTACATATTAAGACTGGTTTATTAAGATCCCATAATCAACCTGCTTCACTTGAATTCCTAGAAAGAAATTGAGTTCCCCCATGGCACTCATTTCAAATCTATTCATCACCAAGTTCTCAATGTAGGGTTTGTTAGAACATAAAATCATAGTTTAACCTCTTAAACTTTCTGAAAATGCAGCGGAAGTATAGCATTATAACTTTGTTTATAAGCTGAAAAATATGTTCATTAGATGACCATATTAATGTATAAAACAAACCCAAAGAACAAAGGATCATTTATGTGAATATGCAAGCTATGAACATATGTAAAACTACATAAAATCACAGCTTCAAAGAGCTGTGATATCTACCTTGTTTCAGCAGCAAAAACAACTGAAAGAAAGGTGAGATGATGTCCAAAATCGGCCTAGACTTCAAGGATAGAAGTCCTCAAGCTTGTATACCCAAAGATAATTGCAAACACCTCTTCTTTCTAGGTAGAAAACACCAAAACAACTTCAAAAACCCAGCTCAAAACCCTGTTGTGTTGCTGCTGAAAAACCGTAAGGTTTCTGAGAGAGGGAGAGTGACTTTTTTCTTGTGTTGCATGCATTAGTAATGAAAAAGAGAGAGAGCATCTTGTCTAGTTAATTGAACCATGCATGTGTGTGTCTTCAAGAGAATATAGTTAGTGGAACCACATGCATGTGTCTCTCCCACTTGAAGCCAAAGGGGACGGTTTCATGTTGTAAAAAAAAGATTTTTCTTTTCAATTAAACACACACACATATGTCTAGTCTTGTAACAATTAACCATTTAATTGTATAAGTAGTATACTCTCATTATTATTTAGTTTTATACAACTAATTTAAATAACACTACAAATAATATTATTAAACAAAATATCCTAATAAATTGTTCCATCTCATATGCAACTTATTTAGAAAACCCATTTTCTAAATTGGTGTAAATATTTAATTGCATGATCATATCATCAATTAAATATTAATTGGTGTTTGCTAAGCTTGTTATTGGGTATAACCCGACTTGGATCATAACGTACTAACCACATCAATATTCTATGTGTTTTAGGCATATAGAATTCTACAATCTCCCACTTGCCCAAGATTCATAGAAGATTGATGCAAGCAGTAAATACCGCCTAACAATGGTTTACTACCCTTAATACACATGACTTATGGCCATTCAATAACATCATTCCATTCAAGTACCCTACTTGAAATGATTTAGGTGAATCGATCATCTATCCTTTTGTTACAGATGTCATGTTAAATCAAAGGACACAGAATGATTATTCCTTGTTGATTTAACTTAATCAGGTCTTAGACATCTAACTCTCAATGAATAAGAGGAACAAATTCCATCTTGACTACATACGTTTCTCACAAACACCTCGTGTTATACCTGAACATACCCTTATGTACTGTCCACTATTTCAGGACAGTGAAGAATTAGCTTAAGGTATAATACTTGGTGAATATCAAAACCCAATATGTATCTTAGGTTGGAGGATACCAAATGATATTCGCCTTTACTCAAATTTACTTATGATCAATCGAAATAAGATTCCATGTAGTAAAATTTGAGATGCGGGTTAGTCCAATATTTGTATCCCACAAATATCTATGAACCTTGATAGCAACCCATTGCTCTATATTCATCCTTATGAATATCAACCAATCCAAGTTCATAATAGTCTTACCCTCACACTTGTTCCCACAAGTATGAACGACTATGGACATTTAGAGTAAACAATTCACTCATGGATTAAACACGCTAAATTGGAACATTAATTGAAATATTATAACCAAATAACTTTACTCGAATAATAAAGAGTTCCACATATCCAAATACAAAATTTGATCAAGTCCAATCACTAGAATATCGAAGTCCTAAGGCACAAGTATGACTTTCATGCTTTGACCTATCTAGGAGCTTCGTGAATGGATCCGCAATGTTTTGATCGGTATGAACTTTGCGAATACATATCTTCCCATTTTCAACTTCATCCCTTATGTAGGTGAATCTCCGTTCAATGTGCCGAGTCTTTTGATGAGCACGAGGTTCCTTGATTTGAGCAATCGCACCTTCGTTGTCACAAAAGATCTCTAGGGGGTCTTGAATGGTGGCAACAACCCCTAGATCAGCAATGAACTTCCTAAGCCACGCAGCTTCTTGAGCTACCAATGAAGCGGCGATGTATTCTGATTCTGTTGTAGATAGTGCCACTACATCTTGCTTTGAGCTCTTCCAAGAGACTGCTCCTTCATTCATAATGAAGACATATCCCGACTGTGATCGAGAATCATCTCGATCAGTTTGGAAACTCGCATCCGTGTAACCCTTTACAACGAGCTCCTCCTCACCAGATCCATATATTAAGAACATATCCTTAGTGTTTCTAAGGTATTTCAAAATACTCTTAACAGCCATCCAATGACTATTACCAGGATTCTGTTGATATCTACTTGTCATACTGAGAGCGCATGACACGTCTGGCCTAGTACATATCATTGCATACATGATGGATCCTATAGCAGATGCATATGGGACTCCACTCATTCTATCTTGTTCAACCTTTGAACTAGGGCATTGAGATGAGCTCAATATAGTCCCCTTTTGAATAGGTACCAAACCTTTCTTAGAATTCTCCATCTTGAACCTTTTCAAGATCTTTTCAATGTATGTACTTTCGTTTAAACCTATTAACCGCCTTGATCTATCCCTATAGATCTTTATTCACAAAATATAGGTGGCCTCACCAAGATCCTTAATGGAAAAGCAGCTTCCAATCCAGGTTCTTACACCTTCCAAGGTTGGAATGTCGTTTCCAATTAGTAGAATGCCATCGACATATAATACAAGGAAAGTAATAATGCTCCCACTAGCTTTCTTATATACACAAGCTTCATCAGCGTTTTTGATAAAGCCAAATTTCTTTACTTCATCATGAAAACGGTGATTCCAACTTCTTGACGCTTGTTTCAACCCATAGATTGATTTCTTTAACTTGCATACTGTAACACCCTCAATTTCATAATAATATAATAAGGAGGATGCTACGAGTTGGGTCATTACAACAATTCAGAGATTTCAAACACAGCATAATTTTCTACATTATACATTAAAAACTGTTTACATCATTATCAATTATTATAACACTTTAACCGACGTTTCAAAACTTTATCAAACTTTATGTATATCTCTCCCAAAACCCAACATTTTAGCTAGTATCATACACCAGAACCAAACTTTAACTCGGTGGGGCACCATCACGAACACCTCTATTATTACCTGGCATGCATAAGAAATAAACACTAAATCAGATAAACTGGTGAGTTCTAATAAACACCACATTTGAATAATAATAATTTATCGACGGTTATCACATCGAATAATTCACAAACATCCACTAGTCCATTTATTTGTCCCAGTATTGATATGCATATCGAATACCCACAAGGTAATTATGGACCTTTTTTTATCAATTCATTTTGGTGGGTCAAAACTCCACCTCGCGCGTACGGGTCAAAACTCCGTTTATAATTGGTGGGTCAAAACTCCACCTCGCACGTTGACGGGTCAAAACTCCGTCTATAATTGGCGTTGACGGGTCAAAACTCCGTCTATAGTTGGTGGGTCAAAACTCCACCTCGTCATTCACCACAATTTACCACTTCCAAATTCTTATTCACATCTTTATTTATTTATATGCATGCCAGTGCCCGATTTTGTCAAACAGTATTAACACATAAAAAGGGCAATTAGAACTCACCTTAATGTTTTCAGTAAGTGTTTACCAATCCAAATATACTAAGGCAGCTAAAACTCTCCTTCTCAATGCAAATCTACAACAATAACCCTAACTTAGTCAAATCATTTCCTACAGATCACTTTATGCGATTGAGGCTGTACGACTGGACTCATTCGTACGATTGAACATGCGACTAAGCTTAGTCGTACGAATGAACCATACGACAGGGGTAGGATTGAGCTATAATATGGTTTGTACGAATGACCTCCATTCGTGAGATTGGCTCATGCGACTGAGCTTCAGTCGCACGATTGAGCAATGCGACTGGCTCATTCGCACGAATGGGTCATGCGACTGGGCTCATTCGCCTGAAACGGATCAGCAGCTGTGTTCTTGACATATTTGATCCAAAAACTCAAGTTTTAACCATTCAAATTATGCCATATTCAAAACCGAACATATACACCTTATTTACAACCGTTTCGGATCCTTATTTCATCAAACTTCACAAAAACTAAGATCCGAATCTTTGGTTTTCAACTTAATAGAAAGATTGAATCAAAACTTAGATTTAAACTTGTTTTTGGATCAATTTCGACCATATACACAGCTTAATGTATTCAAATATCGATCTGTGCCAAGCGAGACTTACCAAAATGAAGCCGAAATCGTTGATTTGGCAAGAACAGGGGTGTTTGGGTTCGAGAGAAACAAGGGGGTAGGGATACTGCAGATAGAAATCTGCTTTTGAACATCCTTAACCGCCTTACTTATCCCCACATGCATAATTTAGCCGCCATACTCAGTCGCACGACTGGACCCATTTGCACAACTCAATCATGCGACTGAGCCCATACGCCTGTTAATCATGCGATTGAGCCTCATACGCACGTAAGGCGTGCGACTGAGATTCATTCGCATGTTTATCATGCGACTAAACACTATTCTTATTAATTTATACGAATATTAAATTTTACGGATGTTACAAGTCTACCCACCTCATTTAGGGTTTCGTCCTCAAAACCTGACTAAAACAAATAGGGGTAGTTTCGCCTCATCTCTTCTTCTGGTTCCCAGGTTGATTCAGATCCCTGGTGATGTGCCTACTACACCCGGACTAAGCTAATGCTCTTATTTTTAAGTCTCTTCTCCTTACGATCTATAATGGCCACAGGTAGTTCAACATAATTGAGCTTCTCATCAACTTCAATATCATCTAAAGGTATGTATGGAGTTTCATTGGCTAGACACTTGCGTAACTGAGAGACGTGAAAGGTTGGATGAATAGTACTTAGTTCTTCTGGTAAGTCCAATCTATATGCTACATACCCAACTTTTTCTATTATTCGGAAAGGTCCAATAAAACGTGGACTTAGTTTGCCCCTCTTTCTAAATCGAATAATGCCTTCCCATGGAGAAACTTTTAACAAAACAAAATCCCCAACTTTAAATTCTAATGGTTTCCTTCTACGATCTGCATATGATTTCTGCCTGCTTTTCGCCTCTCTAATACGATTTTTAACTACTTCAAACTTTGACATTGTTTCTTCAACTATTTCACTATTCCCCAATTCACGTTGCCCCATATCTCCCCAATAAAGTGGAGTTCTGCACTTTCTTCCATACAACATCTCAAACGGGGCATCTGAAGAGTAGCTTGATAATTGTTGTTGTATGCAAATTCAGCTAAAGGAAGATGACTATCCCAGCTACCTCCAAAATCAATACTACATGCCCGTAGCATATCCTCTAATGTCTAAATAGTTCTTTCACTTTGGCCATCTGTTTGGGGATGATAGGCTGTACTAAAATAAAGTTTAGTCCCCATTGCCTCATGAAACTTCCTCCAATATCTAGAGGTAAACCTGGCATCCCTATCAGACGTGATACTTTTTGGAACTCCATGTAATCTAACTATTTCTTTTGTAAAGATATCAGCTAGCCTTTCCACCGAATAAGTTTCCTGTATGGGTAAAAATAAAGCACTCTTGGTTAGTTGGTCTACTACTACCCAAATAGTATCATAACCTTTTGGTGTACGAGGTAGTTTAGTTATAAAATCCATGGTCAGATCGTCCCACTTCCAGGCTGGAATAGCTAAGGGTTGCAATAATCCATACGGTTTCTGATGTTCAGCTTTCACTTGGGCACACGTCAGACATTTATTTACATACTGCATCACGTTAAATCTCATTCCTGGCCACCAATAATCTTGATTTAAATCTTGATACATCTTAGTCATGCCTGGGTGAATGGAATACCTAGATCTGTGAGCTTCATCAAGTACCTTATCACGTAAAGCCAACGGAATCCACATTCGACCAAACCTGATTTTAACACCATAACTATTTTCTTCTAAATACATTTCCTGACCAACCATTCTTTCCTGCTTTATATTTCCTTCTTTTAGTGCTTCTAATTGGGCTTCTCTTAATTGTTGCATAAAGTCAGGAGTAATTACAAGTTTATACGCCTTAACCTTGATTGGTTCATACTTCTCCTTTCTGCTCAATGCATCAGCAACCACATTTGCTTTCCCGGGGTGATACAGAATTTCACAATCATAATCTTTGATTAATTCCAACCATCGCCTTTGTCTCATATTCAGATCTTTTTGCTCAAAGAAATACTTCAGGCTCTTATGATCGGTAAAGATGGTACATCTCACTCCATATAAATAATGTCGCCTTATTTTAAGAACAAAAACTACAGCCGCTAATTCTAAATCTTGGGTTGGGTAATTAACTTCATGGGTTTTCAACTGTCTAGAAGCATAAGCAATAACTCTCCCACGTTGCATCAAAACACATCCCAATCCTTGATATGATGCATCAGAATATATTACTAAATCATCTGCTCCTTCTAGTATCGCCAATACTGGGGCTTGTGTTAATCGGTTCTTTAGTTCCTGAAAAGCAACTTCCTGTTCTTTATTCCATTCATACTTAACATCTTTTCGAGTTAACTTCGTTAACAGAGAAGCATTTTTAGCAAAATCTTGAATGAATCTTCTATAGTATCCTACCAGTCCTAAGAAACTATGGATTTCTGAAGGACTTTTAGGGATTTCCCAATTCATCACAGCTTCAATCTTTGCAGGATCTACTAATATTCCATCCGCATTCACCACATGGCCTAAAAATTGCACTTCCCTTAACCAGAATTCACACTTCAAGAATTTTGCATATAACTTATTCTTCCTTAATGTTTTTAATACTTCTCGAATGTGACAAGCATGATCTCCTTCGTTCTTAGAATAGATCAAAATATCATCTATAAACATAATCACCGATTTATCCAGCATCGGTTTACATACTCTGTTCATCAAATCCATGAATGCAGCAGGAGCATTCGTTAACCCAAACAACATCACCAAAAATTCATAATGCCCATATCGTGTACGAAAAGCTGTCTTTGGTATGTCCTCTTCTTTCACCTTTAATTGATGATATCCAGATCTAAGATCTATCTTTGAGAACCAATTAGCTCCTTGGAGTTGATCAAATAAATCGTCTATACGGGGTAATGGATATTTATTCTTGATAGTTAGTTTGTTTAGCTCCCTATAATCTACGCACATCCTTAAACTGCCATCCTTCTTCTTTACAAACAGAACAGGAGCACCCCACGGCGAAGAGCTTGGTCGAATAAAGCCCTTGTCTAATAGTTCCTACAATTGCTTCAGGAGTTCCTTCAACTCAGCTGGTACAAGTCTATAAGGAGTCTTAGCGACAGGTTTTGCCTCAGGTATTAAGTCAATCCTAAACTCAATTTCTCGATCAGGAGGTATACCTGGTAGATCTTCAGGAAATACATCAGGGAAGTCACAAACTAGTGGAACATCTTCTAATTTCCTCGTCTCTTTAGCAATATCAACGACATATGCCAAAAATGATTCACAACCCCTACTTAATAATTTCTCGGCTTTAATCATAGATATAACTTTTACTACACTATCATGATTATCACCAAAAATCGTCACCGAATTACCTTCAGGCGTTCGTAACACAATCATCTTTCTTTTACATATTATCTGAGCCTCAAACATAGATAACCAATCCATTCCAATACTACATCAAAACCTCCTAACTTCATCATATGTAATCTAGTAGGAACTTTTACACCTTCTAATTCAACAAAGCAATCGTCTATTACTTCACTAACAACTATGAATTCATTAGAGGCAGTCTCTACTGAAAAAGCAACATCTAACTTTGATGGTCTAACTTTTATTAAAGCATCCAATTTTATTGATATAAAAATTCTATTAGCCCCCGAATCAAATAAAATTCTAGCAGGTACATCATTAACAAGAAACGTACCCGACACAACATCCGGTAATGCCTTAGCCTCCTTCGTAGTCATTATAAATGCTCTCCCCGCAGTACCACTACTACCACTCGCACTGATTTTACTCGGTCCTCCCACGGCACGAATAGGAATTGGTCCAGGTCTAAACTTTGGACACTCGGATTTCATATGTCCCATCTCACCGCATTCATGACACCGAATTTCTGGGCATCTAGAAACAAAATGCCCAGACTTCCCGCATTCATGACATGCTGGGTGATTCAATCTACATTCTCCCCTATGAAATTTCTCACATTTATTACATCGAGGAGGGGGACCTACAAAGCCCCTAGAATTAAAGTTTCTCTTCTGTGGGACACTCTGTCCATATATAGGCTTAGAACTCCATGAAGTTTCCCGACGGCTAATCACTTCCTCTTTCACCACAGGTTTCTCAGACTCGGCGACTTCCTCATACATGTCCGCAGCCAAATTTAGCGTGGCTTGATAAGTAGAAGGAGAATTGGATTTTACTAGCATTCTCACTTTAGGGGGTAGTCCCTGGATATACCTAGTAATCCTCTTCGCCTCAGGAGTTACCAAAAGAGGCACCAAATGAGCCATTTCTTCAAATCTGGACGTGTACTCCTTATGACTTCAACTGCCTGCTTGAAACTGTAAAAACTTAATTTCAATTCTGTCCATCTCGCCTTTTGGATAGAACTTTTCTATCACTAATGCTTTAAAAGTTTCCCACGTCATCTGACTCACAGCAGTTTCGCCCATGGCTTGTTCCACTGTATCCCACCAGTACAAAGCTTCTGCTTGGAACGAATGCACTACAAAGCCCACCTTCTGATCTTCCTTGCATCTACTAAGTTTAAACGCTGCTTCCATCTCTCGTAGCCACTTATAAGTTACTACTACATCTTTTTGGCCTTCAAACTTAGGCGGGTCACATTCCTTAAAATGCTTATATGACACTGGTTTCTCCACTACAGGCTCAACAATAACAGGTGGAGGAGTTGGTTGGGAAGATGATTCACCACCTTTCCTAAGGTCGGTCAACATTTCAGGTAAGGTAGTACACAACACTCGGGCGACCTCATCACCTATAGCCGCCTTAAGTTCATCACCTGAGATCCTAGCTTCAGGTCTAGAATTTGTATTACTGGTTTCCTCCATCTATGATCGGAAATAAACCATAATCAAATAATAAGTGATACCAGGATGCTACATATACTGTAAATTACTCATAACATTGGCCAGGTGTTATCAATTATTTACTTATTCACACCATCCTGCCTCTTCTCATTATCTTTTCACAGTTAATTTCTACTTCTATCTAAACCACAGAATCATGTATACACACAATACTAACCTTCAATCTAGACAATTGCTTTTATTTATCAATCGACTAAATTATCACTAACAATTAAATACTCATCTACACAATATTCCACCCCACTTCCGGTTGTAGATACTGGCACTTCCCATATTTTCAGTTAAAGTTTGAAACAATCAATTGTTCAAATCTCTTTAACTAAGGCTTTGATACCAACTTGTAACACCCTCAATTTCATAATAATATAATAAGGAGGACGCTACAAGTTGGGTCATTACAACAATTCAGAGATTTCAAACACAGCGGAATTTTCTACATTATACATTAAAAACTGTTTACATCATTATCAATTATTACAACACTTTAACTGATATTTCAAAACTTTATCAAACTTCATGTATATCTCTCCCATAACCCAACATTTTAGCCAGTATCATACACCAGAACCAAACTTTAACTTGGTGGGGCACCATCACGAACACCTCTATTATTACCTGGCATGCATAAGAAAATAAACACTAAATCAGATAAACTGGTGAGTTCTATTAAACACCACATTTGAATAATAATAATTTATCGACGGTTATCACATCGAATAATTCACAAACATCCACTAGTCCATTTATTTGTCCCAGTATTGATATGCATATCGAATACCCACAAGGTAATTATAAACCTTTTTTTATCAATTCATTTTGGTGGGTCAAAACTCCACTTCGCGCGTACGGGTCAAAACTCCATTTATAATTGGTGGGTCAAAACTCCGTTTATAATTGGTGGGTCAAAACTCCACCTCGCGCGTTGACGGGTCAAAACTCCGTCTATAATTGGCGTTGACGGGTCAAAACTCCGTCTATAGTTGGTGGGTCAAAACTCCACCTCGCCATTCACCACAATTTACCACTTCCAAATTCTTATTCACATGTTTATTTATTTATATGCATGCCAGTGCCCGATTTTATCAAACAATATTGTCAAACAGCATTAACACATAAAAAGGGCAATTAGAACTCACCTTAATGTTTTCAGCAAGTGTTTACCAATCCAAATACACTAAGGCAGCTAAAACTCTCCTTCTCAATGCAAATCTACAACAATAACCGTAACTTAGTCAAATCATTTCCTACAGATCACTTTATGCGATTGAGGCTATACGACTGGACTCATTCGTACGATTGAACATGTGACTAAGCTTAGTCGTACGAATGAACCATACGACAGGGGTGCGAATGAGCTATAACAGGGTTTGTACGAATGACCTCCATTCGTGCGATTGGCTCATGCGACTGAGCTTCAGTCGCACGATTGAGCAATGCGACTGGCTCATTCTCACGAATGGGTCATGCGACTGTGTTCTTGACATATTTGATCCAAAAACTCAAGTTTTAACCATTCAAATTATGCCATATTCAAAACAGAACATATACACCTTATTTACAACAGTTTCAGATCCTAATTTCATCAAACTTCATAAAAACTAAGATCCGAATCCTTGGTTTTCAACTTAATAGAAAGATTGAATCAAAATTCAGATTTAAACTTGTTTTTGGATCAATTTCGACCACGTACACAGCTTAATGTATTCAAATATCGATCCGTGCCAAGCGAGACTTACCAAAATGAAGCCGAAATCGTTGATTTGGCAAGAACAGGGGTGTTTGGGTTCGAGAGAATCAAGGGGATAGGGATACTGCAGATAGAAATCTACTTTGGAACATCCTTAACCGCCTTACTTATCCCCACATGCATAATTTAGCCGCCATACTCAGTCACACGACTGGACCCATTCGCACAACTCAATCGTGCGACTGAGCCCATACGCCTGTTAATCGTGCGATTGAGCCTCATACGCACGTAAGGCGTGCGACTGAGATTCATTCGCATGTTTATCATGCGACTGAACACTATTCTTATTAATTTAAACGAATATTAAATTTTACGGATGTTACACATACCTTGTTAGGATGTTTTGGATCGACAAAACCTTCAGGTTGTTTCATATGGACATATTCCTCAAGATATCCATTAAGAAAAGCGGTTTTGACATCCATTTGCCAAATCTCATAGTCATAATATGCTGGTATGGCAAACAATATCCTGATAGACTTTAGCATTGCCACAGGCGAAAAGGTTTCATCATAATCAACCCCTTGAGTTTGAGTGAAACCTTTTGCTACAAGTCTAGCTTTATAGGTATCCAAGTTTCCATGCATATCGGTTTTCTTCATGAAAACCCACTTACTTCCAACTATCTTGGACTTAAGAGGTGATGTAACCAATTCCCAAACTTGGTTATCATACATGGATTGCATCTCAACGTTCATGGCTTCTTGCCATTTATCAAAATCAGGTTTTGACATTGCCTCATGGTATGTGGTTGGTTCATCCGAATCTACCACATAGCATCCATCCATGAAAAATACATATCTCTCAGGAGGAACACTAATTCTACCAGATTTGCGAACGTTTTGTGTAACTTGATCATCCACATGATCATTCTCAACATCCTCATGTTGATTGCTAGTATCAACCAATTGTGAATCGTCTTGTGAATCTTGAACCTCTTCAAGTTCCACTGCTCTTCCACTAGTTTCTTCTGAAAGAAACTTAGTTTACAAGAACTCTGCCTTTCGAGAAATAAACACTTTCTGTTCCGTCGGATCATAGAAATAATATCCAATACAATCTCTAGGATATCCAATGAAGATACACTTTATGGATTGGGCTTCCAGTTTGTTTTGAGTGTATTGCTTAGGATAAGCATCACACCCCCAAACTTTTAAATATGATAATGATGGAACCCTTCTATGCCATACTTCAAAAGGTGTCCTTTCCACTTTCTTGGTTGGGGCCATATTTAAAATACGGGCCGCGGAGAGCAACGCGAAACCCCAAAATGATAGAGGTAGTGTACTTCTAGCCATCATAAATCGAACCATATCCAATAGAGTCCGATTCCTCCTCTCAGACACACCATTATGTTGTGGTGTTCCGGGTGGAGTAAGTTGTGAGACAATCCCACAACTTCTAAGATACTCTTGAAAGTCACTACTTAGGTATTCACCTCCTCTATCTGTACGAAGAATCTTGACCGTTTTGTTGAGTTGATTTTCCACTTCATTCTTGAAGATTTTGAACATTTCAAAAGATTCATGTTTGTGTCTTAACAAGTACACATACCCATAACGACTATAGTCATCGGTAAAGGTAATGAAGTATCTTTCACCATTCCTAGTTATTGGTTTGAAAGGTCCACATACATCCGAATGTATGATTCCTAATAAGCCCTTTGCCCTTTTATTAGTCCCACAAAAAGGGGCCTTTGTCATTTTACCTTGTAAACAAGACTCGCATACATCAAATGAATCATTTTCATTAGTTTTCAAAAGACCATTCTTTTGGAGTTTTTGCATACGATTCTTGTTTATGTGACCAAGGCGACAATGCCAAAGATAGGAGTCACTCAAATCTAATTTGAGCCTTTTGGTGGTTGCTTGGTACATTGAGCTATCATATGTTGTGTTTTCATGAATCAATTCATAAATACCATTACAAGGTATAGCTTTAAAATAAAACATATGATTGAAAGAAACATGAATATCATTGTCAACAATCTTGAAATCATAATCACATTGTGTTAAACGGGAAACAGAAATAATGTTCCTAGTCAAACTAGGAGCATACAAAACATTCTTTAAAATAACTTCCAAACCACTTGGAAGCTTCAAAATGTAGTCTCCTTGGGCTTCCACGTGAACCTTTGCACCATTCCCTATGAAGAGACTAATTTCCCCTTTTGCATAATGCTCACTTCTTTGAACCCCTACAACAAATTGCAAATATGAGTTCCACATCCGGTGTCTAATACCCATGTGTCAGAAGAAATAACATTTAGCTCAACATGTATCATAAAGATTGTACCTGAGGTTTGCCCCGCATCCCTCTTTGATCTTAACGCTTTAAGATAGACCGGACAATTGTGTTTCCAATGGCCTACCTCACCACACTCAAAACATGAGTCATCATGAGCAACCTTTTGCTTCTTTTCTTTTGGTTTGGGCGGTTCCATTTTTTCTTTTCCCTTACCCTTCCTTTTGACGTTCCCCTTCCCTCTTGCAACACTTGCCCCACGGTCAGGGAGGTGCCTCTTCCTACTACCTCCTTCATTGATCGTAAGGACCGGTAGAACCTTTCTACCTATGCCCGCCTCGGCCGTTTTGAGCATTGAGTGAAGCTCACCAATGCTCTTGTCCCGTCCATTCATGTTATAGTTCGTAACAAAGCTATCAAACTTCTTGTATAGAGAGTTGAGGATCAAATCCGTTGCCTACTCATTGGACACATGATAGTTAAGCCTTTCGAGGTGATCAATGTGGCTCTTCATCTTAAGAACGTAAGATGACACCGATTGGGTCTCGTCCATCCGACATGCATGGAGTGCTCGAACTGTTTCGAAGCGCTCCACCCTTGATTGTTGTTGGAACATTTCCTTCAACTGGGTGATCATGTCATAGGCATTGTGGTTCTCAAAGTCCTTTTTGCAAATCGGGAATCATACTTTCTAGCATGAGACATGCGACTTGTACAGAGTCCTCGGTGTACTTGACCCACTCGGCAAAAGCCTCAACGTCATTTTCATCGGGTTGATCGGGAATGGCATCGTCTAACACATAGGACTTCCTTTCTTGCTTGAGAACGATTCTCAAGTTTCAGTACCAATCCTTGAAATTCCCATGGTTTAGATGTTCCTTTTCAAGGATTGTTCTTAGTGATAGGTTGTGGACGGTCGGGTTTGTGTTGTTGTTGTTGGCGGCCATTCTACAAAATTTACAAAGTTCTTATTAGTATTTCTGAAAAATTACATTTTAATCATTAATACCCTTTACGTCTCATACACAATTAATAATTAAAATCTAGAATCCAACGTTACATTTAAATATCAGTTAGGTGACCTTTATCCCTTTATTTAAATTAACAAGGTAGTCAACGTTTGACAATTGTAACCTATTACAATTTCTAGTGTATGGGATCGGTTAAACATCTTATGTTTGTTTGGCATGTTTATCCCATCAACACCCTTTGTATGTCATGCTTCGGTGATCCTAATGCATGATTTCCAAATTAAGTCGTCCTACTTAGACACACGTATGGATTTGCTAATATTAGTGGTTAGGTGACGTTTATCCCATAAATATGGCAAACCCACCTCAAACTCATAAGTTCCCTCTAATGTGGTTAGGTGACCTTATCCCACATCAAGTTCTCAAATGATTCGAGTGTTGTATAAGAGGATGGTGTTTGACTTATTTTAAAAGGAATTTGAATATTTAGAGGTTTCATATTCTAGTTTAGAAAACTCTATGTACTTGTATTTGCATGCTTTCAAATACAAGATACCCTATGGTTCTTTTACTAAAACCCATTTTATTATAAAATCATTAATCCTTTTAATAACCTTTTATTAACTTTTAATGATTAAGAACCGTCAATTTTCAGCTTGTTAAGTTTGTTAATGAGTTTGTAATATATGTCCAAATATCAACCAAAAATCAAACAACAAACATTCAAACAAGTATAAATATATAACATGAGTGCATAACCATAGCCACTAAGTTGACAACACTTGTTTTCCATCACAAGTGTTGTCATAAGGTCTTTCTTAAGGGTTTGTAATCACACATTATATGTGTCCATGGACTTCCACTTGAATCCATATCCAAATACTTCAAGGTCCATGTCTTTGATGTCCATTTTTGGGTCTTCATCTTGTGCATCTTCTTTTTACAAAAAATAATACCCTAATACATTTTTCTAGTAAAAGAATTGCACCTAATCTCTTTATTACATAATCAAATGAATAAATAATTACAACCCAAATAATAAACATAAAATTACAACCCAATTTAATGAATAAAACAACCATTGCAATCACCCAAATCAAAAGGCCAAAGGCTAGGTTATGCACACTAACATATGAATAATCATTAACATCATTCAACAAACAAAATAAACCCCATCAAACCCTAAATTATCAGCCAACATAAACTGAAAATTTGGGTTTGTTTGTCCAAACAAACAACAACCAAACATATCAACCAATTGACATTCCTATCTTTCAAAGTTTAATCATAAGCATGAAGATATAACTTTGAAAGACTTGGGGTTTATTAAATCAACCAAAATCAGCCCCTAATTAGTTGATTAACATCCTTTAAAACGATTTTTGAAGGGTAACAACAAGAAAGCTATCCACATAACCGGCTCTTGATGCCATTATAGGGTTTGTTAGAACATAAAATCATAGTTTAACCTCTTAAACTTTCTGAAAACGCAGCGGAAGTATAGCATTATAACTTTGTTTATAAGCTGAAAAATATGTTCATTAGATGACCATATTAATGTATAAAACAAACCCAAAGAACAAATGATCATTTATGTGAATATGCAAGCTATGAACATATGTAAAACCACATAAAATCACAGCTTCAAAGAGCTGTGATATCTACCTTGTTTCAGCAGCAAAAACAACCAAAAGAAAGGTGAGATGATGTCCAAAATTGGCCTAGACTTCAAGGATAGAAATCCTCAAGCTTGTATACCCAAAGCTAATTTCAAACACCTCTTCTTGCTAGGTAGAAAACACCAAAACAACTTCAAAACCCAGCTCAAAACCCTGCTGTGTTGCTGCTGAAAAACCGTAAGGTTTTTGAGAGAGGGAGAGTGACTTTTTTTCTTGTGTTGCATGCATTAGTAATGAGAAAGAGAGAGAGCATCTTGTCTAGTTAATTGAACCATGCATGTGTGTGTCTTCAAGAGAATATAGTTAGTAGAACCACATGCATGTGTGTCTCCCACTTGAAGCCAAAGGGGACGGTTTCATGTTGTAAAAAAAGATTTTTCTTTTCAATTAAACACAAACACATATGTCTAGTCTTGTAACAATTAACCATTTAATTGTATAAGTAGTATACTCTCATTATTATTTGGTGTTATACAACTAATTTAAATAACACTACAAATAATATTATTGAACAAAATATCCTAATAAATTGTTCCATCTCATATGCAACTTATTTAGAAAACCCATTTTCTAAATTGGTGTAAATATTTAATTGCATGATCATATCATCAATTAAATATTAATTGGTGTTTGCTAAGCTTGTTATTGGGTATAACCGACTTGGATCATAACGTACTAACCACATCAATATTCTATGTGTTTTGGGCATATAGAATCCTACACTCAAAGTCATTACAGAGCCTTAGATAAGTTGACCCAAAGATAATGTCATCTATATAAACTTGAACTAGCATCAAGCAATTCCCTGTTCCTTTAATGAAGGGTGTTCCATCAATAGTACCCCTCTTGTAGTCATGCTAAACAAGGTACTTAGATAGTGTCTCATACCACTTCTTGGAGCTTGGTGTAGTCCATAAAGATCTTTATCAAGCTTGTATACATAACCAGAATAATTAGGGTCTATAAAGCCAGGTGGTTGTTTGACATACACTTTTCTCATCAATCACGTCATATAAGAAAGCACACTTGACATCAAGTTGGAAGACCTTGAAATCCTTGGATGCAGCAAAAGCAAGGAATATCCTAACTGCTTCAAGTCTTGCTACTGGAGCAAAAACATCTGTGTAGGCAATCCCCTCTTCTTTTGTGTATCCTTGAAAAACTAGTCTTGCATTATTCTTGATGAAAAGTCCTCTATCATCTTACTTGTTCCTAGAACCCACTTGGTACCTATTGTGGTCTTCCTTTGAGGAAAAGGATATAGGTTCCAAACATTTTGCCTTTTAAATTGAAGCAGCTCCTCTTGTATTGCTTCAGCCCAACTTCCATCCTTCAAAGTCTCATCAATCTTCTTAGCTCAATCTGAGACGAGAAACAAGAGTGAAGACAATCATTTTTGTCATGGGTTTGTCCTCTTGTTTTCGCCCCCTTCTCAACATCTCCAATGATATTTATGGTAGGATGGGACTTGTGGATTCTCATTTGTGGAATCACAAAAACATAGTTGGACAGATCTAAATTTGTGAAATTTAGATCTGGAAATGGGGTATCACCCATCACATCAGCACACTTATCAAGAAAAACTTCCAAAGAGTGTGTGATATCATTGATTGTTGTCTTCTATGGAGTGGTTATTAGTATCAAGAAATTCTTGATTACTATCACCACATCCATTTCCTCCTATATTGAAAAATTCTTCATTTGAGTTTTGTGCCTTTATGCTAGAATTTGTAGGCACCTCAGATGTATCAGCTGAAGAGTTAGTCATATACTAACAGTGTTTACAACTATAGGATTTGTTACCACTGGAGCTGAAGTAATTTTCTTACTTGGTCTTCTCAGCTTAAATCCTGGGTTAGGATCTTCTTTTGATAAGTTAATTGTAGATCCTAAAACATCTCTAAAAGATTTAATAACATATTTGGTAACAAAATCA
Source organism: Flaveria linearis (assembly GCA_024085815.1). Lineage (NCBI taxonomy): Eukaryota > Viridiplantae > Streptophyta > Magnoliopsida > Asterales > Asteraceae > Flaveria > Flaveria linearis. The sequence continues at coordinate 15,575,569 of CM044012.1, forward strand.
AGATCAAACAGCGAATCAGGACCAGAACCTTTCACACTAGAAGTGTGCTCATTGAAGGTCACATTGGCTGATTCCTCAACAACTCTAGTTCTAAGAATGTATACTCTGGAAGGCTTAGCTTGGGAAGAGCATCTAATAAAGTGTCCATCATCTGATTTCTCAGCAAATTTGGCTATCTGATCTTTGATGTTCAAGATTGTGCAAGGACATCCAAATGATCTAAGGAAAGCAGTAAAAGGTCTCCTTTTGTGCCACAGCTTATGAGGAGTCCTACTATGAGTCTTAACAACTAAAACTTTATTCTTCATATAGCAGACAGTGTTAACTGCCTCTACCTAAAAAGTGATGGGTAGTTTAGAGTCAGATAACATGGTTCTTGCAGCTTCAATAAGTGTCTAGTTTCTCCTCTCAGCAAGACCATTTTGTTAAGAAGTCCTGGACTACTATATTATCTTCTAATACCTTTTTCACCATAAAATGCATCAAGGATTTTGTTTTTGAATTCAGTTCATTGATCACATCTTACGATTTTGCCCTTGTGATCACATTGATTCTTAATTTTCAGAATGAAGTTCTTCAAGATCTCAGGAATCTCATCCTTAGTTCTAAGGAAGAAGACCCAAGTGAATCTCGTGAAATCATCTGTGATCACCAATCAATAAGAGGTCCTTCCTAGACTCATTACACTGGTGGGGCCATAGAGATCCATATATAATAAGTGTAAGGGTGTAGTGATAGAGTTCCTTTCCTTTGGCTTCTGAGACACTTTGTGTTACTTTCCTTTCAGACACCCAACATAATAGTCATCACTTGTAAACTCTTTCTTTAGCATTCCAGTTACCAAATCATTCTTAATTAATTTAATCATGCTTTTAAAGTTTACATGGTATATTCATTTATGTCAAAGGAAAGACTTATCACTATTGGATTTAGATAGAAAGAAAGAAACTTCTCCTGATGGAAATGTTTCCTGCAAGTCCATCTTTTACATGTTCCCTTTCCAGTGGGATCTGAGCAGGATATGCTCTTGAGGAATGATCACTCCAAGCTTGAGAACAATGCACTCCTGCTCAGTAAAGAGCATGTTTTGTCTCTGATCACAAATTAGGATACACTAAGAAGATTGTACCCAAACTCCTTAATAAAGTTTACCTTCTCAATGTTAAGCTTACCATTTGTGACACTGCCCCTTCCAGTGATATAACCACCTAAATCTCCTCCAAAATCATTTGGCCCTCCATCAATTTTCTCAAAGTATTGAAGCAAAAAGCCGTTACCTATCATGTGCCTGGAACAACCACTATCAATGATCCATACATTTACTTTGGTCTTTATCTATTCCTACACAAAAAAGAGATGATTAGTTACATTTAGAAACCCAAGCCTTGTTGGTCTTGGGCTTGTCAAAGTAAACTGAAGATAATGAAACAGTAATTGATACTATATGCAAGCTCTGAGGATCATTTGTTGTTGTTGATGAAGAACATTCAGTCACATGGTCTTCCTTTATCTTCCACACCATATTTGGAAAACTAGACTTGATCTTCACTACTTCAGAATTTTTGATAACTTCGGAAGTTTTGGAGATTGAACCTTCGGAAGAGTTTGCATCCACTCCTGCAGACTTCAGTACTTCGGAAATATTTCTGTTTTCTGAGACCAATTTTTCTTCCAAATGCAAGTTTTCACTTATCTTCTTCTTCACTTTGAGCTTACAGAAGGGAGAGAGTTTCCTTTGGAAGCTATTTTCGTCATCTTCTTCTCAGAGGTTTTTTTCTTAGTCATATGGATAGTGCTTTTGGGATTGTATATGCACTACTTAGAAAAATAAGAAGTACTACCACACATGATTCATTCAGTTGACTTCCTCCTGAGAGTCTTCTTCTGAGTAGAAGCCTGAGCGTGATCACTTTACACTTCCATCTTCATCTTCACATATGATGCAAAGGGCTTTTTAGGGTAAGGCTTGCTCTTGGAACTGTATGGTTCAGACTGTGCAGCAGTGGCATACATTTGATCAGTCTTCTTTTCTTTACCAGATGATTTTAACGTGAGCTAGGACTCCTAGTACTAGAGTCCTTGGTTGAGTTTTCAGTCTTCACCACTTTAAATCCAGCATAGATGAATACTTGTTTTTGCTTGAGTTAAAGGTGTCCTTGATCTCTTGGGCTTTTTTTATTTTCTTTTAGCTGGCCAGATCAAGTTTTTCCTTGCAGACTTGGTCACCCTTGGTTCTTTCCTCTCCTTGGGAGAATAGTGACCATTCTCAAAATGATCCTCTTCACTCACCTTAGATCCGTCCTTTACTATCTCCACTTCATCCTCATCTTTTTCTTGAATAGGGTCTATAAGAGGCAGCTCATCTTGACAAGTTTCACACGTGGAGATCTTACAGATACTAGTGTGTATGGAGGAGCTAACTCAGTAGATCTCAGTCCCTACTTGTTCTAATAGCAAATCTTTGCATACAAAGATGAGGATATAATGTTCTTGAAGGTCTCTTCTTCAAGAACACAGTTTTCTACCCTGGCTTTGTTGATCACAAGCTCAGCCTGGCATTCAGTTAACTTGGTAATGATATCTTTCATTTGTGTTCTGTAATTTGTCTGCTCATGCTTAAAAGTATAAATTGTTTTCACTAAATCTTCTATTGTAAGTTTGTAATCATTTTCAGCTCTTTTAAAATCATCTTTTAAGATATTTAAGGAATCATTGTCGGATCTCATTTCCAAGTTATAGGACCTATATCTATTTACTTTAGAAACGCATTTAGGGGTACAAAGATAATTTAATGCCTTGACTTCTTCATGGTCAGCCATCAGTGCTTGGTTGGGAGAAATGTCTTCTACCTAAAAGCTACAGTCAAAGCCTTCCTCTTTAACAGCAACAACAGCATGTTGTTTTGGTTGGGTGGGCTTCTCAGGTCTGGGAGCACCCCTAGTGTAGTTTGGTCTAGTTTGTGCTTGGCCATCATTTGTCCTTGGTCCCATGCACTCTATAGCAAAGTGTCCTATTTGGTTACAGTTGTAACACTTCATCTTGCTTTTATCCGGTCCAAACTTTCCACTGGAAGCATTATTAGGAAACTTTCCACCTGTCCTCTTATGGAACTAGTTGGCCCTATGAGTGAGAAGAGTCATTTGCTGGACTATCTCCATGTACTCCAAATCATCTTGATAGATACAATCCAAGTCTTTAAAAGTTAAGAGAAAGTTTCCATAACTTTCATCAGTAGACACAAAGGCTTGAGTTAAGCTTGTCTCTTGGAATAATCTTCCTTGGATGTAGCTCTCCCTTGGTGTCTCTTGAAAGGTGATAAAATGACCCTTTTATGAGTTGTCAGGTAGTAGATAAGTTGATGTTGTTGTTCTCTGCAGTCCCTTTCAACCACATGAAGGGTTGAACTCTCCTGATTGTTAGAAGAATTGCCTGATGGATTTTACATGTTTATCTCTATTTGGTATCCACTGAGAATACCATACAACTCTGTGAGAGTAAAGTTTAGGAGGTTTTTAGTTCTCTTAATTTCCACACATTAGTGAGTCCATTGTCTAGGAAGAGAGAACATGAAATTCCTTAAAATGTCTCTATTCTTAAGTTTTACTCCAACATCCATTAGAGTATCCACAATATCAACATACCTAAAGTATTATAGAGTCATGGTTTCACCTGTCTTGTAGGTGAAGTTCTCAAACAGCTACTTCATGATGTCTTTCTTGTTTTCCTTGGCATCCACAGACACCTCATACATAAGCTTAAGTGCATCCCAGACTGTTGATACATGATGTCTCTAGTTCATTGTACTTAAATGTTTATGTCTTTCAATCTTACATATGTGTAATACAAGGATATTTTGGTGATATGATATGTGTTTGAATGTATATTTACTATTGAATGTATCTTATTCTTACATCATTTTTAATTACACACTTGAATGAATATTATATATGGGTTTGTAGTAGTCAGTCACAGTTTTGACTTAATAATGATTCAGGAATGTGTTTCACTTAGTCTTATGGTTATTCATGCTAATGAACCATGCTTATGGACCAGTGCACGAGTCATGAGACTGGCTCAATCGCACGATTAAACAAATCGTATAGTTCAATCGTGCACATGAACAAATTGTATGGCTCAGTCGCACGAATGAACCATGCTAATGGCTCAGTCGTACGATTGTGTACTAAAACCTATAAATACCACGTAATTCGTGGAAAAACAGAACACTTTGAATTTTTTTCATACCCTAGCTGTCCAGAGAGTTCTATCTCGTTCATCTAAGTTCATAGTTCGTCCCGGATCGTTTTCTAATCATTCTTAACGTTGTTCTATGGTTAGATTGATCCGGGTTTTCATTCTCACTAATTGAATCACCAATCAAATAGGATTCCGTACTATTTAATTAGGTTACATGTTAAATCAGTTAGTACTCCATACGAACACGGTCCTAAAAAGTGGTCTCAGAGGCTTGGCTCTTGATTCTTCATGGATTCGATCGGCGTTTTGGTTAAAGTTAACGTTTTTATTCAAAAATCCTTGTTTTTGATACAAAACGAGTTTTTGACGTGTGCATGATTCAAAATTTTGAAATTTTTGACTTACAACAGTTTAGGGTTTGTGCAAAATCATTTTGAGTCTAAACATGTTCAAAATCTCGAATTTTTCAAATTCAGCAGTCTTAGGCGCAGGATTGGCTCAATCGCACGAGTAAATCCCAATCGCACTATTGACTCAATCGCATCCCCAATCGCACGATTGACTTGAATCGTACGATTGAATCCATTTGCACTCTTCATTCGTACGATTGAACTCATTCGCATTCTCAATCGCACGATTGACTCAATCGCATGAGGTTTTCAAGTTTAAACATTTGACTTTGGGTTTCCTCAAGTTTTGATAACATGGATGATCAGAACACCGCGTTTACTGCTGGAAAGGACTCACAAATCCAAACCTCTTACTACTAGAAAATGAAATTGGAAATCACAACAAACCTCCAAAACTATTGACTTTGGATGAATACCCACAATGGAAACAACGGTTTGAGATTTATCTTAATAGTGTAGACCCGAACTTGTGGATTGCTATTAAGACTGGTTACTCTACACCAGTTGGAGCTAATGGTGTTAAGCTGACGTTGAGTGGGATGAATGAAGTGCAAAAGGTTGCTCATAATGCTAAGAAGAAAGATTATTCCTTACTGACACAGTCGATTCCTGAAGATATTTTCCATCAATTCTCAGAACATAAACTGTCCAAGAAGTTGTGGTCAGCTTTGGAAAAGTGATACGATGGTAATGCCACATTAAAGGCACTGAAGGGTAAAGCCCTCAAGAAGGAATTTGACAACTTCTCATCCATTGGAAATGAATGCTTGGATGACATTATAGACAGATTTTATCATCTGATGAGTGAGTTGCACACACATAGGGAAACTACATCATTGGAAGATAAAGTTGCAAGCTTTGCTGATGGATTGTCGGATAAATAGGATCCTTTGTTTCTAATCTGAGACAGAATGATACTTTAGCCGGTCTAGACATAAATGATTTTATCTTGAAGCTGAGGGAAGAGGAGCTGAGGCTAAAATACAAGTCCAAGAAGGGGTCATATACGCAGAATCCATCACTGTATAACGTTGTTCCCACACCAACTTCATCAGGAGCACCTCTTCAAACAACATATATGTCCAACACATCTGAAAATTCTTAGAGTGGGTCATCTGGAAGTGAAGGGCTAGGATCATCTTGTGTTCAATACAATATCACAGAAGTAAATCCAACAAAGCTAAAAACTAAGAATCTGGGAAATGTTACTATTGAAGTAGCCAAGGAACACATGGATCTTCTAGTTGTTGGTGTGCACTCTTATGATGGTTTAGTTGCTGGAAAAATTGGAAATTGTCATTTTACTGATGAAGACTATGAATAAGTTGACGAAGCTGAATTGGAAAGAATAGACATAATGTGGGCTCTGGCTAGTGCAGTTAGAATAGCGAAAAAGTTTGTGAAAAAGACTGGTCAAAACCTGATTGCTACTAAAGACACAACCTTTGGGTTTGATAAAACAAAAGTCGCATGCTTTAACTGTGGGGAAAAGGGACACTTCAAACGATAGTGCGTGAAACCAAAGAAGACTGGAAATGGTAACCCGTTCACATCAAACAACTGTCAGGACAAGGAAAAGAACGTGACTTCAACCAGTCAAGATTCCTAAGCTATGGTTGCTCAAGGAGATGAAGGACATGACTGACATTTCGGTTCATTTTTGGTGGTGAAGCTAATGTAGCGTTAATGGAAGATCTTAATGATGATTCAGCAAGTGAAGGAGATAACTTATCTAATAATGCCAATTCAGACACAGAGGAAGCTATAGTTGCAGTTGAACACTTGGTTGAAGACGAACTGGCTGCTGCGATCATAGAATCTCAAACTAAAGAGGAATCTCAGTTTGTTTTCATGGCTGACACCTCCGGCACATCACAGGTAGAATCCAAAGATGAACTTTTTAATAAACATGCCTGTGAACAATGTGATAAATTTTATGAAAGCATATATTTAAAATTTGCTAGACTGTTAGATCACAATGATAGTTTAGTAAATGATTTAAAATTATGCATTGAAGCTAACAGGGTGTTAAAACAAAATGAGAGCTGTTTTAAACAAAAGATTGAACTGTTAGGAAAGCAACATAGGGAAACTGAAGTTGTTGCCTTTAATCAAGCAAATGATATTAAGTTCTATCTAACAGCAATAGAGGAAACAAAGAAAGAAAAAGCAATTCTTCAGGTTGAAATTGAGTCTTTAAATCAAAAGCTTCATAGTCTTACTAGTTTCTCTCACATTGTTAAGAACTTGGTTAAAGAAAGAAATGCTGGGAAGGGATTGGTTATCAGGTGGTGCCACCACCACATGTGATCCTTTTAAACACAAAATATCAACCCATAAGTAATAACCCAATAAAGGATCATGTGGTGACAGCACCTCTAGTCAGTGATCCGGATACCACAATTAAACTTATGTCACTGGTAACTGACTAGAAAGCAACTACATCTGGCACAAAGATGAGATTAAAATTGAAGATTGGGTTGAAGAGGATGACAATGCTACTCTTGGGTTAGGTTCAAAACTTTATGTTTCAAAACCTAAAATTTCAGAATCAATTTAGTCTAATATTGTTCATCTCAACAAAAAGAAAGGCAATTGTAATCAAAATGTTAAACAAATTAAGTTTGTCAAAGAAGGTGAGAAACCTAAGGCTGAGAAGAATGAGACCAATCCAAGACCATACTCCCCACCACACAAAAGATCGCCCAGTCCAGTAGAATGAAGATCCTATTTTAAATGTGGAAAATGAGGACTTATATCTCCAAATTGTCCCTACTATCAAACACCAAGATGAAAGGTTGAACTTTTTCAAGATAATAAACCAAGGTTTAGTAAATCAAGATCAAATACCCCTCCAAAAGACCACAGGCAACACAGACTAGCCACTAGCAAAGCTATGATGACTGAGGTAAAAACCACGGGTTCAAAAATTAAACCAATCTTATGTCTATCACAAACAGTCCTTACACAAAACTGGTCCGTGGAAAGCTAAATCGTCAGTGGTGTCTGAGAGTAAGGATAATATGAAGCATGTTGTCTCTCCAACTTCAAAAAGGAGAATGGGTAGAATTTGTTATGTGTGATGCCTCTGGGAAACCCAAACCTGTAAAGGCTTGGGTCCCACACCTAAACTAATCATTTATGTTTTTGTGCAGGTTGTCCGCTATAGCGCTATCACTAACACCTGGATTATTGATAGTGGGGCATCCAGGCACATGACCGGGAATTTGTCTCTCCTTTTCAATGTCAAAGAAATCAAAGGCGGACATGTATCATTTGCTAGAAATAAAGGAGGCTACATCACATCTCAAGGTGAAGTAGGAAACGGGAAGGTGAATTTTGATAAAGTAAATTACGTTCGACAACTGGAGAACAATTTACTTTCTGTTTCTCAAATCTGTGATAAGGGATTTAAAGTGATATTCGATGATAAGAAATGCTACATTCTAAAGAAGGAGTACGTTATCCCTGAGAACCAAATCTAATGATCTATATGTCTTGGACATGTCAACAGCTTCTACCACTAAGTCAGCTGAACGGTGTTTCTTGTCAAAGGCCACAGAGAAAGAGTCCATATCTTGGCATACGAGAATGGGACATATCAATCCTCGGAAGATGAATTACTTGGTTCAAATAATATGGTTAAAGGAGTTACACTTAAAAATTTTCACCTTCCAGATTTCTGTATATCATGCAAGAAAGGGAACAGATCAAGAAATCTCACAAATCAAATAAAGTTAATTCAATTGAGATGCCTCTGGAGCTCCTACACATGGACCTATTTGGTCCTTTTAGTACTAAAAGCATAGCTGGAGACTGGTACTGTTTAGTGGTCACAGATGATTATTCAAGATTTTCATGGGTCATGTTTCTTCAGTCAAAATCAGAGACATTTGAGTCATTCAAGGTATTAGTCATCACACTGGAGTCTCTGTATAAGTTGAAAGTGAGGATAATTCATTCAGACAATGGCACAGAATTCAAGAATCAATGGATGGATGCATTTTGCAGAGATAAAGGGGATTGTACATCAATTCTCTTCTGCTTATACTCCACAGATGAACAGAGTTGCTGAACACAAAAATCAAAGCTTGATTGAAACAGAAAGGAGTATGTTGGCAGATTCAAAACTGTCTGTTTAATTCTAGAATGAAGCGGTCGCGAATGCGTGCTACACTCTTAATCGAGTTCTGCTAGTCAAGTGTCATGGAAAAACCTGCTATGAGTTGCTTCAGAAACGTAAACCTAATCTGGAGTATCTCGAACCGTTTGGTGCTCCTTGCATGTTTCTAAAGAAAACTTAGACTAGAAAATTTAATGAAAAGGCAGATGAGGGCATTTTTCTTGGATACAATATACCTGAAAAAAGGGTTTACAACACTCGACAGGTCAAGTTGAAAGTGTGGTGCAATGTAGACTTTCAATGATACACCACCCCCCTTGCTGGGAAAGGTCCATCATCATTCTTTGATTATGATGGATTTTTCAAATCATTCAATCTTTCGCCTGAATATTCTGACGATGAGATCGCTGCTCAAATGATGTATGACGTTCTGAACACTCCAAATCTGAACTCCAGCATTACAGCTCCAGTTAACGGTACTTCTGGGTCTTTAGGGACAGATCTAGAAGTAAATGATCACTCCTCAGAGGATGAGGAAGCTGTAAATGTGGAGCACGACAGCCCAAGTGATAGTACAACCGTAGTTGAAAATGATTCGGCTGAATCCTCTGGGGAGAGACAACAAACAGTCACAGATGATGAACCAGTGATCACAAATTTGGAAAATGAAGTGGTTGTTCCCACAATACTTATGACCAGGATTAGAATAAATCATTCCCAGGAAAACATCATCGAGGATCTTCCCTCTGGGGTACAAACAAGAAATCAACTTTACACTGCTGACTATGCAGCTGTGACGGAAAAGGGATATGTGCATGATGGGGCATACAAATGTTTGTTTCTTAAGTTGAGCCCAAGTATGTAAGTGATGCCTTGAAAGATGGGGCATGGGTTAATGTGATACAAGAAGAACTTTTACAGTTTAAAAAGCTAGGCGTTTGGACGCTAGTGGACAGGCCGAAGGGTGCCAAGGTTATTTGAACGAAATGGGTTCTTCGGTGCAAGAAAGATGACCAAGGAGTCATTATCAGATACAAAGCACGATTAGTGGTTCAAGGATTTAGACAAGTCGAAGGTGTGGACTACAATGAAGTTTTTACACCAGTGGCTAGGATGGAAGCAATCAGATCTTCCTAGCTTATGCATCCTACATGAAGATCAAGGTTACCAGCTGGATGTGAAAAGTGCTTTCCTTCATGATGACATCCGTGACACAGTATACGTCAGTCAACCCGAGGGTTTTGAAGATCCTTATCATCAGGACAGGGTATATAAATTAGACAAAGCTTTGTATCGCTTACATCAAGCCCCGCGAGCTTGTTATGAGAAATTATCCACACATCTGTTGAAACCGGTTTTCGAAGGGGAGTAATTCACTGCACGTTGTTCATAAAAGAAAAGGATGGTGATTTACTGATGGTTCAAATATATGTGGACAACATAATCTTCGATTCCAAAAACGAAGATTTATGCAAAGACTTTGAAGCAGTGATGAAAGTTGAATTTGAAATGAGTTCAATGGGAGAAATGAAGTTATTTCTGGGACTACAGGTGGATTAGACACCTATTGGCATCTTTCTGCATCGGACTAAGTACGTTGGAGACAATCTAAGTCGGTTTGACATGGAGAATGTCATTGTTGCTGGTACCCCTCTTGCTACGAACCACGATATGGCACCTGATGAAAATGGGGATTTGGTGGATGCCACCATGTATCGTGGGATGATCGGATCTCTCATGTATCTCATGGCCTCTCGTCCTGATATCATGTACGCCACGTGTCTCTGCCCAAGATATCAGTCAAAACCAAAAGTAAATCAACCCATTGGGGTGAAACGGAATTTTTGTTATCTGAAAGGTACACCAACACCGGGGTTGTGGTATCATCATAATAATGACTTTGAACAGACTACATATAGTGACTCGGATTATGGTGGCTGTAAGATGAACTATAAGTCAACATCTGCGGGTGTCAGTTTTTTGGAAGGCAGTTAGTCACATGGCAATGCAAGAAGCAGACTTCGGTTGCTCTGTCAACATGTGAGGCTGAATATATTGCTGCTGCAAGCTGCTGTTCTCAAATCATTTGGATTCAACAGTAATGCGGGACTACGGTTTGCAATTTACTAACACTCCTATTTTTGTTAATAATTCTGCTGCCATAGCTATTACTAAAAATCCGGCACAACATCCTAAACTAAACACATCGGAATAAAGTATCACTTCATACGTGACTGTTTTGAAAAACATTTAATCGATGTGATTAACATTAACACGGATTTTTAGCGCGCCAATCTCTATACAAAACCATTTGACAAACCAAGATTTTATTATCTATTAGAGTTTAACGGCATCAAAAAGAAAGAAGATGTGATTCCTAAGGAATCGAGTTAGTAGTCCGACATAGTGTTTTCAGTTTTTATTTTTTAAATTTTATTTTCTTTTTCATTTCTTTAAAATTACGTCTAATCAAAAAAAATTTTCTCGCATCTCAAAATTTTAAAATCACAAAAAGATTTCTGTTTTAAAATTTTAGGGGGAGAATTTCCGAAAAAATGGGGGGAGAAAGGGCAGGTAAGTTGATAGGCAAAAACAACAATTCTGAGAAAGTAATTCAATCTTATGGATGATATTGTACACAGTCATCGAATTATTTGGAACACCCAAAAATATTTTCTTTTTGCATTTTTCTGATAAATTTAAATTCACAAAATATTATAAATCTGAGATGTCAACGCCTAACAAGTTGAAAAATGATAGTAAGCTAGTCAGTTAGCGTGGTTACATGGAGAAAGTAGATGTAGGGGGTTGCTAATCCATTATACGATGTGTCGGTAGATCCAACACAATAGACTAGTAGACATCATTGGTGGTTCAGAAAAATTAAATCAATCAACAAGTTGTGGGTTCCCATTGTATTCCTGATCTGCACAATTAATCAAGTTCCAATAAGGGGTGAGGAGCAAATGAAGGCCACAAATGTGTGCAAACGACCCAAAACAAAGCAATGAATATGGCAATGTCATAAAGCATCAAAAAAGTAAAATGTAATAAAGTTGATCACAATGTCATTGTTGCATTAAATATCAAATCGTATTGCTCTAATGAGAAGATAGGTCTTGCGCCTCTCTGCTGTGCGATGGCACTGACCTAATGCCCGGCATAACCTATATGTTCTAAGAATTTATTATTGTTTGCGTCTCTCTACTGTGTGATGGAACTGACCTGAGGCTTTGCATCTATTTGAAAGCTCTTAGAACAGACTCTTCTTGATCACCAGACCACTCAAAAATCTCCTGAGCAAGATTGATTATCATATACCAGTGGGATCCATAAATACTTGTAGATCTAATTCACCTAAAAATCACTGATTTACGTCAAAAATCTGTGTGTGAATTTAAGTGGATAAACATACTGACAATCGTCGTGGCTACATCTCTTGATGTTCAAAATCAAAGTATGCTACATAACTGTTCTAGCATGATTTCATGTTGGTGTTGTTGATTCTTAGATGAAAGAGATTCTGTGAATAGTACATATAATGTTTTCTGCCATTGATATATCTATAAAAAGTTCCAAATAATTACGTTTTTTCCTGTATGATTCCATGTGAATCTTTCTTGAAATGAAGTAAATGCCTTAAGTTGTTCTACTCAGGGGGGATCGTTTAAGTGATGTTAAAGTGATTTAAACCCTCTTCAAACAAAAATCACAAAAAATATGTATTATTTCAGTTTTATTTCAAGTTTTTTTAGTTCTATTTATGTATGCAATGTGTCAACGTCAGACTATGTACAAGATCTAACTCTGTGAAAGTTACAAAATTGAACCGACTCTTAACTGTGAAAAGCTTGTTTCTGAAAGATAAAAAGGGATCACGTCTGAGGTGATCAACGGTTTTCAATAAAAAGGATCACGTCTGAGGTGATCGATAGATAAAAAGACCATGTCTGAGATGATCGATAGGCTATAAAATTACATCAAATGTAACTGGTTGCATTACTGAGACGAACTGAGTCTAAATCATGGGTATGGCCCAATCAGATGACCCAATCGCATGACTGGACCATGAGTATGGCCCAATCATTTGACCAGTCGCACGATTGGACCATGAGCATGGACCTAATGCATGATTGGACCATTAGCATTACCCAATGGCACAATTGGCAAGATCAGTATGACCCAATCGCACGATTGGTAAGGCGTCTAGGTCATTCGTGCGATTGGACTTCAGTCGCACATCCGAACCATGCATATGGGTCCAGTCGCACGACTGAAATCCCCGAGGGTATAAATAAAGGCTCAGTCGGTAGTGACCCATTCACGTGTTTTTAAACCCTCTGAAAATACCAGAAAATTAGTGGAACCCTTTTTAAATTTCCTTTGTGATCTAGGACTATTGCGTGTTCACAAATGTTTCATTGCTCGATTATAGGTAGTTTGAAGATAAAATCGTGTTACATTGAGTGCATAATCGGTTACTAACCCTAACTTATGTGAAATTTATTAAAAGCGAGAATGGTTCCATCAAAATAACCCCAAAATGAGTATCAAAGTAAAATTAAACGATACCTAGTGCTTTGTCGTGATTAGAAGCATCTAAGGACACCTAAAACACATGGTTTAGATACCTAATTGACCAAAATCAACATTTCTTGGATTAGAACCGTCAACATGCAACTAGAAATCCGAAGAACTTAATCATACGATTGAACCATTCGCATGATTCAATCACACTATTGAACCAATCGCTAATTCAGTCGCACAGATAGGTCAATCGGATGTCTAGATGTGTGATTAAGCTCAGTCGTATGCTCATTCGTACGACTGAGTTCATTTGTATGGTTCAATCGTACGTTTAAACCAGTTGCTTATGATCAGTTTCAAAGTCAAGTAATCTTATATGTTAAACCGATCTAACGTGTTGAATGGGTGTTTGTCTCTTGTGTAACAGTGAAATGGCAGAGCGGTGAATGATAAGCACCAAGCATAACATCTGTGCTTATCTGAACACAACGTCAAGGAACGCCGCTGAGTTCGTAGGGATTATTGAATTCCTAAACCGATCCAGGATTCACAGAGCCATTGCTACGGTGTGCACACCATACACATCTCTACAGCAAGCATTCTGGGAGAATACTATGGTAAACCGCTCTATTGAGCCTTACCGAATCCGTAGCTCGATTTTCGGAGAGGCTATCGATATTGGTGAAGACCACCTACGAAGGGTATTGGGCTTAGGAGAAGATGGGGATCATCCGACTGAACTACATCCCTTAGTAGTGCGTCGATGTTTCCTGAGGATTAAGTACGTCGGTGACATTAATGCCGGAGAACTTAACAAGAGCAACATGTTCCCGCCCTTCAAGTACTTAGCTCACATGATTCTCAGTGCATCGCTTCACGTCGACGTGGCTTCGATGAGCTCAGTGATCAAATCCAAAATACATTCATGGCACTTGTTCTGAACCATCCGTTCAGCTTCTCTAAGATGTTCTTCAACTACATGAGGGAGAACATTGAGATGAAAAGGAAGGAGAGCTTCTGCATGTATCCTAGATTCCTCCAGATGGTGATCAACGAGAAGCTTCCCAACCTGCCAAAGAACAAAGATGATGAGATCATTCTGGAGGTGATGGATGACATGACACTGGGAAGGATGAAAGTTTATAGGGGAAAGCCACAAAAGCCCCCAACTTAATGATTGTTTGGGCATCTGGCAAGAGAAGACTATGTTGCACCTAAGGGAAAGAGATGGCATCATGACGATAGTGATTCTGATATAGAGAACGGGTGATTCCTGAGGATGATCAGGATGATGATGATGATGATGATGATGACCATGATGAAGGTCAAGGTGGTGGTGGTGAAGCATCACACCAATCCTGATCTGCTGAGAACATTCAACGCAGAACCACTTACTCAGTAGGGTGGATCATCTGCTGCTGGGGGTTCTAGCAAGCTGCCATCAACCCAGACATCCCTATCATTGAGAATATAGGAAACTTCGACTTGGAATAGGAGGAAGGAGACTCTGAGGAGGAACCTCTAGTTAGGCAGGTCGGAGGGAAATGGGTCACCACTAACCAAGGTAAAGAGACGGTGGGTGTGCGACAGAGGAAATCAGCTGGGGTGGATACTGAGGTGGTTGATCCTCCTACACACCTGATCAGCCTACCTCAAAGGAAAGGAACCTGCGACTCCCTCTGGCTCTAGAAAGAAGAGAATGGCCAGGCCTTCCCATAAGAAGGGTAAGTGCTAGAGATTAGTGCTGTTGAGCTCTTCCTTGCCCTCACAAGCCTCTCCAGCTACATCCAGTGCTACCACCACAGTCCCACCTACTACCACCATCTCACTCACCACTACACAAACCATACCAGCCTCACCCAAAAGAACCACAACCACAATTCCTCAAACCTTACGCATTCCTACACCGGTATACACAACCTCTACAACCATCCCATCCACCGCACAAGCTGGCACCTCAACCATCAAGTTCCCCCTCTTCAGAGCTCCCCTTTGCCCACCGTTGGTATGGAGAAACAGGTGGCTAGCCTTAATAGGTTGGTACTAAAGCTGCTAGCTGCTGATGATCTCAAATTCACCTAGATCAGCAATTGATGTCAGTGAATGTAGCTCAAGGACAACAGATTGCTAAACTGACTAAGAGAAATAATGCTCATGAGCGTGCCTTGGTCCGAGCACATAAGGCTCTTCAATCCCAAAATCAGTTACTGCTGGCATCCACCAAGAAGATTGATGATTTAGAGAAGCAGAACAAGAAGATTATATTGAGATTGAAAGGAAGGAAGGAGGATCCTTTGAAGATCAAAGGTGATGGAGATGATGATGATGACGACTCGAGTGATGATGAGTCTGATGATGATGAGGTTAACATAAATGAGACAGATGAGAAGAAGGAAAAGGATGACAATAAAGATGAAGATCAACTAGAGGGTGAAGGCAAAGCTCCAACATCTCAGCAATCTGATAAGTAGAGACAAACAAAAAGAAATCAAGATCTGGGAGCCTCATCCTCAGCTCCTCAAGACAAAGATCATCAAGAAAAAGATACAAGTAATGATTAACATGTTTGTGTAATTTGAAATCATATGTATTGAAATGTACTTAAATAAATGAAAATGAATGTCAAGTTATATGAAATGCAATGATGTTTATTAAACTTTGTTGTGTTGATAACTTTATCTAGCAGATAAATCTCACCAGATCGATAAGCATGATATTGCACCTCTCCAGCAAATCAAGACATAGTTTACCATGATTCTTGATTTGCAGGGGATTGTCAGGAGATCGGTGAGTTATGCACCAAAAGAGGGGGAGATCATTCATGACGTATCAGATGAATAAATTGTAGAAATGTTCAGGCTAAACCCTGATAAGATCGTCAAAGACGCACCAGAAGTAGATGTTATCAGCGATGAGGAACTACATGGTGTAGATGAGATGGAGATTGAGGATGTCACGTCTGATTACTATCCTCAGTATACTAATGATGATGGAGATGCCTTACCTGATTTAGGTGAGATGCTTGACAGTGAAACCTTCAACAAAGTAAATGAGAAGGTCACTGAGAAAGAATCGAAGGAGAAGACAACCCAAGTTAAGGATGCCGATGTTGAGTACAGAAAAGCTGAGTGGGCTGCTTCTCTGGCTGAAATGAGGAACCAGCGTGAACCATCAAAACAGAATGCCTACACTATGTTGTATAAAGTCAAAAGGCATCAGAAGGGGTCTGGGAAAATAATCAGCTGGGCTTACTTCAAGGACTTAAATATGTATGTTGTCAAAAGAGAAAAGGGATAGAGTATTTCAAACATCCTCATGATCTAAAGACTTTAGCAGGTTTTGAGCTGAATAGACTAGTAGGTTTAGACCTACTATATGCTGACCCAAGAAAGATGTCAGGATGGTTTGAAAGGGCTTTAAGGAAAAAATATCACACTAAGTGGGTGATCTTCAAACCTCAACAACCAAGGAGGTTCGTGAGCAAAATATTGTTCCCATTTCAGGAAGTCCGAAAGTCGTTCTGAAGTGGAGACCTCCCCGGACCATGAAAAGGATTCCATTAAGGAGAATGCCACAAGACTTCACACCTCACTTTAAATGGTGGTATTATGACTGGAGGACAGGTGAAGCAGTTATTGTATTGGACCAGTAAGGAAAGATTGAGACAGTCAGGGTGTTTGACCCTATGTTGCTTACAAACTTGTCTAAGAATGATGTCTACACATTATACAAGTGGCCACTATACTATGATACTCTGGACATAGTGCAAGCTCTTCAATTCCAGCATGTCATCAGACTGTGCTTTGCATTCGAAATCCATGTTGGGGTCATAAAAGAAGAAAAGCTGAAGAAGTTTGCTGAGCGTGTGAAGAATGTTAGAAAATAGAGTGAAGTAGGTCAAGGGGGAGTTTGTTGATACATGATGTCCCTAGTTCATTGTACTTAAATGCTTATGTTTTCAATGTTACATATGTGTAATACAAGGATATTTTGGTAATATGATATGTGTTTGAATGTATATTTACTATTGAATGTATCTTATTCTTATGTCATTTATAATTATACGCTTGAATGAATATTATATATGGGTTTGTAGTAGTCAGTCAAAGTTCTGAGTTAATAATGATTTAGGAATGTGTTTCACTAAGTCTTATGGTTATTCATGCTAATGAATCATGCTTATGGACCAGTCGCACGACTGAACCAGGTGATTGGGTCAGTCGTACGACTGAGTCATGAGACTGTCTCAGTCGCACGATTTAACAAATTGTATGGTTCAATCATGCGCATGAACAAATCGTATCATGCTAATGGCTTAGTCGTATGACTGTATACTAAAACCTATAAATACCACGTAATTCATGGAAAAACGGAACACTTTGAATTCTTTCATACCCTATCCGTCCAAAGAGTTCTATCTCGTCCATCCAAGTTCATAGTTCGTCCGGATCGTTTTCTAATCATTCTTAACATTGTTCTATCGTTAGATTGATCTGGGTTTTCATTCTCACTGATTGAATCACCAATTAAATAGGATTCCGTACTATTTGATTAGGTTATACATTGAATCAGTTAGTACTCCGTACGTACATGGTCCTAACACAGAGTTGCTCTGTAGTTTTGCACTTCTTGAAGCCTCTGTTGATGGAGTTAGGAAGATCAGTTTGGAGAGCGATCATGGCCTTCTGATCTACATCAATTTTCTTCCAATCTTCCTCTTAGTAGTCAAGCCACTTTCTTTAGAATCATACCACCACCACTAGCAGCTGAAGTGGTGCTTGGAACATGAGGTCTAAAGACAACAAATCTCCATATCTTATTGTCTTGAGACTTGATAAAACCTTCCATTATTCGGCACCAAGTATCAAAGTTAATAAGAATAATCAGTGGATATTTCGTCATGGTACCGGTTTCCATATCAGCCTTAGTAAAAGCTGTCATTTGAGTTCTTTAGTGTTTTATAAAACTGAATGGATTCAAGATAGCGAGATCTTACAATCAAGAGCCTAAAAAGCTCTAATACCAATTGTAGGACCGTTGAAGGGGGTCAATGCAACAGTTCATAATAAGGTCAGACTTAAAACACTTAAAAGATTAAATAGGAAACCGGTTAGAATGAAATAATGAACACAAGTAGTAAGAACAATAAACAAGAACACTCAAATATAATTTTCGAGATGATGTATATTGCTCACAAGTTCTTACAAGTGTTACAAAGCTTATCAAAAGATACTACTTGAGATACCTATACTACATCATACATCCAGTCTACTTTGAAAGCCAGCTGAAAACACTAATCTAGACAACAAGATCAATATACAGTCAAAAGGGAGATGCCTTTTGACTTGTGACTATGACATGCCATAGCTCACATCCTTGTCTATTACAAAAAGGATAAGAGTACAAAAGTAGAAAGTTACAGACAAAAGACCTTAATCTACAGTTTGAAAAAGGTAAGGACTTTTAACCAACTCATATAAGTTGGTGAATCTCATCAGAAGTGGCAATGAAAAGTTGTTCAGCTTTTGTCAAAAGGTGATTCAAAAAAAAGCATGTCTTCTCTATCTTCGGAAGAAATCAGTCTTTAGCTTCGAAAGACTTTGTCTTTGAAGGTTCAGAAGACTTCATCTTTGGCTTTGGAAGATTTGGTCTTCTGGCTTCGAAAGATTTGATACTTAGCATAATTCACTGAGTTGTATCAAATCTTCCAAAGTAACTTCCTTGCACTTCAATTGTGCATGCTGAGAGCTCTAGTTGTTCTTTGGTTGCATGAGCCTCTAAGTGCATTCCTTACAAACCCCAATCTAGAAATTAAGACCTCATGTCTAATATGAACAAACGTTCACCATCATCAAACCCCCCCCCTAATCAATACAATGACCGAAAGCAATGACAACTATATGAATGACATTCAACCCAACAACATAAACTAAAAATCAAACTCAACCAAAAATATTAGGTTTCCACCTAAATATGTCAAATTAGCCAAGGGTAAAACCACATAGACGGAAACGTACGGAAGTAAAATTGATCAACTAACAAAGAGTAAATATTAAACTGAAACAAAAACCTAGAGATTATAGCTAAAAAAAGTAAGAACTTAAGTAGATCTAGAACCATCTCAGATTACGCAAAAGTCACTATCATCGACCAAGTACCATCACTATACTAAGGTACGCCATACCCAACACAAACAAATATAAGCAATGATCCAACGTCATCGGTTCCAAGATGCGCTGGTGAAGGCACTACAAGCCTTTCTCTCTCCATAGCTCCATTTCCGTTGTACATTATGTACCCAGTTCATTGTACTTATTAATGTTTATGTATTTCAGTCTTATTGATATTGAATGCAAGGGTATTTTAGTATTTCATATGTATTTGCATGTTTATTTACTATTATGTTATCGTAATCTTATATCGTTTATATATACGCGCTAGACTGAATAATATATATGGACTTGCTGTAGTAATTTACAAGAATGAGTTAATAATCACTCAGTAGTGTGTTTGACTTAGTCTTATGGTCATCCATGCTAATGGACCATGCTTATGGACCAGTAGCACTGAACCAGGTGATTGTCTCTTTCGCACGATTGAGTTATAAGATTGACTCTGTCATACGATTGAACCAATAGGATAGCTCAGTTGTGAATATGGATCAATCGTATGACTTAGTCGCACTACTGAACCATGCTTATGGCTCAGTCTTGTGACTGTATACAGCAACCTATAAATACCATGTAATTCATGGAAAAACAGGAGACTTCGATTTCCTGCATACCCTAGCCGTCCAGAGCGTTTTTCTAGAGTTCATCCAACTTCATAGTTCGTCCAAGATCAAGTCCTATCTGTTCTTAACATTGTTTAATCATTAGTTTGATCCGAGTTTGTGATCTCACTGATTGGATCGCCGTTCAAATAGGATTCCGCACTATTTGATTTGGTTTTACATTGAATCTGTTAGTACTCCGTACGTACACAATCCTAACAGTTTCGCTATGTGTCTCTTCTTACTCAGAGATATATACGCAATAGAACAGAGAGGTATGCTTGTCTAAGCACCATCACATGCGAACATCATCATTGGACCAGAGTAGTGCCAACGACAATGGGTTGAAGGCTGTTGTCTCTACGCACCTTTCTCTGAAACAAAGGTCGGAAAGGGAGAACAACCGACATAAAAAACGTTGAGATACTTAAAAAGCCACATTAGTGGCACAAATAAAAGAATTAGAAACTTATGTGAAATAAACCTAACCTAAAAGTTTGGTGGCCAAAACATAAACAGAAAAAAGTTATTATTCGTCTAAAGACGCTTGAGTGAGAAAAAGATTTATGCTAATTTTATTTTTAGTTGTACATACCTGTATTTTTCACTAACAAATATACCATAATGAATAAAATATCAGTGTATCTAACTTTTAGTATAATGTTAACTTTTTTCTTAAAAAGTTATACAATAGAAAACTAATTGACAATTGAACTTAATCGCATCCTTCAATCGTACGATTGAACTCAATCGCATCCTTCAATAGCACGATTGAGTCCAGTCGCATCAGAAAATCAGATTTGACTAATTGACTTCTTGTTTTTCCAACCTTGAGAATATGGACGATCAAAACTCAGCTTTTACTGCCAGAAAGGACTCGGGGATTCAACACTTGTTATTGTTAGAGAATGAAATTGGAAACAGTAATAAACCACCAAAATTGTTAACATTGGACGAATACCACAATGGAAACAATGTTTTGAGATATATCTTAATGGAGTTGACCCGAACTTATGGATAGCAATTGAAATAGGCTACTCTACACCTGTTGGGGCAAATGGTGTTAAACTTATTCTAGGTGGGATGAATGACATGCAAAAGGTAGCACACAATGCTGAGAAGAAAACACATGCACTACTGAACCAATCAATTCAAAAAGACATTTTTTATTAGTTTTCACAACATAAACAGTCAAAGAAATTGTGGTCGGCTTTGGAAAAGAGGTATGATGGTAATGCTACTATGAAGGCTCTGAAAGCCAAGCCTCTTAAGAAAGAGTTTGATAATTTCTCATTCATCAGAAATGAATGCTTGGACGATATAATAGACAGATTTTATCATCTGATGAGTGACCTACACACACATGGGGTTACTACATCTATGGAAGATAAAGTTTCAAGTTTCACTAATGGGATGCTAGATAAATGGGATCCTTTTGTTTCAAATCTGAGACAAAATGATATATTATCTACTCTAGACATCAACGACTTTATCTTGAAATTGAGAGAGGAGGAACTAAGGCTTAAATACAAGTTCCTCCTGAGGCTTAAATACAAGTCAAAGAAGGGATCATACACTCAAAATCCATCACTATACAATGTTGTTCCCACACTAGTTTCTTCAGGAGCACCTATTCAGACAGCTTTTGTATCTAACACCTCTAGGCATTCCCAGAGTGGGTCATCTAGAAGTGAATCGTCTGAATCATCAGGATCTTCATGCAACACCTCTGACTCAAGTCATACAAAGCTAAAGACTGAGAACTTAGGAAATGTTAAAGTTGAAGTTGCCAAGGAACATATGGATCTTCTTGCTGCAGTTGTGTACTCATATGATGGGTTGGTTGCTAGAAAGATAGGAGATTGTCATCTTGCTGATAAAGTTATGAGCAGGTTGATGAGGCTGAATTGGAGAGAATGGATATAATGTGGGCTCTTGCAAGTGCTGTTAGAAGAGCAAAGAAATTCGTGAAGAAGACCGGACAAAATTTTATTGCTACCAAAGACGCAACCTTTGATTTTGATAAAACCAAAGTCATATGTTTTAACTGTGGAGAAAAGGGTCATTTCAAAAGAGAGTGTGAAGCCTAAGAAGATAGGAAATGGTAATCCTTTCACCTCAAACAACCGACAGGACAAGGAAAAGAAAGCAATTTCAACAAGCCAGGGATCCAAAGCTATGGTAGCTCAAGGAGATGAAGGACAGGACTGGACTTTCAGGTTTATTTCTAATGGTGAAGCTAAAGTGGCTCTGGTGGATGATCTCGATGATGATTCAGCAAGTGAAAGTGATAACTTGTTTATAGTACAGCTCAGATATAGAGGAAGCTATGGATGCAGTGGAACACTTGTGGAAGTTGAATCATCTGCTGCGAGCACAGAGTCTACAAATAACGAGAAATCTCACTTTGCTCTAATGGCTGACACCTTTGGCACATCACAGGTAAATACCAAAGATGAACTGTTTGATAAACATGCCTGTGAAGAATGCAATAAGTTCCATGAAAGCATAGATTTAAAATTTGCTAAGTTGTTAGATCACAATGACAGTTTAGTAAATGACTTAAAACTATGCACAGAAGCTAACCGGGTGTAAAAATGAAAGTTACTTCAAAGAAAAGATTAATTTGTTAGGGAAGCAGCTTAGGAAATTGAAGTTGTTGCTTTTAATCAAGCTAATGACATTAAGTTCTATCTAACAACTATAAAGGAAACAAAGAAAGAAAGGCAATTCTTCAAGTTGAAATTAAGTCTTTAAATCAAAAACTGCACAGTCTTGCAAGTTCTCTCACATTGTTAAGAACTTAGTCAAAGAAAGAAATGGGGGGGAAGTGATTGGTTATCAAGAAGTGCCACCACCACATGCGATTCTTTTAAACACAAAATGTAGGCCGATAAATAATCACCCAATCAAGGATCATGTGGTGACCACTCCTCTTGTCAGTGATCCGGATACCACAGTTAAACTTGTACAATCGGTTATTGACTAGAGTGCATCTACATCTGGCACTAAAGATGAGGTAATCATTGAAATCAGGATGAAGAAGATAATCAGGCAACTTTTGATTTAGGTTCAAACCAGTCTGTTTCAAAATCAAAAACTCCTAAACTGAGATCTTATAAAAACAATCATCATCAGAATCAAAATAAAATGAAAGAAAGTGCTAATGAAAATATGAAACCAATCACATTTGTGAAAGAAAGTGAAAATCCTAAAATGGAGAAGAAAAAGACTAATCCTATACCATACTCTCCACCACACAAACGATCTCCCAGGGTAGTTGAATGGAGATCCTGCTATGGATGTGGAGAAAGGGGACATATGTGACATCCGTCACCAAAAGGTACGTCAATTAACGTTGTAATTGTTAGCCATCTAGAACATTTAACCTTAGCTCATGATCAAAATGCTTCGTTACGAGTTTGATTCCCTAATATGTGTAATATTCATAATAGTGAAAAAAAACCTTAACGTTAAACACTTAATACAACCTTGCCCAATGTAGATCTCCATATTTCTCAAGTAGTTAAGGAAATACTAGTGTGTAGACGTTACGCTACTAGCATTATCATTAACATTGCCCTTACTATTATCGCTAGCCTAAATACTATAGCTAGTATCATTATCATAATTACTATTATCATTATCGTTATTGTAGTTATAATTGTTATTAAAACTATTATAAGGATTATTACTAGTATCATCATTAATACTAACACTTAACATGCTATTAGTAAAGCAATTAACAAAGTTAAGAATCAACGAGTAATTAGGAAAATTAGGAGGGAAATAAGCAAATTAAAGTACAGGGACTAAAGTTGCTAAACCTAGAAACTTAGAAAGGGTATAAAAACCCCCTTTCTACACCTTATTCCTTTGACCCAATCTGCTACCACCAACCGCCGACCCCCCCTCCTGTTCTCTGACTCTCCCTGCGGTCCCCCGGCCAAATCGCCACCACCGACCGCCCAAAGCCGTCCCACACAGGTAGACAACCACCGTAGCTTCCTACTTCTCCTTATTTCTCCTTCTTGCGGTGGTTCGGGTAGTTTTGAGTGTTCCTGAGCGAACGAACCCGATTGAGGGTCCTCCGAGTGCTCAAATTGTTAATACATGTTAGAAATCGACTCCCAAATGTTCTGTGGTGCCCTTTGAGTGGTCACAACGGCCGAAGGCTACTGCGAGCACCCCGACACCATGGTGACCTGCGCGTGTGACTAAGTCCTGTCTGTGTTCTGTCATGCGACTGAGTCGTGCGACTGGCTGTGTCGTATGACTGGGTCATACGGCTGAGTGTGTCGTGCGACTGAGTCATGTGACTGAGTGTATGTGTGCGATTGAGTCAATATGGATGAGTGTATGAATGCGATTGAGTGATGCGATTATGTGTGTCGTGCGATTGAGTCTATGCTGATGAACGTGTGCGATTGTGCGTGTATCGCACGACTGACTGCTGAGTCGCACGAATGGAGGTTCATTCGTACGAATGAAGCTGATTCGTGTGAATGAAGGTTGATTCGTGCGTATGGATGTTGAGTCGTGCGATTGATTGTTGTGTGGTATGACTGAGCTCCGAATCGCACGAATGAAGGTCCATCCGTACGAATGTAGCTGATTCGTACGAATGAAGGTTGATCCGTGCGGATGGAGTGATTGAGTCATGCGTCTGGTCCTGTCGTGCGACTGAGGTTATCTGTTTGTGCATTTCCTTCATGTGTGTATGGTGTGTGTATGTCGTGTGATGTTAAGGTGACATCGACACGGTTACCATTGCTAATGACAGTATAAAAGTTAACACTATAAAACTTACTTACGTTATCACAAATCTAATCAACGTTAACGTTACTACAATTATCAAGAAATGATTTTTAACCACTAAAATTTACTAAGTACTTCTCTAACAACAATGAAACCTTTACACTAATATCATCGGCAATGAAGACGATTCCAAGTACTTGGATCTATATAAGATCTAATACCTAGGTCTACTGGTGTGTGTTCCGCGTGACCGAACCGATACAACCCGAACCAACCGAACGTTACTATTTTCATTAAATGTATCATTAATGTTTAACGATAACTGTTAATAGGTTTGACCTTTTATTGCATACACATTTGGAACTTGATCATCCATACCTACCACCGAACAAGTGAGTTTCGTGGGCCCTTTTTATGCTTATTCAATACTTCAATTATTTACAAACATGGGGGAAAAGTATGCTCACCCATTTTTATGTTGTACAACTTACATTCTTGGAATCAACGTGTTACTGTTTTGTGAGTACTTATCTGATACATACATGAGTCGCTGTGTGGTACTTTCTTTACAACCATTTAATTCTGGCGTTGGAACCATGGATAGGTATTGGTAGTACTACTGGGTTGACACCCCATTCCTTGTTTGTTGGTATACTAGTTAGTACCAACAGTGGCCAGGAACGGGCCCTTGGGTGAATATATTCCGACAAGATTCTGTGTGTACGTCATTAGGTTTGGTTGTAAAGCTCATGGTTATGTGATTTTGCTTACTTATAACTGTATACACGGTATTCCGCAAAACCATAATGCAGCATCAATTTACTTACTATTTAAACCTGCGAGCTCACCAACAATTTTTGTTGACCATTTTGAGCATATCTTTTCAGGTGACAATGCTAATTGAAGATCTAGGTGTGCTGCCTTAGTGGAGACCCTAGGATGCATTTTGAGACTCTACAATACTTGACAAACATTCTTTTGAAACATTGTAGTCTGATTACATACAATTAATCTTTTGGATACTTGTTCCCGGATTGTGGGAATTATAATACAATGTTAATATTATTGGTTATGTGAATCAATGACATCTTTATGCTTATGGCTATGTTGTCATGAATATTAACTAAACACGACACAAGTCTCCTTTGTGTCGGGTGTCTTCATGATACGCTTTATCATCATTACATAAATTGCATCTCTATTGTAACAATGTGTTATGACGATCCCGTCTCGTCACACCCCCGTGCTTCCGCTCTCAGCGGTGGTGTGACAGACTGGTATCAGAGCCATTGGTTATAGAGAATTAGGCAAATCACTTGACCTAGACTATAACCTAGGAACCTTCATGTAGAATGCATGCTAGGATTGGCTTGCATCTGATATTACATGTATGTTCCTCTATACTTGTTCTTAATCTCTATGTCTTGTTATCTGACCATCCTGAGGAAGGCACTATTACTCTTACTCTTTCCTCACGGGATGCCTTCTACTGGAATCTTCCATTCCTAGGCGCGCCGCATTATACTATTAGGTTGGGATACCCAACCTGAAGGGATCTTCACAGATCACGTGAAGCGTTGATTCCGGGTATTGAGTCCGACCCTGAGATAGTCATGCCTGAGGTCCTGAAAGAAGAAGGGATAGGCAACTTTTGTTATACTAATTGAGATTATGTGCTTGGAATCTATTTGTGATGATGAACTACTATTGGAATACTATTGGTCCATGGACATGAGAACATTACATGACCCTGTATGAAGAATAGTGTCAATACTGTGATGTTAGCTTGGGTAGGTGAAGCTAAGGGTGACCATGCAAGGCAAATTACCATTACGGGTGTACACGTAATTGCAATTTACAGTGCATGTGACGCCTGGCTAATCTTACCATGAGGTAACGATCATGGTAGTACGAGTCATCCATTCTATACCTTAGGACACTAGAAACATAATTCTAGTAAGACCTTGCTAATGATGATAAAACATTCATAACCTTTACTATTACTTAAGTCCTGTTCTACTTGGAGCCTTCATGAGATTTCAATAATAATATTAGTCATATTCCCTATGAAACATTACTATGTCTGGCATTTCAGTAACTATGGAACTGACTGAATGTGTAGAATGAATGTGGACTCCAAAGAAATGTAGAAGAGTGATGATAATCCCTACACATACAATACGTTGTTCATTGGGATGAGTTAAGGAAAATCGGATGTCATGTAACCGGTTTAAGCATCGTTCTCGGTATATCGTGGATGTGGTGGGAACGCTGCAGGGAACCCTATATATAAGCATCATCGATATACCAAGAATATGCTTAAACTGGGCTACGTGATGATCTTGATTGACTGGAGCATGAAATGTTGGAACTTGATGAGTGGAGTTATATGTGTATCTTTAAGTGACTAAAGTTTACATGTTTACTATCTTTAAGTGACTAAAGTTTACATGTTTACTCCTTTTATGATTACAAATGCCGCCTCGAAGAGTCACCCGCAGTACGAATCGCGAAGGTGAGACCCCACGGGGCAAAGGTAGAGGATAGGCCACCAAGAACAGGTGTGGTCCCGCCGGCAACAATCAGGGAAGTAAAAACCCCGATATAGCTGCCATGATTGCTCAGCAGCTAGCCGCACTGATTCCTACGATAGTGACCCAAGTGAGGGACACTCTTCTGAATCACAACCTCCACGGGGATAACGATACTAACATGAGCATAATCAAGGAACAGGGGAAGATACTGCGAATGGTGGAACAGCTGGTAATGAAACTGGGATTGTTAATACTAGGCGGGTGTGTTCTTACAAGGAATTTGTGTCCTGCAAACCGAAAGAATTTGATGGAAAGGTGGAGCGATAGCTCTAACAATGTGGCTTGAGAAGATGGAGGCAGTGATCTATATCAGCGAGTGCCTAGATAGTCAAAAGATCAAGTATCCCACGTGTTCATTACAGGGCAAGCACTAACTTAGTGGAACACACAGATTCAAGAAAGGGAAGAGAATCAGCAATGCAGATGACTTGGGATGAGTTTAAAGCATTGATCACTAAAGAATACTGTCCACTCAATGAGATGCAGAAGTTGGAGCAAGAGTTCTGGAATCATGTTATGGTAGGAGTTAGGCACGCAGCATACACTAATCATTTTCATGAGTTGGCAAGACTGGTTCCACATCTGGTAACTCCAGAATCCAAGAGGATTGAAAGGTACATCTAGGGACTTGCGCCTCAAATCCAGGCAATGGTAACAGCAGCAGCCCCTCCTACTATTCAGAGTGCCATTCTAAAGGTTGGTACGTTAACAGACGAGATGGTGAGAACTGGGGTTCTGGGGAAAGGAGCTGAGAAGAGGAAGGATGTTGGAGAAGCGAGCAGGTCGAGTACCGGAAATTCAACAAAAGGCCAAGACAACCAGGAATTTTGTGGTTGTGACACAAGGCAAGAGGGAATATGTCGGGCCGCACCCCAAATGTGATAGGTGTAACTTCCATCATCCCCCAGAGATGCAGTGCCGGGTGTGTGTGAACTGTAGACGCCCGGGGCATCTGGCGAAAGACTGTAGAGTAGCGCCGAAACTGGTTGTGCCTGTTCATACGGTTAACCCGCAGGAAATGCTAGGGTTTGCTATGAGTGTGGAAACCAGGGTCACTAGTGGAATATGTGGCCCAGACTGAATCAGGCACCGGGTCAGCAAGGAAACAACCAACCACAAGTGATGGCCATAGATGGTAATCAAGGCCAAGGAAATCAAGGAAATGCTGCCAGAGGACGTGCGTTCGTCATCGGAGCAAATGATGCCTGTCAGGACCCCTAATGTTGTTACGGGTACGTACTTGCTCAATCACCACTTCGCATCTATATTGTTTGATATTGGAGCAGACAATAGTTTTATATCCTCTGAATTTGCCCACATGCTTGACTTGAACCCTAGTAGGCTAGATACTAGCTACTCCGTAGAAATGGCCAACGGTAGAGTTGTACAGGCTGATGAGATTATTAGAAAGTGCTCGATGATATTGGAAAACCATGCCTTCGATATAGACTTAATACCTTTGAGCTAGGACGTTTTAATGTGATTGTGGGAATGGATTGGTTGTCGAAGCAGGGAGTTGAGATTGTTTGTCGGGAGAAAGTAGTACGAATCCCATGCCAGACGGGGAGGTACTCAGGATTCAAGGAGAACGATAGGGGAGAACCCTAAAGCTTATCTCTTGCATGAAGACACGTCAATGTTTACGAAAGCAGTGTTACGTGTTTCTAGCTCATGTAGTGGAAAAGAAAGAAGAGGACAACAAGTTGGTAGATATTCTTGTAGTACGAGACTATCCAGATGTATTACCTGATGACTTGTCCGGTTTGCCTCCTCCACGCCAAGTGGAATTTCGTATAGAGTTTGTTTCTGGAGCTACACCGATAGAAAGGTGCCGTATCGGTTAGCACCATCAGAAATGCAAGAGTTATCTAGTCAATTACAGGAACTACTGGAGAAGGGTTTTATTCACCGAGTCACTCACCATGGGGAGCACCGGTATTATTTGTCAAAAAGAAAGATGGGTCATTTCGTATGTGCATAGATTACCGTGAGCTGAACAAATTGACCGTGAAGAATCGATATCCTCTTCCCAGAATCGATGATTTGTTTGATCAGTTGCAAGGAGCCTCGTATTTCTCCAAGATCGACCTTTGTTCAGGATACCATCAACTAAGGGTTTTCGAGGATGACATACCGAAAACATCATTTAGAACGCGGTATGGGCACTATGAATTCTTAGTCATGCCATTCGGACTGACTAATGCACCAGCCGTGTTCATGGATCTGATGAATCGAGTGTGCAAACCTTATTTGGATAAGTTCGCGATCGTATTCATAGACGATATACTTATCTACTCCCGATCAAAAGAGGACCATGAGGAACACCTTCGGGCAATACTTAGTCTATTACAAGAAGAGAAACTTTTCGCTAAGTTCTCGAAGTGCTAGTTTAGGCTTCGAGAGGTGAAATTTTTGGGGCACGTGGTGAACGAAATAGGATTCATGTAGATCCTGAAAAGTTTGAAGCGGTGAAGAAATAGGATGCACCCCAGACACCTTCAGAAATACGACAATTCTTGCCGGATACTATCGATGCTTCATCGTGAATTTTTCAAAGATCGCTCAACCATTAACACTGCTGACTCAGAAAGACAAGAAGTTTGATTGGGGACATGCACAAGAGCAAGCGTTCCAAACACTGAAAGAAAAGTTGTGCAATGCACCGATATTGTCCCTCCCAGACGGAACTGATGATTTTGTGGTGTACTACGATGCTTCGCATCAACGATTGGGTTGTGTGCTAATGCAAAAGGATATGGTGATTGCCTACGCCTCACGACAACTTAAGGTGCATGAAAAGAACTATACGACTCATGACCTGGAGTTGGGCGCTGTGGTATTTGCACTTAAGATATGAAGGCATTACTTGTATGGGACCAAATGCATCGTTTACACGGATCATAAGAGCCTCCAACATATTCTGGATTGGAAGGAACTTAATATGAGTCAGCGACGTTAGGTAGAACTACTTAGTGACTACGATTGTGAAATCCGGTATCATCCGGGGAAGGCGAATGTGGTGGCCGATGCTTTAAGCCGCAAAGAACGCGTTAAACCATTACGTACTCGAGCATTGGGATTGACTATTCAAACGAATCTGAAAGCCCAGATCCTAATTGCACAAAGTGAGGCGTTGAAAGAAGAAAACATTGCGGGAGAAGAATTTCGAGGGTTGGATAAACAGATGATTTGCAAGGAAGATGGCTTACAGTATTTCATGGATCGTATATAGGTACCCAAATGGGGAGATGTATGTACCCTAATCCTGGATGAAGTGCATAAGACACAATATTCTATTCATCCTGGTGCAGACAAGATGTACCATGATCTTAAAGATTTGTATTGGTGGCCAGGCATGAAGAAAGACATTGCTATGTATGTAAGCCGATGCTTGACGTGCTCGAAAGTTAAAGCTGAACATCAAAAACCATCAGGATTACTACAGCAACCGGAAATTCCTGAGTGGAAGTGGGAAAATATAGCTACGGATTTTATTACCAAACTTCCTAGAACAAGTAGCGGATACGACTCGATATGGGTCGTGGTGGATCGGATGACGAAGTCCGCTCACTTCTTGCCGATCCGAGAAGATTACAAGATGGATAAGTTGGCGAGAGTGTACATAAAGGAGGTCGTGACAAGGCACGGAGTGTCGGTGTTGATCATATCTGACCGTGACAGCCGATTTACTTCACGATTTTGGCAGACACTACAGAAAGCGATGGGCACTCGATTAGATATGAGTACCGCCTATCACCCACAGATAGACGGTCAAAGTGAATGAATAATACAGACATTGGAAGACATGCTCAGGGCTTGTTTAATCGATTTTGGTGGTAACCAGGACACTCATCTCCATTGATTGAGTTCTCTTACAACAACAGCTACCATACGAGCATTGGATGCGCTCCATTTGAAGCATTGTATGGGAGGAAATGTAGATCCCCAGTTTGTTGGCAGAGATTGGTGAAAGCCAGTTGACAGGCCCAGAGATCATCCAGGAAACAATAGACAAGATCTTCCAGATCAAAGATAGACTAAAAGCAGCCAGAGATCGCCAAAAGAGCTACGCCGACAACCGTCGGAAGCCTCTGGAATTCAACATGGAGACCACGTTCTACTTAAGGTCTCTCCCTGGAAAGGGATTGTACGATTTGGAAAGAAAGGGAAGTTATCCCCGAGATACGTAGGACCATTCGAAATCACAGAAAGAATCGGTCCGGTGGCATACCGATTAAGGTTGCCACCAGAACTCAATGGTGTACACGTTACATTTCACGTATCGAACCTCAAGAAGTGCTTGGTGGATGAAACTTTTCTTGTACCAATTGAGGAAATCAAGATCGATGAAAAGCTTCATTATCAAAGAACCTATAAAGATCATGGACCGAAAGGTCAAACGATTAAGGTGCAGTAAGATACCGATCGTCCACGTGAGATGGAACTCCAAACGAGGACCAGAATTCACGTGGGAATGGGAAGTTCAGATGAAACTCAAGTATCCATATCTATTCATAGAGGACACTTTTGGATCTAACTCTAGCTGTATTTCGGGATGAAATTCTCTCAACTAGGGGATACTGTGACATCCGTCACCAAAAGGTCCGTCAATTAACGTTGTAATTGTTAGCCATCTAGAACATTTAACCTTAGCTCATGATCAAAATGCTTAGTTACGAGTTTGCTTCCCTAATTATGTGTAATATTCATAATGGTGAAAAAAACCTTAACGTTAAACACTTAATAAAACCTTGCCCAATGTAGATCTCCATATTTCTCAAGTAGTTAAGGAAATACTAGTGTGTAGACGTTACGCTACTAGCATTATCATTAACATAGCCCTTACTATTATCACTAGCCTAAATACTATAGCTAGTATCATTATCACAATTACTATTATCATTATCGCTATTGTAGTTATAATTGTTATCAAAACTATTATAAGGATTATTACTAGTATCATCATTAATACTAACACTTAACGTGCTATTAGTAAAGCAATTAACAAGTTAAGAATCAACGTGTAATTAGGCAAATTAGGAGGGGAAATAAGCAAATTAAAGTACAGGGACTAAAGTTGCTAAACCTAGAAACTTAGAAAGGGTATAAAAACCCCCTTTCTACACCTTATTCCTTTGACCCAATCTGCTACCACCAACCGTCGACCCCCCCCTCCTACTCTCCAACTCTCCCTGCGGTCCCCCGGCCAAATCGCCACCACCGACTGCTCGAAGCCGACCCCACGCAGGTAGAAAACCACCATAGCTTCCTACTTCTCCTTATTTTCTTCTTCTTGCGGTGGTTCGGGTAGTTTTGAGTGTTCCCGAGCGAACGAACATGATTGAGGGTCCTCCAAGTGCTCAAATTGCTAATACATGTTAGAAATCGACTCCCAAATGTTCTGTGGTGCCATTTGAGTGGTCACAACGGCCGAAGACTGCTGTGAGCACCCCGACACCCTGGTGACCTACGCGTGCGACTGAGTCCTGTCTGTGTTCTGTCATGGGACTGAGTCCTGCGACTAGATGTGTCATATGACTGGGTCATGCGGCTGAGTGTGTCGTGCGACTGAGTCATGCGACTGAGTGTATGTGTGCGATTGAGTCAATACGGATGAGTGTACGAATATGATTGAGTCATGCGATTGTGTGTGTCGTGCGATTGAGTCTATGCGGATGAACGTGTGCGATTGTGTCGCACGAATGGAGGTTCATTCGTATGAATGAAGCTGATTCATGCGAATGAAGGTTGATTCGTGCGTATGGATGTTAAGTCGTGCGATTGATTGTTGTGTGATACGACTGAGCTCCGAATCGTACGAATGAAGGTCCATTCGTACGAATGTAGCTGATTCGTACGAATGAAGGTTGATTCGTGTGGATGGAGTGATTTAGTCATGCGTCTGGTCCTGTCGTGCGACTGAGGTTATATGTGTGTGCATTTCCTTCATATTTGTATGGTGTGTGTACGTCATGTGATGTTAACGTGACATCGACATGGTTACCATTGCTAATGACAATATTAAAGTTAACACTATAAAACTTACTAACGTTATCACAAATCTAATCAACGTCAACGTTACTACAATTATCAAGAAATGATTTTTAACCACTAAAATTTACTAAGTACTTCTCTAACAACAATGAAACCTTTACACTAATATCATCGGCAATGACGACGATTCCAAGCACTTGGATCTATATAAGATCTAATACTTAGGTCTACTGGTGTGTGTTCCACGTGACCTAACCGATACAACCCGAACCAACCGAACGTTACTATTTTCATTAAACGTATCATTAATGCTTAACGATAACTGTTAATACGTGTTTGACCTTTTATTGCATACAACATTTGGAACTTGATCATCCATAGTTACCACCGAACAAGTGAGTTTCGTGGCCCCTTTTTATGCTTATTCAATACTTTAATTATTTATAAACATGGGGGAAAAGTATGCTCACCCATTTTTATGTTGTACAACTTACGTTCTTGGAATCAACGTGTTACTGTTTTATGAGTACTTATCTGATACATACATGAGTCGCTGTGTGGTACTTTCTTTACAACCATTTAATTTTGACGTTGGAACCGACGGATAGGTATTGGTAGTGCTACTGGGTTGACACCACCATCCTTGTTTGTTGGTATACTAGTTAGTACCAACAGTGGCAAGGAACGGGCCCTTGGGTGAATATATTCCGACAAGATTCTGTGTGTACGTCTTTAGGTTTGGTTGTAAAGCTCATGGTTATGTGATTTTGCTAACTTATAACTATATACATGGTAATCCGCAAAACCATTATGCAGCGATCAATCTTACTATTTAGCATGCGAGCTTTTTTGTTGACAAGCTATATCTTTTGGACAATGCATTGACTCTAGGTTCTGAGTTAGTCATTACACAATTAATCTTTTGATACTTGTTCCCGGATTGTGGGAATTACAATACAATGTTATATTATTGGTTATGTGAATCAATGAAATGTTTATGCTTATGGCTATGTTGTCGTGAATATTGACTAAACACGATACAAGTCTCCATTGTGTCGGGTTTCGTCATGACACGCTTTATCATCAATTACATATATTGCATCTCTATTGTAACAATATGTTATGACGATCCCGGTCTCGTTACATCCCTGTGCTTCCGCTCTCAGCGGGGGTGTGACACATATTTCTCCTAATTGTCCCTACTATCAGACACCTAGATGGAGGGTTGAAAACTTTTATGAAAATAAACCAAGGTTTACAAAATCAAGATCAACCACTCTTCCACAACACCACAGGCAACACAGACAAGCCACTGGAAAAGCTATGATGACTGAGGTGCAATATGGTGATAAAAGCAAACCACTGGTTCAAACTATCAACCAGTCGTCTGTTTATCACAAACAGTCCTTACACAAGACTGGCATGTGGAAAGCCAAATCACCAAGTGTCTGAGAGTGCGAACAAGATGAAGCATGTAGAATCCCCAACTTTGCAAGGACAGTGGGTGGAGTTTGTGATGAGTGATGCCTCTGGGAAACCTAAGCCCATAAAGGCTTGGGTCCCACTCCTAAACTAATCATTTCTGTTTTTGTGCAGGTTGTCCGCTATAGTGCTATCACTAATACCTGGATTATTGATAGTGGGGCATCCAGGCACATGACCAGGAATCTGTCTCTCCTTTTCAATGTAAAATAAATCAAAGGGGACATGTATCGTTTGCTGGAAATAAAGGAGGCTACATAACAGCGCAAGGTGAAGTGGGAAACCGGAAAGTGAACTTTGATAAAGTGAATTATGTTCAACAATTGGAAAACATTTTATTATCGGTTTCCCAAATTTGCGATAAAAGGTTTAAATTGATTTTCGATGATAAGAACTGCTACATACTAAAGAAGGAATATGTTATCCCTAAGGAGCAAATCTTAATGTCGGCTTCAAGATATAATGATCTGTATGTCTTGGACATGTCAAGAGCTTCTACTACTGAGTCAGATGCATAGTGCTTCTTGTCTAAAGCCACAGAGAAAGATTCCATCTCATGACACCGGAGAATGGGACACATCAATCCACGGAAGATGAACTATTTGGTTCAAAATAATCTGGTTGAAGGAGTTACTGTCAAAAATTTTCAGCTTCTAGATTTCTACATATCATGCAAGAAAGGTAAACAGACCAAGAAATCTTACAAATCTAAGAAAGTTCATTCAATTGAGATACCACTGGAGCTCGTACACATGGATTTATTTAGTCCTGTTCGTACTAAAAGCATTGCAGGGGACTAGTACTTCTTTGTGGTAACTGATGATTACTTGAGGTCTTCATCGGTCATGTTTCTTAAGGCAAAATCAGAGACGTTTGAGTCATTCATGGAATCTCTGTATAAGTTAAAAGTGAGAAAGATTCATTCAGAAAACGGCACAGAATTTAGGAATCAGGGGATGGATTCCTTTTGCAGAGAAAAGGGTATTGTTCATCAATTTTCTTTTGCTTATACTCCACAGATGAACAAAGTTACTAAACGTAAAATCCGAAGCTTGATCGAAATTACGAAGACTATGTTGGCAGATTTGAAACTACCAGTTCAATTCTAGAACGAGGCAGTTGCTAATGCATGCTACACTCTCAATCGAGTACTTGTTTTCAAGTGTCATGGTAAAACTTGTTATGATTTACTACAAAAACGTAAACCGAATCTAGAGTATCTGGAACTGTTTGGAGCTCCATGTATGTTGTTAAAGAAAACTCAGACTGGAAAGTTTAGTGAAAAGGCAGAGGATGGCATTTTTCTTTGGTACAATATTCCTGACAAACGGGTTTACAACAATGCTACATGTCAAGTTGAAGTATGGTGCAATGTGGATGTTCAACGCTACACCACCCTCCTGCAGGGAAAGGTCCATCATCATTCTTTTATTATGATGGATTTCTCAAGTCCTTTAATCTTCCTCCTGAATATTCTAAAGATGAGGTGGCTGCTCAAATGATGTATGATGTTCTGAACACTCCAAATCTAAATTCCAGCTTAACAGCATCAATCGATGGTGTTTCTAGGTCTTCAGGGGCAGAACAAAAGGTCGGTGATTACATATCTGATGATGAGGAGGGAGTAAATGCAAATTCAAACAATGAGGAGCATGTCAGCTTGGGTGAGATTACTCCATTGGGTGGAAATGACTCGGCTGACTCTTCAAGGACTAGCCACCTCATAGCCATAAAAGATGAACACCACTCAAGTGACTAGGACTAGTGTGAATCATCCCCCTGAACACATTATAAGGGATCTTCTCTTTGGGGTATAGACAAGAAATTAGCTATACACTGCTGACTATGCAGCTGTGATGGAAAAGGGATATGTTCATGATGGGGCGTATAAATGTTTTGTTTCTCAAATTGAGCCCAAGTACATGAATGATGCCTTGAAAGATAAGGCGTGGGTTAATGCAATGCAAGAAATTTTAGCAGGAATGAAATTCCAATGGTTGGAATTATGATGTATGCTCCATATGACTTTCCTCCATAGACACCCCGGTTCCGTTTTAAATCTCCACCACCACTTAGCAAGTAAGGCTAAATTCATCTCTTTAAGAGAGCCTAACCCAACGCCACCATTCTTCCTTGGGAGAGTTACCTTCGACCAAGCCACCCAACTAATTTTATGACTATCACCTCCCCCAGTCCACAGAAATTCCCTTCGAATTCTTTCCAACTGATCTATAATCCCAACTGGAGCTTTGAAGATGGAGAAATAATAGATGGGTAAAGAATTAAGAACCGATTTGATTAGTGTTATTCGCCCCCCAAAAGACAACTTCTTAGCCGCCCATCTAGATAACCTTCTTTTAAACATATCCACGATTGGTTGCCAGTTTTTGATAAGATTCATATTAGCACCAATAGTAATTCCCAGATGCTTAAAAGGCAAGCAACCAATTTTACAGTTTAAGGTTGAAGCCATATTATGAATATCTTCATCCGTTACACCACCAATTCCATACAAATGACTCTTTTCCAAGTTTATCTTTAACCCGGATACAAGGAAGAAACACCTTAGGATGCGCCTGAGATTTTTGGCATTCGAAGAGTACCATGCACCCGTAAAAACGACATCATCCGCAAATAAAAAGTGAGAAATATTCAGCCCGGTTGACTGAAATTGTACCTCAATATATATTTGTTGGATCCGGGTTTGCGATCTCACTGATTGGATCGACGTTCAAATAGGATTTTGCACTATTTGATTCGATTTTACGTTAAATCTGTTAGTACTCCGTACATACACGGTCCTAACAGTTTAACTATGTGTCTCTTCTTGCTCAGAGATATATGCGCAATAACGCAGAGAGGTGAGCTTGTCGAAGCACCATCACATGGGAGCATCATCGTTGGACCAGAGTAATGCCAAAGGCAATGGGTCGAAGGCTATTGTCTCTACGCACCTATCTCTGAAACGAAGGTGGGAAAGGGAGAACGACTGACATAAAAAAGTTGTGATATATAAAAAGCCATATTAGTGGCACAAATAAAAGAATTAGAAACTTATGTGACATAAACCTAACCTAAAAGTTTGGTGGCCTAAACATAAACAAAAAAAATTACTATTCATCTAAAGACGCTTGAGTGAGAAAAAGCTTTATGCTGTTTTATTTTTAGTTGTACATACCTGTATTTTTCACTAACAAATATACCATAATGAATAAAAAATCAGTGTATCTAACTTTTAGTATAATGTTAACTTTTTTCTTAAAAAGTTATACAATAGAAAACTAAGACTAACATAGCAATTATTATTATAACTTAATTTTATTCTTACAACTTATTAGGAAAAAATATATCATTTGATTGTTACCATCCATCCAATTCAAATCCAACTTCTGTTGTACGATAGACCACCCCTCCTTCACTTGATAAAACGTCCTCTGCTTCTCTCTCCCTCTCATCTTCAAAAACAATCATTCTTGTGAATGATATAAAGATATTGCTTTAGATGGTTGTACTCTTTGCTCAACAATTTGAACCCTTGAAGAAAATAATCTCATGGATTATTTCTATTTGGTGCTGATATTATGCTCTGTTTTTGCCTTGGCTTCTGGGTCTTCAAAAACTCTACCAATTTCTTCTTTTGATGAAGGATTTTCACATTTGTTTGGAGATAATAATCTGCAGGCTTTGAAAGATGGAAAATCTGTTCATTTGTCTCTTGATCAAAGAACAGGTATGTAAACAAAAACACATGTTCTTCATTTTTAATTTATTTTTATTGTTTTATTTTGACTTTTGAGGTTATTTTTTCAAAACAGGTTCTGGATTTCTGTCACATGACATTTATCTTCATGGATTCTTCAGTGCTTCTATTAAGCTTCCCGCTTATTACACTGCTGGTGTTGTTGTTGCTTTTTATGTGAGTTTTTTTTTTTTTTTTTTTTTTTTTCTTAGCATGAAATTGGCTATTTTATAAAGATATTATATTCAGTGAACATATAGGATGTTTTTAAATATATTATAAAAAAGTTATTATGAACATAAACTACACCCATGTGTCTGATGCTATATTTTTATGAATATGATATGACGTTTCACG
The DNA here is from genome assembly GCA_024085815.1 of Flaveria linearis. Lineage (NCBI taxonomy): Eukaryota > Viridiplantae > Streptophyta > Magnoliopsida > Asterales > Asteraceae > Flaveria > Flaveria linearis. The sequence goes on from CM044012.1 coordinate 15,614,522, forward strand.
AAATAAATAGAAGACACCAGTAGAGAGTAAATGATTGAGATTATTTTATAAAAAGCATTCTTCAAGGTTTTTGATATTTAAAGAAATTTAAATACATTCCCAAAGAGTTGTGATTTAAAATAAAACTAAAAAGTTCAGAATAATAAAATTAAAGATACCCTGCAAGTATCATCCACAGTATATATATATTTCATTGAGCATTAATATTAAAAATCATACCTAAATAATAAAATAATATCCAAGTTTCAGTATTGTTTAAATTAAAAACACATTCATAAAGTGTTATATAACCATAATGATTTGCATGCAAAAAATATTTTGCTTCTAACTATTTACCTCTCACGGTAATAAAATAAAGTTAGTTTTAAAAATACTCGGTTTTTATATTCTTTAAATTTTGTGGAAATGAGATTCTTACACCCTTTGGATCATGAGATATTTTCAACAGATGTCAAATGGAGACATGTATGAGAAGAATCATGATGAAATCGACTTCGAGTTCTTGGGTAATATCAAAGGAAAAGAATGGAAAATACAAACCAATATTTATGGCAATGGAAGCACAAATGTTGGAAGAGAAGAAAGATACAGCCTTTGGTTTGACCCTTCTGAAGATTTTCATCGATATAGCATTCTTTGGACTCAAGATCACATCGTGTGAGTTAACTTTGATATTATTATTACTCGTGAACACTTCTTCTTTTAAAGCATGTTAGTCATTTCATTAACTTTAAAAGGTGGGAATGTAGCTTGAAGGAAACCTAGAGAGGGTTCCATTCACTAATTATTTATCGGTTTTACTATATAATAAAAAAATAATTTAATGAAATATAGGAGTTGTGCCAGTAAAATAAAAAAACCTTATAAAGACACATCGACTAAAGCGTTCTAGTTTCGTTGCTGAAAGCCAGATTGTACGTAATTTTAGAAATTTTACTGGTAGTTTAAATGCTAAATCATCTTTAATTATTTACTAGCCATAGTTCAATCATAGTTATATAAGTCGTTTGCAAAGTATTATAGTCATTTTAACTAATACTGAAAGATATTTTAAAGCATTTTGTAGAAATATCCATCATAGTTTTACGGTACCCTAAAGGGTATTTTAGGTATTTTGACCAAGTGTAAATCATTACTTTAACAAATATCTCCTAGTTTGGCATGTGTAAGGAAATTTGGTAAAATATCAAGATGGACCATGGTACTATGTCATTTTTTTTTTAAAAAAAAATTACCCTTTTAAAGCAACGGGTATAATTTTTTTTCTTGAACATAAAATGTTACATTTAGAAAAGCTATGATGAGTCGTACATTGTCCGATGAATGTTGTACAGTTGCTTTTTGTCTGGCCACCTTTCAGCCATTGCCATCAGGGCCCCTGCATGCATCTGGTACCCTTGAATGTTACAAACATAAAAAGTTTTTGTTAGGGTTGATGAGGGTATATTGGTCATATCCAACCACTAGTTCCTTATGCATTGCAAGTTGTAATTTTATCTAGAATATACCCTTGTAAGGGGTCATGATGCATCCCTTGCATCGCAAGGGTAATGTAGTCTTTTTAAATCGTATTTTTCTATATATGATTTATGGGTTTTTTTTATGTTTTTAGATTTTATGTCGATAACGTGGCCATTAGAGAAATCAAAAGAAGTGAATCAATGGGTGGGGACTTCCCGTCCAAGCCCATGACCTTATACGCAACAATATGGGATGCTTCGGAATGGGCTACGAACGGAGGCAAATACAAGGTAAATTACAAATATGCCCCTTATGTTGCTGAATTTACCGACTTTGTCCTCCATGGATGCACGGCAAACCCTATCGAACTCACATCATTACAATGTGACCTTGGCACAAGTCCCGACTCAATAATACCCATGGAGAGGGTCAAAATCGAGAGCTTTAGAAAGAAACATATGAAATACTCATATTGCCAAGACAAGATAAGGTATAGTATGCCCCCTTCTGAATGTGTGATCAATTCTAAAGAAGCCAAGATGTCGAATAACTTTGACCCCATTACATTAAGCGGTGGTCACCTCCACCACCATGGGAAGAGACACTGGAGCCGAGAATCCATTTAAGGAATTATTATCAGTACTAATGTTACCATCGTTGTTTGTTCATCTATCCATGTTGATAGAAGAGTTTGTTTCATATGTTAATAAGATGGGAAATGTGTGGGAAAGGTATGTTTGTAATGTAATGATGGATGATGCTACGGGACGGTGTAATGTTATATGCATCACTTTCATATTTATATATGTTGTAGTGATTTTGTATGTTTATACACATATATTCGATATTTTAAATTATGCTATTTTATTGTTATACGTCTGGTAAAGATTCAAAGAAAATAATAAAAATGGTTCAAATGTCAACCCGTGTCCAGATGTTTCATTATATATTTTGACGTATTCAAACTAGTACATCAATTTTTATCAGAGTGTCTAAATACCGATTCAAAATTTTATCTTACTTCACAATATTGTGGTAAAGTTGTTAACTCGTGCCTAGCTGGTTTTATGTTTCAAACCAATGGTTCGATTTGATTCAATAATGTAAACAGAATTTACCATATAATGATTATCTTTTTTCCTTTAGCGAATCAACTTGTAATTTATGTATGCTTTTTGAGACATTGATATTACAACACAATTGTTTGTGACGGGCATAATTGTCACTTTGTGCTTGCGAGGAACATTTTGTAAAGGTAGTGGGGTTTGGGACGATGACAAAAATTCTCTAAACCATACATCAAGCGGGATACATAACAAGTGTATCTTGTTGCGTGCCATTTATTTTATATTCTTCTTTTATTTTCCTTTTGTCTCTCTCAATCATTTAATTCATTTGTCATTTTCCTTTTATGATTTTTGATAAAATGCAACTTATTTTCAACTCATTTTGCTTGTAACTTCTTTTTGTGTTCCTTTTTCTTTTCTTTCAAACCATAATACCTTCACGTGTCACCCTTACAAAATCAGACATGAAAAATCTAAATATTAATAGCCTCAAAAGCTATTATCAAATTCCAATTTTTTAAGTTTAAAAGTCTAACAAATTATTGCCACTAGGATGGTACACTATTAGTTGTCTGTCTGAAAAACTTGATAACATGTCCTGCCCGTCCAAAATGCTTGAAAACATGTCGTGCATAAAGAAAAGCACAACTGAGCCAATTGTCGAGGACAGTGATTTGTAACAAGAAAATATAACAAAATACAAGATGAAGTTATTAACAGGATAGTTTACCTAGCTCCAACTTAATAAGAATGCTAATTAGCAAATGATTAACTTCTATTGTTTAGATCTTACGAAAACAATTTATTATTGTAAAAGAATGTCATAGGTGATTTGAAAATTGAATTAAACACCTTAAGAAAATGAAATGCATTCAAAACAACATAAAAGTATTTTGTCAACAAAACCATAACCATAATCATGCCCAGTAAATTTCATTAATTACCAAACCATAGACAATGTCTGAGAAGCATCAGGAATGTAAGCAGGTTTTACCTCTACCACACTGAATGGAAACGTCACTTCCAGATAGAACCCCGACTTTAAATCACCAAACAAATAAACAAATGCAGCAAACTCTTATTCCAACAGCACGACTTAGAAGTGCGATATGAATATAAACCTTACCTCTATCTCACTAATAAAAAATTGTTCCCAGCTAGAAAAAAACCTCATTTTTTTCCTAACTCGGTATAAAGCAAGTTGACACGTCTAGTTTAAAACAAATCGCCAAGGAGACATCTTGATATCATGATGGTAAGTAATATTTGAATACATGGTGAGATATGGTAGACAAACCAAGAAAAACAACAATAGTTGATAATAAGTAGTCATATGATCGAATGTTAGAAATCTAAAAGCCAGAATAACAAGGTGTTGAGCATAACAATGAAAGGAGAACCCTAACAAACATATCACGCAAACTACACATTTGGCGCAAACAAAACAACACAAACATCCATAAACACGAGCATAATTAGTGAAATCAAAATTACTGATTTAATATACTTACATCCCTAACTTGATGATATAACTTATTATACGGCATTGTAATTTGTATCTACTAATATCACAATACAGCTACATCCCTAGCAGGATGATATAATTGCAGGTGCTACCCAAAAAAAATTACTGATATCACAATAAATGTTTTAATCTACTGACATCCCCAGCAGAATGATATAACTAAAGGACTACTGTATCTAGTTGATCATTTTTAATTGAAGAATTTACCAAAGTAGTAACTATTTGGGTTACTTTATTCAACCCAAATGAAACCAATTAACCAGAAACTGAATAACCCATGGAGATATTCAGTTTAGTTATCAGGTAATATATTAACCAAAATAGCTCGTTGACAAGACCCTTATAAATACCGTTCAAAAGGCCCGAAACATGCCAGAGTAAGCCAGTTAACCATTGAGGTATAAAATACAATAATTTCAGTCAAAAATATCCAAAGATGTCAACAATTCTTGTAACTAAGTTAATGAAAAGTTGAATCATAAGTTAGAACCCAAAGAAACCCAAACCAAATCCATCAGAACCCAGAAATTTAAAGTAAAAAAGATTAAAAAATACCTGAAACCCTGCAAGATTATCAGCAAAGGCAGCCATCAAGAGTCAATCTTGCAATTTTCAAGAAAAACAGTCTAAAAGACGCGCAATTTAAGGTTTGAATCACACCCATTGCTGTTTAGTTTTCTCCATTCTCTCCAATAGTCCAGCAATCTCAGCCTGCATTCTCATCTTCATCTTGTAATACTCACAGTGATCATTCTCTGAAACCTTAAGCTCTTCTGCTTTCTTCTTTCTTTGTTCTTCGGTTTCATGCAGTTTTAATTTGGAAATCCTTTCTGTATATTCTTCATCTAATTTCTCAATCTTCATCCTAATCATCCGTTTATACCCTTCCGCTTCTCTTCTTGCTTCATCAGCTTTGTTCTGGAACATTCTGGCTTCAGCTTCTTTATTCTCACAAGGCTATCCACACTGTCGAATGCGTCTTTTTTTGATGGTTTTACAGACCATTCATCCTCGATTATCATCTTGCTTGTATTCATCATGCCACTTGATGAACCCATATTATACAAGGAAGTCTGATGAGGGTGGTGAAGTTTCGATGGTGAGACTGGATCTTTTAAGGATAAGTTGGAGATCGGAAATTCGGACGGCCCAAGTGTGTCTACGGCTGTAAACAAGGGTTTAGTAATCACAATAATATGAAAAGAAGGTTGTTAGCAGTAAGAAAATGCCAAGTGTTTAGTAAAGTAGAACTCAACCTTTTTTTTCATTTTATCTGTTTCAAGTGATTTACTTTTGTTTTACATCTTTATCATGCTTTAGTTAATTATATAATTGATACATATTAAAAAATATTAATAATAAGCATAAACATATTATATACTTTTAGTGTTAATATATGACTGTCTTAAATAAGTTTTTTTAATTAGCTATGTTTTTAGATAGGTAATAAGTAATATATAAGAAAAACTATATCAAAAGTAAACGTAAAACAAAAAATAAAACATTTTTTTAAATAAAATATTGTCCTTAAACAACATTAAACCTAGAGAATTACAACAGAGGTAAAACAAACTACAACAGCATCAATAGTTGGAAGGTTGATGTCATTTCATCCCAGATTAAAATACATGTTAAAGCCATCGGATGAGCCAACTCCACCTTAAGGTTTTCTTGTTTGGCATAAACATGTTATATGTTAGTTAATTCTTTACTTACTTGTATTGTATGTTTAGTAGTTTGATGTTGTTTGTACTTTTATGCTTAAAAGTGTTTAGTGCAAAGTGTAGGGACTAAAGTGTAAATGCAATAGTTAGTTAGTTAGTTCTAACTGCTATATACAGTGATAGGTTGTAATCTTTGGGTTTAACACCCTTCAATAATAAAAATACCGGAATTTCAAGTTGTAACATTTGGTATCAGAGCCGCAAAGGCTCTCGATTCAGCATCTTTCCCTCCGACGACTGCGATAGCACCATCGGTGCGATTAACGGCCACCACCACCACCTCTCTACTTCAATTGAGTTCCACCACCTTCGATTCCCATCGCGACGTGCGTAGGAAGTTCCAATTATCCCAATCCACACCCAATTTGATCTCAATTCGACTCTTGCTTCGATCGATGGCCGAATCCAATCGACAATTGGCTGTTAAAGAATCGGCCAATGATCCGATCTCTTTCAAGATCCCAATTCTCACTCCCACTACCTACACCTCTTGGGCAATTAAGATGGAAGCCTTCATGGATGCGCAGGGCTTATGGGATGCCATCCAACCTGAGAAAGATGCCACAGTCGATGTGCGACTTGGCAAGAAGGCTCGAGCATTCATCTTTCAAGCACTGCCCGAAGATGTACTGCTGCAGGTTGCTGCACACAAAGAGGCCAAGGATGTATAGGGGGCTTTGAAAGAAAGATTTGTTGGTGAGGATCGGGTCAAGCAGGCCAGAATTCAAACTCTTGATCGCGAGTTTGAAATGCTAACAATGAGTGATCAAGACTCAATTGATGAATTTGCTGGGAAGGTAGGTGAATTGGTGTCAAGATACAGGGCTTTGGGAACCACAATCGAGCCATCAAAACAGGTTATGAAAGTCTTGAAGGCGCCTCCTGAGAGGCTTCTCCCGATTGTGGCTGCAATTGAACAGTTCTCGAAGCTTGACACCATGTCTTTCGAAGAACTGATAGGCAGGCTAAAAGCCTATGAGGAGAGAGTCAAGCCAGTGTCTCATGGCAAGAACTCCTCAGGTCAGCTTCTTTTGACAAAAGCTGAGTGGCAAGAACGAACCAAGAGTGAGTCAAAGGGCTCAAGACCTTCTAATGGTGATGGCAAGATGAGCAGCAGAGGGAGGGGGAGAACTGGGAAGAATTCAAGCAACAGACCACCATCAAGTGGCAGTGAGAAGGGTGTGGGTGGCAAGAAAGATAAAAGAAGCATGAGGTGCTTCAATTGTGATAAGCTTGGGCACTTCTCAAATGAGTGCAGGGCACCCAGGAGAGAGTCATGAAGCCCACTTATCACAATCTCAAGAAGATCATGAATCAACTCTCCTGATGGTTAAGGAGGATCTAGGCCTCCTTGAAGAGAATGGTGTATTCCCAAAAGAATTTTCAAATGGAACTGAGACTGATTCTAGCTCCTGGTATCTGGACAATGGGGCTAGTAATCACATGACAAGGGTAAAGTCTCATTTCTGTGAACTCAATGAAGCAATAAGTGGGAGAGTGAAGTTTGGTGATGGATTAGTGGTGACCATCAAGGGCAGGGGGTCAATATGCCTCCAATGCAAGAATGGAGAACACAGGGTAGTTACTCATGTGTACTACATACCTGCCCTTAAGAGTAACATCTTGAGCTTAGGCCAATTGGATGAGGTTGGCTGCAGGATAGAAATGAGAGATGGCTTCCTTTGGGTCTTTGAGAAAAGTGGCAAGACCTTGTTGAAGGTCAAGAAAAGTGAAAACAGGCTGTACACAGTCACCCTGCATGTAGCACAACCTGAGAGTTTGTTGGCTGTAGTTGAAGATGAAGCATGGAGATGGCATGCTAGACTTGGCCATTCGGGTTTTGAGTCAATGAACAAAATGTCCAAACACAGCATGGCAAAGGGGTTGCCAAGAATTTCCCACAAAGCTCAAGTCTGTGAAAGTTGCTTAGTGGGAAAACAAAGAAGACACCCCTTTCCCAAAACCAGTGTCTATAGGGCACAACAACCCTTAGAACTGGTCTATGCAGATCTGTGTGGACCTTTTGATCCACCTACATCAGCAGGGAACAAGTACTTCATGCTGCTGGTAGATGACTTCTCAAGATACATGTGGGTGCACATACTAAAGACCAAAGATGAGGCATCAGCATTCTTTGACAAGTTTAAACAGCAAGCCCAGTTGGAAACTGGTTTTACACTCAAGGCCCTTAGGACTGACAGGGGAGGGGAGTTCACCTCTAAAACATTTGAGCAACTATGTACAACTGATGGCATTCAGGGTATCTCACAACTCCTTATTCTCCACAACAGAATGGGGTAGTGGAGAGAAGGAACCAAACCATTATAGGAATGGTTAGATCAATCTTGAAGGCCATGAATATGCCCTTGTACATGTGGGGAGAAGCAGTAAGGCATGCTGTTTACTTGTTAAACAGAGTCCCCACTAAGGCATTGGAGAAAATCACTCCATATGAGTGTGTATTCACCAGAAAACCCGACCTAAAACACTTGAGAGTGTTTGGCTGTAAGGGCATGTAAAGGTCCCTGGAAATTTGGTGAAGAAGCTGGATGACAGGATTATTACAATGGTCCATCTTGGAGTAGAACCTGGTTCCAAAGCCTATCGGATGTTTGACCCTGCTAACAAGAAGATTGTGGTAAGCAGGGATGTTCTATTTGAGGAGAACATGCCTTGGAATTAGGAATCCTACAGCAATGGAGACTCAAGAAGGGGGTATTCAGAATTTGGGTTAATAGAGTTGTCTACTTCAGGACAAAGAACTCTGAGTCCTGTTCAAGGAGTAGAAGACAACATTGAATCAGGATGGCCTGATGAACATGATGAGGGGCTGCACACAACACAAGATTCAGGGGGTGTTGATGTGAGTGTTGATGCTGAGGGGACTTCTGGAAGTGCATCAGAAGTTGAACAAGTTCCAAGATCAACTTATGATGACACACCTCCTAAAGGATTTACATCCTTAGAAGATGTGTTTGACAGAACAGAGGTACTAGAGAAGATTCCCTTTGAACCTCCTCTATTCAGTGAAGCAGAAATGTTATTACATGTGAATGAACCAGTGGGGTTCAAGCAAGCCAAAGGTAGTATAGAGTGGATGAATGCAATGAAAGATGAGCTCAATAGTATTGAAAAGAATGACACCTGGGAATTAGTGAAGTGTCCTAAAATTGTAAAGCCTATTGGATTGAAGTGGCTTTTCAAACTAAAGAAGAATGCACAAGGTGATGTAATCAGACACAAAGCTAGGCTAGTAGTGAAGGGATCTGTGCAGCAGTATGGTGTGGATTATGAAGAGGTTTTTGCACCAGTGGCTAGGCTTGAAACTGTAAGGGTCTTACTAGCATTTGCAGCTGTGCATAATTGGGTAGTTCATCACTTGGATGTGAAAACAGCCTTCCTCAATGGAGATTTAAATGAGGAAGTGTATGCTGAACAGCCTGAAGGCTTTGTGAAGAAGGGACATGAGACTAAGGTGTATAGATTGATTAAAGCCTTGTATGGGCTCAAACAAGCTCCAAGAGCTTGGAATCAAAAGCTACATGATACCTTAGTAAAGTTTGGTTTTAGAAGATGTCCAAGGGAGCATGCAGTCTACAAGAGAAAAACTGACAAAGGGGTAGTCATTCTAGGGGTTTATGTGGATGATATCATAGTGACAGGTTCTTGTGTTGCTGTGATTAAGGATTTCAAAGACATGATGATGAGTTGTTTTGAAATGTCTGATTTGGGTCTTCTACATTACTATCTAGGGATTGAGGTTCATCAATGCAAGGATGGCATATTTGTTTCTCAATCTGGGTATGGTAGAAAAGTCCTAGAAGATCAAGGCCTGCTAGAATGCAATGCATCTAAGATTCCAATGGATCCAGGTGTGAAACTGGGTAAAGATGATGAAAGTGAGGCAGTTGATTCAACTAAGTACAGAAGAGCTATAGGTTGTTTAAGGTACCTGACACAGACTAGACCTGACATAAGCTATGCAGTTGGGATAGCTAGTAGGTTTATGGAGAAACCTAAGGTCACTCATTGGCAAGCTGTGAAAACTATTTTAAGATATGTGAAAGGCACCTTAGATCATGGCATCTGGTACAGGAGTGGAGCAATAGGGGAATTGATTGGATATAGTGATAGTTCTCATGCGCCTACTAAGGCAGATGGCAAGAATACTACACGCATGATATTCTACTTTGGTGGAGGACCTATCAGTTGGGTTAGCCAAAAACAAGAGACTGTGGCATTGTCTTCTTGTGAGGCAGAATTTATGGCTGCTACTGCCACTGCACAGCAGGCCATATGGCTTAAAGGTCTGATTGAGGAGTTAATGGATAAAGAAATAGGTCCTATTTTGATATATGTTGATAATAAGTCAGCTATACAATTGATGAAAAATCCTGTTTTCCATGGTAGGTCTAAACATATTGATGTAAGGTATCATTACATCAGATCTTGTGTGGAAAAGAAGTGTGTGATGGTGAGACACATTGAGGGAAATGAACAGAAAGCTGACATACCTACCAAGGCATTACCTCGGTTGAAGTTTGCTGAAATGAAGAGTAAACTAGGAGTTGGAGATATAAAAGAATTAAAGGGGGTGAATGTTAGTTAATTCTTTACTTACTTGTATTGTATGTTTAGTAGTTTGATGTTGTTTGTACTTTTATGCTTAAAAGTGTTTAGTGCAAAGTGTAGGGACTAAAGTGTAAATGCAATAGTTAGTTAGTTAGTTTCTAACTGCTATATATAGTGATAGGTTGTAATCTTTGGGTTTAACACCCTTCAATAATAAAAATAACGGAATTTCAAGTTGTAACATTGACATAGACCTGGATTTGAACTTACAGTGCAGTTCCAAATTATTTATGGGGCGATTTGGTAATTAAAGAAATTATATATGTTAATTTTGATATGAAAATGCAATGCTCGTATTTATTGTTTTGTGTCTTGCAATGACATTTGTTGTAATTTAATGCTTTTATAACAAATAATAGTATCTATAAAATAAATATATTGAACTAATTAAGTCCTTCACCAAAAAGAATAATAATATTAACCCAAAAAGGTTGAATTGTATTAGTTGATTAACCAAATACTTAATTTCCCTCAAATAACTAAATAAACAAAGTAAAATAACAAACAACTATTGTGTTAGGAATGCAGATACATGAATTATCTGTAATGATGAAAATGAACAAAGAAAATTTTTCAGCAAAGAATTTTTACTAGGAAACAACATTGTGATTAATATGGTGGTATGGTCAAACACCAGATGAAGATTGTTACTCCCTCAATCCCATGAAATAGCAACATTTAACTTGAACAGTAGTTTAAGGAAAATGTTTAACAATTTGGAACAATACAAAATCCTGTTCAAGAAAAGACCATTTAGAGAAAGTTTCTAAACTGAGATCATTACTATCAATTTACTTGAAATACTTATAATGTACAAGGCTTGATTAAAAGGAATAATTTCAAACAGCTACGATTTTTACAGCACATCCAAAAACAAAAGTTTTGTGATTTTCATGGGACAGGAAGAGTACAGTTTTCATGGGGTTGAAGTAGACTTTCAAGAGCATCTAAAACCAACCTAAGAATTAAGATATTGTCAATCACCACAGGGTCGGTACAAAAACTACAAAGGGCCATAAAAGTGAAACAAAACAGTCGAGGATTTCGGATAATCATACATATAAATTTAATCACTGAATCAAAGCTATAACTTTATACTAAGAGATATATCCACGCACCAAAGATATTCAAATTAAAAGGCTATAATGCTTAAACTAAAATATTTGAGGAGAATGCTTTTTTTGAAACTTACTGTTGAAGAACTGAAGGACAGTGATGCATGCATCCGAAGAGGACATTACTTTGCTCTCAAGTTTTTTTATCAACTCAACAGCCGTCAAATGAAGCTTCTGCCCTTTAAAATCTCCGCTTCCCCTAAATATTTTCCTAACACACTGAAGCTCTTTGATTAACGTCTCCAAACTCCACTTTTCTGCACAAGACCTGAAAACATCCTTAATGAACCCATACATTTCAGAAGCATGACCACAACAAAGACAATTAAACTGCATCTCAGTTGTGCCCGTTGGCCCCTTCAAGCTTGGTCCGGGCTTTATTAGATTTTGTTGAATACTACAAGCCGCATGACACCAATGAGAACACACATCACAACCAACCCAACTGCAAGTATTGCTGGCACAGTCAAAGTTTAGACAAATGGGACACATACACTCACTACAAAATCCTTTCTTTGTGGAGCAAATCTTGCATTCACAATCTTCAACAGGCAATAATCTCTTGCAATTCACATTTTTACACCTTTCGTACAAAAAATCTCAACTAGTTCCTTTGTTGGAAGGTGATTTTGGACAGATAAGAAGCTTTCAAGACCCATTCTTATGGAAACCAAGAGTATAATTTGGTTTCTATTTGCTTTTGAAAGCATCTGACTTGTAAGATCAGATCTCCTCTCTAGCCGGAGTTGTAATCCCACCAATTCATCTCTCTTTTCAGGTACAGAAATCAGTCTCTTCAAGTACACCTTTGTGGATTCAAATGTTTCATCAGGAAGCTCTTGAATTATCTGAGCCATCGACTGAATAGACTCGGATACAATTTCTCTAAGAATTCTCTCAGGTCTAGAAACCCTATGAGATCTCCCAAAATCCAAACTTTCTAACCCTTTTGTATTTTCAGAACCTCTACCCCTTGAATCACCAGACTGTGTGTCAGGTTTCATCCTTGCTGGAAGTTCTGATGGAAAAAATGAAACATTATTTTCCGAATTGGACCTATTATTACCTTGCACCAATGCAACACCTCCATCACCAACCGGTCTAAACCGACTATGAACCGACCCATTAGTCCCCTCGCCACCATTCCAAATCTGGTCACAATCTCTTCTATGACTACCCATCGAATTCTCATTTGAATTTCGAGTCATGGAGCAACTAGGATTATGAGAAAACGGATGCGAATACGAATACGAATACGACATAGAACCAGTTGTAAAATCATTTGAAAAAGTAGTTTGAGTGTTGTTACTATTTGACCTACCCAATGACTGCAAACTCCTACTTGGCTTCAAACTCACAGATCGATCGCCGTCTTGAACACGATTCGAAGCAGCCAAAGACATAGAAGCCTCAGGTAAAGCTAGAGACAGATCAAGTGTTTCTAGTTTAGGCTTCTTATCCCTATTCATTCCACAACTTTCATCATCTTCAACCTCTCTTTTCGAAGAATCACCAGACAATTGCAGAAAATCTCTCTCTACCCATCTGTTCTCACCCTGACTATGATCGTTATGATCCTCAGAAACAACTAATTTTCCTTTAACTTTGTCAAACGATTTCAGTAAACTTCTACCGTTATCAGATGGAATCTGACCTGATTTAGAATTATCACAAAGATAGCTCAAAGTCAACTCCTGGGAAACCCCCAATTTCGAGGGTTCCGGCTCTGAAGTTCTACATAAATCACTATTCTTATCAGAAAACACCAATTTATCCTCTGAGTCTGGTCGATTTTCTTCAGATTTCAGGTTTTTGAGCTTGGATTCAGAGTTGTGAGCTCCATTAACAGCATCAGTTGAGTCGTTTTCTGAATCTTTTAACATGGTGATCGACCAAAATCGAAAGGAAAAGAGTAATCGACAGGTTACCTTGTGGAGAAATGAGATCAGAAGTCAAAATGGAAGGGTTGATTTCTTGTTTGCCCTTCGAATTTTGAATTCTTCAAGCGAACATGTTGCGTGTACTGTGGGAGACGACTCTCACGAGAGAATTTTATTGATTAGAGTAAATTCTACCATGTTGATTAAGAATTTTTGTTTTTCTATTTTAAAATTATACGGAAAATTTTCATTTTAATAAATGAAAATTTATTAAAATATATAGGGTAAAGTTTCTTTGTTAACCCTTGTTTATTGTGATAACCCATTAACCCTGATGTAGCGAACACTTACACCGCTGTAACTAACATTTACATCGCGTTACACCACTGATGTAACGATTTTCCTTCCATTTTTAAAAACTCCACCATTTTTTATAACGTTTTTAACTTTTTTTATGACGTTATTTTCTAAACAAATTACACCATTAAATAGATTGTTTTAATATCTTTAATTTGAGTATAGTCTTGCTATATTTTTTTTAAAAAATTTTAACGTTCGTTTTGGACCACTAGTTTACCACTGTAACTCTAAGTTACAATGGTAACGTGGCTTGCTGTGGACCACTAGTTGGGTTAATGAGTTATCGCAATAAACAAGGGTTAACATTTGATCCCTTCCCTATATATATATACATATATATATACATATATATATTACTAGGTTAGTTCCCGTGTATTACACGGAATGAATAAATAAAATATTAAATAATTAGTAATCAAAATTTATACATTAGAAAATTATGTTTGAGATAAAATATGATTATAATTACGTATAAATAGATACTTTAAGTAAATAAATAATAATATATTTTTCTTAAACTTTGTTTTACAATTTTTTTTAAATATTTTATTTTAAGAAAAATGATTTTTTAAAGAAAAAGTACATTGTGTTATGTATTTTATAAAATTTTTATTTTTAAAAAGTGTGTTTTAATTCAAAATAGGTTTTTTATTTATTAATTTATATAGTTTTTAATTTAAAAATAGTATGAGTAAAATTATTAGTATTCAATATTGTATTAACAATATAGAGAAATGAGAAAATTAATATGACAAGGCTTACAATTATTTCATGTTTTTTAGTTTTTTTATAGATAGATATATAGGCTAAAATCCCTTTAATTAAATGGATTATAGTTAGTAATAACACGAAGAGTTAGATTATAATAGTTTAATATTAACTATAATTAAAATTATATATACATAATATTTTAATATTAACTATAAAACAACTATACTATTTTTAACTCTCTTATCTCAATAGTTTCATTTTTGGACATTCGTTTTAAGATTTTTTTATTAAAAATATTTTTTAACAAAATCTTTTTTTTTTAAACTATGATTTGTAATTATTTTGGTCGTTTTAATAAGACTATTTTTAAAAGATTTCACCTTTATAATTTTTTTGAAACAAAACGACTTAAAATATTTTGCTTAAAAAAGTTTAGTGTTTTAGAAAATTTTATATATATATTTTTTTGTTTTTTATTATTTAGATTTTAATTAAAAGATGTGATTTTTAACTTCCTTCATAAAATATATTTTAAAAAAATATAGTTTGATTTTATAAAATCTAGATAAGAGAGAGAAATATAGTAATTAATAAAATTAATTTTAGTAAGAGAGAGAAACTTGTATTAGTATTTAAATTACTATAATACCTTTTTGGAGGGAAAATCAAAGTGTGAATGTGTAGAAATTGACAAGTGGCAAAAAAGTGAGTTAAAAACATGACAAGTGGCAAAAAAAACCTTCTTTTATTAGATACTATAGATAATAATAACATTACAGGTTGTTAGTAATGTACAACCATGCATGCACATTCTACAAGATGCTTATGCAATTACAACAAATAATATAGAGTGTACAATGAAAGAAGGCATGTAATTATGCGTGTCATGATTGTCTACACTTCTTCTTTAAAACGCCATTTCCACAAAAACTGGAAACGAGGATTTCTATCTCCTATCATGGTGCTATGCAAAAATGGCGATGATCCTCACGATGACAACGGCCAACAACTATGACCGTAGTCGATCAAAATCTCTTAGAGATACATACTATGGAGAGCTCCATTTTACCAGATGAAGTAAGTCTCTAATCAAGTAAGATATGTCTGCGTAACTGTGAGACGAAATTCATGATTGAAATACTGTGTTTGTCTAGTTTACTCTAATTTCAATCCTCTTAAAGTTTGCATCGATTATTTCTCTCAAATATTGATAGAAATTTTCAAATCTTCAATTTCACAGCCTGCTTTCAGGACACCCTATGAAAGCGATTCGTTGGTACACGTGTTTTCATTTGTTTATCGTAAATTTAAAGTTTATGCAAAGAAAATGTATTTCATAAAACACATATTTTGATATTCAAATTTAATATATTCATAAGGAATCAAAAATCCTTTTATTTACATTAACATCATTTAACAATGATACTTTTAACAAAATCTTTTGCTAAAATTAAATATTACATGTTTATAAAACAAAGCCACAAGATATATTATGTGCCTAGAATTCATTGTCCTTCGAGCACCTACTCCTGGCTAGTCTAATCATGTTTACATGAAGAATTTATGAATATCATACGTTAGCATAAAGGCGGTGAATACATTTAATAGGCATGAAAATAGTTAGACATGGATATAATTAAATAGTTTACTCATAATTTTATGGAAACTAAATATTTAGTAGTTTATTTCAACTAAAGTGTTCACCTTTATATATATTGGTCTCTTAGTCAATCAAACTAATAACGGGACCATCTGAATCATTATTATTTGTATTGTGTCTAAACCAGCCTACTGTAGGATTTTCACATATCCCTAGGATATAATTTTACCAAACTCTACATATACCATCGAGTCTAAATGCTATTCTTGGTAGAACTTTTGTGCTTCAGAGCATGTTTAACATACTAATGCCATTTTCAGATATTTCAAATCAATTATTCATTAGTAATTATTAAACGTATTTACCTTTCAATTTAAAGCCAATAACTATTTAAGATCAAGAAGGTAGTTCCTAATGCAAGCACTACAGCATCTTATGTCTTCTAGTTTACCGTTTTGATTGTATCCCGTCAAACAACACCTCGAAATTATCTAGAACAAGTCTAATATGAGAGAGGGTTTGTTTTAGAGAGAGATTAGAGAAAGAAAGCAGAGACTTTGTGTGTTTGAGACTTACCTGAATAGCCATTTATATAGGCTATCCTACCGGTCGATGCGCCCCACATCACCAAGACGACGAAGGTCGCATCGCCTTGATACGATGCTTGGGCAATACATGTCAACAATCAATAAATCCTGATCCTTTTTGGACGATGTAGCTTGCATCCTGATCTGATGTGCCCCGCACCATGTCAACGTGTCAAAATTTGGCCCTTATCAGTAGCCACGTGTCACCTCAAGTCTCCTAGTCATCATACATATGTCATACCCCAACCGATAGCGAAATCACTGGGGCGGACGAATATGAATAGATTGTTCATAATACATGGTAGTAAATAAATTTAAATATTATTGTTTTCATTATTCATTGATAAAAGTAACCAAAACATTTATTACAATAAAATAATAATTCAAAACAAACTTTCTAATTGCCTTTATTTATTCCAAGTCCAGTCTTACGGTGAGCATAAAGAAGCCCTCTAAGCTGTATTTTCTGAAATTATGTGAAAAAGTAACGAGTCAGCTAAAGATCTAGCCGGTAAGTAAGCACAGGTTTTGCATTCATATATAGATTGATTAAAATAATAATTCAAAACAAACTTTCTAATGGGGACACCGCTGGGTTTTTGGTGGTAGGCCGGTTCAAACGGTCACGGTTTGGCCTTGCGGTCACATTTTGGCACCTAACCGTGAGCGCAAGGGCTTGCTGTCACGGTTTATGTTTGGCCTACCCGTGACCTCGTGACAACAAAACGACAAAATGGCCTGATAAAGTTGAAAAGCGGTCACCAAACCGTCACGGTTTGGCCTAACCGTGACCTCTAGGGTACGAGGTCTCAGTTTAAGGTACGAGGTAGACGTGATTTTGACAGAAGAGCCGGGAATCGCGCCACGAACCGTCACGTGGAGGCCAAACCGTGACGGTTTGTGCACCAGATTTTCACCTTAAATACCTTTCCTCTTTCAACACTCCACATCTCATTCAAAATTTTTTCATCTCCACATCTTATTCGAATTTTTTTCATTTGAGCTTTCATTCATCCAACACTCAAGATTTTTCAGCCTTCGTCATTCCAAAAATACGTTAATTCGAAAACAATGTCGGGTTCGGGAGATCATTATCAAAAGCCGAAGCTTCCAGATTTGAATGAGGTGCCACATATCGAAGATTCGAACCAGGTTGAACTAGTATATGTTTTATTATAACTTATTATTTGAAATATCTAACCATTATCTTTTTTAGGAATATTACATATACAGGAGTCACTCTCCGTGGGGGGAGGAGGAAACCAACCCGTCGAATATATTTGCTTAAGAGGATTACAACTCTTTATTTGGACCGACAGGTTACGGTGAAGGGTACAGATATCCCCCTTGCAATTCTTACGGGCATGCCCCGAACACGTACCACTCACAAACAGAGCTGGATTACGGATATCCCCCGTACCAGTCAGAACAAGAAATTACACATGTGTCGGATACTTTTAATGGAAATGACACAGATGAGAGTGACGGTTCGGTTCACCTCAAAAAAAACCATGGGGACACCGCGGAGCATGATGAGGATGAGGATCGGATAAGAAAGGCTACGGTTTCTTATAAAACCGATAAAGTACGAAGAGTTTTTATTCTTTTGTTTATTTTATTTTTTATTTGTTTTATATATTGTTTTTTATGTCTAGCTTCATCATTTTTTCAGTATTTTGATTCTCGTGAGGACTTGGAGAGCTGGGCTAAAATGAGAGGACGCGAGCATGGGTACGTCATTGTGGTGGGTCGGTCACGAAAAAAGGATGTGGAACTATTATGCAATCGTAGTGGTGAACCTAAATCCACTGGCACAAGTAGACGTACTGGGAGCATAAAGAAAGGATGTCCCTTTAAACTCGTAGGGAAGTACGTAGGAAAGAGTGACAGTTGGATGTTAAGGTGAGAAATGAGACGCATAACCACGATCCTGTTGTGTACGAGGAGGGCCACGCGCATCTTAGGAAGATGACTGCCGAAGAAATTGATCTTGTCGAGAAGTTACACAGGCAGCACGTGCGGCCACGACATATCCATTCAGCCGTAAGGGAACACTTTCCCCACAGCGTCTGTGTTGTTCAAGACATACACAATTGACGTCGAAGTTTAGGGCTGAGGGGAGAAAAGGCATGACACCAATGCAGGAACTTGAAAACCTGCTACAATCTAAAGAGTTCGTGTATGAAACACGAACGAATACAACTACTAAGGCCGTGGAGGATGTTTTCTTTTGTCATCCTACTTCGTATAAAATGTGGCGTGCATTCCCGCACGTGATGTTGATAGACACGACGTACAAGACCAACATGTACAACATTCCGTTTGTTCAGGTTATTGGCGTTACGTCGACGTCGAAGTCGTTTTGTATTGCGCATGCATTTATATCGAGGGAACGGCAGGACAACTTCACATGGGTACTGGAGCGAATCAGAGATATGCTCGATGGGTGTGTGGAGCCCCGCGTTATTGTCACAGACAGGGACCTGGCCTGATGAGAGCGTGTGACACAGTGTTCCCGAGTGCTACTAAAAACCTATGCAGGTGGCACGTTAGGGAGAATATCAAAAGACGGTGGAATATGATATTCAAAACTGGCATGTGGAAGGATTTTCCATACTGGTGGAAGACCTTGTGTTCGTCTCCCACAGAGGCATTGTATGATTACAATTGCAGGAAGATGGAAGAAAAGTTAAATGAAGATGGTAAACATGGTAAGAATTTCATAGTTATTTTTACTCTAATAATTTATTTGTTCATTTTATAAAATTTGTTATTTCTTTCAGAGGTATGGGAATATATTTGGAATAATTGGTTGGTGCCGTACAAAGAGAAAATTATTACTTGTTGGATGTACGACCGCCTTAACTTTGGTGAATTTACAACTAATAGGGTTGAGGGCCAACATGCCAACTTCAAGAGTTACCTCACAGGGACCAATAATACGTTGCACACACTTGTCGGATATGTTTGTGACCTCGTGCGCGGCCAGAAGATTGAAATTTATAAAACATTCGAGGTGTCCCGTGTGAAAATTAAAAAAGACCATCGACTGTCATTGTTTTCAAAGTTGCATTATAAAGTATCCATTTTTTGCCTTAGCCTCCTTGAATCAGATTTGACGAAAATGGAAATGATTCAGGAGTGTGGGGGTTCATGTGGACACCAGTTGTTCATGTCCATGGGCTTGCCATGTGCTTGTTGTTTGGAGATATACATCTGAGAAGGTTATATTTTTCTTAATACATTTTTTTACTGTTGTCACACGATTGCATATTTTTCACTAATAATTTAACCTTTAAATCCAGTCACAAGTATTCCACTCGATGCAGTAGATGCACACTGGAGGAAGCTTGATTTCGAGCCAGCGTACGTCGCGCCACCTGAACCCGACTACGATGTGAAATTTGATGACTTGAAACAAAAGGTTATGTCGTCTCCCAATCCTCAAGTAAAGAAAAAATTGTTTAAGAAAGTATTTACTCTTTGTTTAAGAGCAAGTCAAATCTTAAAGAACCTGAGGTGTGTCATGACCGACGTGGTCGTCCAAATATTAAGGAGCAACAAAGAAGAGCGGACTCCAATACATCATAGTATGAGGCTGCTAGACACAGCTCCTATACTTCCTCACAACAAACTATGCCTGACCCGGCGAGGCATAGCTCATATACCCCTCAGTTTAAAATGCCCAACGACCGTTCTAATCAGGCAAAGGCTGCTTCAAATGTACCGATTACGGGAGCTTCCCTAGGGTTTCCTTTAATATTGAAACCAAAGGACATGATAAAAGTTATGAAGTTTAAGGATCAGCTGCCCCAATGGATTCACCGTTACGTTTCGACTATAAAAGATGTGCGGCCTGATGGTAACTGTGGTTTTCGGGTGATCGCGGTGGCTTTAGGGAAAAAGCAAAATGAATGGGAATGGGTTAGGCGTCAAATGTTTTGGAGATGGACAGAAACATGTGGTATTGGCGGAGCAATTTGAACCGCGAGTTGCCTGGCTATTATGATTCTGTTCGTAATAGCTTTAATTGGTTTTGCACGACTCAACCCGCACCCGATACCCATTGGCTAACTTTTCCGGCCCATGGACTCGTAATTACGGAAACATTCACTTGTATTGTGCATCTTATTTCTTCATTTGGCAGCCATACATGGTTCCCGCTGAGAACAGCCCCAGAGCCATTATTCACCTATCCAGTTGTCGCACTTGCTCATGTTAACCAATGTCACTTTATTTGCATACAATTGGAATGGGATTACCCAATGCCCAGTGTGAGCTATCATTGGCCGAGATTTACATATCAACAAGCACTACAATGGCAAAATATGTATGAGGATCGTATAAATAATTACGTTAGAATAACGGATCGTCATAGAGGCACCAATGCCTCTTGTAAGTTATCATTTTCCGATACTTTATCATATTAATGAAGATCCTTTATTTGATGATGATGATGATGATGATGATGATGATAAAAATAATAGTACAAATAATAATAGTAGTAATAGTAATAATAATAATAATAATAATAATAATAATAGTAATAATAGAAATAATAATAATAGAAGAAATAATAATAGTAATAATTTTAAAGTTAATAATAATAATAATAATAATAATAATAATAATATTAATTATTATTAATTAATAATAGTAATAATAATAAAACACTAAATCAAATAGGAGGATAAACTGTCACGGTTTGACCAAACCGTGACGTTTAGGGTTTCGCAACGGTCACGGTTAGGTCTAACCGTGACCTTTTTTCGGGCGCATGGCACCTGTTCGGGCGCATGGCACTTGTAAAAGGTCAATGTTAGGGTTAGGGCAAAAGGTCACGGTTAGGGCAAACCGTGACCGTTTGCCTAATTTTTTAATATTTTACTAATTAAAGAATTTTATAAAAAATACCTCCTTGAACCGGTGGTAGTGGGTTTCGAGCCCACACCACTCCCCTGTTGCCCTACAGTCTTAACCGGTCGGGACGGGAGTAGTTCGCTGAAAGGTATAGAAAACATACTCTTTTAAAATAATCTGGACCAAAAGGTCACGGTTTGGGCTAACCGTGACCCCTTTGTTCACATGTGGCGTTGTGGAATGAAGCTGTCACAGCTTGTTGACAGAAAGTGTCACGTGGTGACCTAACCGTCACACATTGTTTACAAAAGAGGTCACGGTTTGGTCTAACCGTGACCTTTTGGGGTTCCCTAATCCCACACATTAACCGTTTATGATCATTTACGTATATCAAATCGGATATTTTTTTCATGAACATGCACACACATCAACATATATACAATAAGAACAAATACACTTCGTAAACGTACATACAAACATGCGTACGTGAACAAAACGTGACGTTTTAATGATAACCTAAACAATCTTATCGGGAACATATCAACATATATGCACCTTATATTTTGTAAACCAATGTTGAAACATACATAATAAATTCTAATAATAATAACAATAATGATAAATAATAATAATAACAATAATAATAATAATATACTCTAATATAAATAAAAAATTAATAGTAATAATTTTAAAGTTGATAATAATAATTATAATAGTATTATTTTGTGTATCCATAAAATACATAAAGTCTAATAATAATAACAATAATGATAAATAATAATATAACAATAATAATAATAATAATATACTCTAATATAAATAAAAAATTTAATAGTAATAATTTTAAAGTTGATAATAATAATTATAATAGTATTATTTTGTGTATCCATAAACTACAAAATAAACTCTAATAATAATAAAAATAATGATAAATAATAACAATAACAATAATAATAATATACTCTAATATAAATAAAAAGTTTAATAGTAATAATTTTAAAGTTAATAATAATAATAATAATAATAATAATAATAATTTGTATATCCAGAAACTACAAAATAAACTCTAATAATAATAACAATAATGATAAATAATAATAATAACAATAATAATAATATACTCTATATAAATAAAAAGTTTAATAGTAACAATTTTAAAGTTAATAATAATAATAATAATATTGATAGTATTATTTTGTGTATTCTGAAACTAATCTGTAGAGGTAAACATTGATTTGATAGATTTTTACTAAATAGATTTGATAGGTTTTCCTAAATAGATTTGATAGGTTTTCCCAAATAGATTTGATAGGTTTTCCCTTATAGATTTGATAGGTTTTCCCATATAGATTTGATAGGTTTTCCCGTATGTGTAGCGTAGTTTGTTGACGGTTTATTATTATTATTAGAAATAATAAATAATAATAATAGTTATAATAATAATAGTAATAGTAATAATAATAATAATAATACTAATAGTAATAATAATAGTAATAATAGTAATAATAATAATAGTAAATAATAATAATAATAATAGTTATAATAGTAATAGTAATAATAGAAATAATAATAGAAATAGTAAATAATAATATTAATAATAGTTGTAATAGTAATATTAATAATAAATAATAATAATAATAATAATAGTTAAATAATAGTATAATAGTAATAGTAGTAGTAGTAATAATAATAATAATAATAATAATAATAATAATAATAATAATAATAATATAATAGTAGTAATAATAGTACTAATAATAATAATAATAATAATAATAATAATAATAATAGTAATAGTAATAATACTAATAGTAATAATAATAATAATAATAGTAATAATAATAGTAATATAATAATAGTAATAATAATAATAGAAATAGTAATAATAATAATAGTAACAGTAATAGTAATAATAATAATACTAATAGTAATAATAATAATAATAGTAATAATAATAATAGTAATAATAATTATAATAATAGTAATAATAATACTAATAATAATAATAGTATACATAATAATAATATTAGTAATAATAATTATAGTAATAGTAATAATAATACCAATGATAATAAAATAGTATACATAATAATAATAGTAATAGTAATAATACCAATAATATAATAATAATAATTAACCGTCAACCATTAATTTTATAAACATTGTAAATAGTGATAAATACGTTTTTTTCGCAGATATGGATGCCGACGATGCTTTTATCCCCGGCATTGATGACTGCCCGACGCTGCAGTTCGAGCAGGGGACTACACCGTACGAGCGGGGGACTACACCGTACGAGCGGTTCAGGACCTTGAGAGCACGATTGCCGGCACCGGGACCGTCCTGTCGGAGGACTTCTTACAGCTCGTTGGAGAGCGGGACCTTTTTTTTGAGATTATCGGCGAGGACGGCCCGTGGGAGCAGCTGTTCCGGATGGGCGACCCTGCCCATCGAGAGCTGACCGTGGAGTTCTACTACACCTTCACATTCCGTCCACGTGAGCAGGGACTTGCGGAGCTGGACGAGGACGACATAGCGGACGGTCGTGCACCCGCGAAGGTTGCTTTCCGGTTGTTCGGGTCCCTCCACCGCATGTCACTTAGGCGGTTCGCTGTCGTCAGTGGCCTCTACACGGAGGTGGAGGTCCGACAGCCGATGTACACCACGGCCTTGATCCGCGGGGCCGACGACTCCATCAGGTCTGGTGGCCTGCCATTGGCGACAGACCGTACGGCGGTGATACGAGGTCGTCTCATATACGAGACCCTCTGTATAGATACATTCACTGACTCATCGCCACGTCCGTCGCTGGTCGTGGGGCGGGGACCGACAGGGTCAACGCCGCCGACCTTTTCTTTCTTCAGTGTGTACTCACACACCGACACTGCCACCTCGCGCATGCCCTTGCTGATTATTTTGCTAGTTATTATCACCGGTAGTCGCGAAGGGCGTTGGTGGGCGGGAACATCGTTTCCCGGATCGCTCGGGGCTTGGGGTACGCGCATGCCATGTCCCAGCTCCCGCTACCTCCGACTCCTCCGACTCCGGGCATCGCCCGGATCGTTGGTGGGCGGGAACA
The DNA here is from genome assembly GCA_024085815.1 of Flaveria linearis. NCBI lineage: Eukaryota > Viridiplantae > Streptophyta > Magnoliopsida > Asterales > Asteraceae > Flaveria > Flaveria linearis. The sequence goes on from CM044012.1 coordinate 15,639,123, forward strand.
CCGCCACTGGGATGAGGATCGTTCGGAGGTTCCCCGACGACACGTGGCACCTGCTCAGTAGATACCATGAGCTCGTGCCATGGGTGCCCGAGCCGTTGGTGGACCCCCCCGAGCTGGCGGGGGCTGAGGTCCACCTTCAGGATGACCACGAGCCCCTTGGCGGCGGGGAGGATCAGCCCATTCCTCCGCCGCACGACCAGGACCCGCCCCAGCATCCTCAGCGCGTGTACCATGCCATGCGATTCCTGCTCATGTTCTTGATATGCTTCATGACACACGAGACAGGGTCACGAGGCTGGAGGATATGACGACGAGGCTACATGATATGATGGACTGGGTCATCCAGCACATGGTCGGGGACTATGCCGCCTCGTGTACGCCGTTGTTGTCACAGCCACCGAGGCGGTTAGACCATGACGGTGCTAGCCCATCTGGCGCGGGCGGGTCTGGTCAGGGCAGCGATCCGGGGATGATGGATTAGATAGGTATTTTGTTTGTATTTTATTTATTTTTGTATGTAAAAACTCGTTGTATATATATGTGTGCAGTTTCAGTTATTATGACTTGTATATTGGTTGTGTTTGTTTGGTTGTGTTTTTTTGTTTGTTTGTTTTATATTTGTAATGTTGATAATGTTAATTGTATATGTTTTTTGGTTGTGTTTCTTTGTTTGTTTGGTTGTAATGTAACTGTAAAATAACAAAACACAAACTCGTATGTTACGATTAGGTTAACCGTGTGATAAAATAAAAATAAAAACAAACTAGTATGATTACATAACCGTAGGCACATTTCAATATTAAATAATGAATGTAGCTCCATAACCGTAGACATATTTCCCACTCTCATACGTACACATACATACACCTATGACCTATATATACATCATTATCACTGCAACTTTCACTACTTCAATCAAGATCATGACACACATATGTAATCAAGGTGCATTTCAGTCGTCGTATGACATGAGATCATTAGCTACTAAAATAAAAATAAAAAATTACTTGTTATATGATAAATTAATAATAAATACAAAACACAAACTCGTATGTTACGATTAGATTAACCGTTTGATAAAATAAAAATAAAAACAAAATTAAAAATTTAAAAAATATGTATAAAATGTCACGGTTTGGTCAAACCGTGACATATACACCTCCAAAACCCTAACTGTCACCCCATTAATTACACACCCAATAATTGCAATGATCCCGAGAACCTAACGTCACGGTTAGGCCTCACCGTGACCGCAAGGTCCTACACCCGACCTAAAGGTCACGGTTAGCCCTAACCGTGACCGTTTGAGGTGGTATACCCTAAAAATGAGCGATGCGTGCAGAATTTCCGTAAATTCTACCATGTTGATTAAGAATTTTTGTTTTTCTATTTTAAAATTATACGGAAAATTTTCATTTTAATAATATATATATATATATATATATATATGTATATATATATATATAGGGTAAGGTTCCTTTGTTAACCCTTGTTTATTGCGATAACCCATTAACCCTGATGTAGCGAACACCTACACCACTGTAACTAACATTTACATCGCGTTACACCACTGATGTAACGATTTTCCCTCCATTTTTAAAAACTCCACCATTTTTTTATAACGTTTTTAACTTTTTTGTATGACGTTATTTTTTTAAACAAATTACACCATTAAATAGATTGTTTTAATATCTTTAATTTGAGTAGAGTCTTGCTATATTTTTTTTAAAAAAATTTTAACGTTCGTTTTGGACCACTAGTTTTACCACTGTAACTCTAAGTTACAATGGTAACGTAGCTTGCTGTGGACCACTAGTTGGGTTAATGAGTTATCGCAATAAACAAGGGTTAACATTTGATCCCTTCCCTATATATATATATATGGTAACGTAGCTTGCTGTGGACCACTAGTTGCTGTGGACCACTAGTTGGGTTAATGACTTGAACGTGAACATGAGCTTGGATCTTAGGATTCATATTGATGATAACAAGAATTCAATGATTAGGTGCTAAAATATAATAAATCATGATGAAGATGAACGTGAAGAACACATACAATGATGATGAATGCTTGATGTTATTGATATATTGTTGAAATCATCATTCATAAGAATGATGATATGATGTTGAAATTATCATCCATGAGGGATGATGATATATTGTTGTTGGTGAGAAACCCTAATTCACCCAACATGTGGTGAATTAGTCACACATTACAAGGATGATATGTGCTAAAATATATACTAGTCTAGCATTACAAATAATTACAATTTAAACCCTAGACTAATATTTTCGTTGATTTCGTGCTTCAAGTCTTCAACTTCAATACAATTGAAATCTTCAATTTCTTCTAAGGTAGAATACCCAACAATACTCCCCCTAAATGGTAGATTTCCAATGTGAATTGAAGCTTGATCTTGTTTTTGTTGAATAGTTATCCAAAGTCGAGAAATATGTTGTTGATGCGGAAGCGTGGTCTTCAAAACTTTGGTGCAACTATATTATGTAACTCAATGTCACTTGTTTTTGTTGTTGAGAGCCTAAATACGAGGCCCAAATTTGTTTTGTTGATCATAAGCCCAGTCTTCAACACTTGAGCCCAATTCCAACTAACGTTTTTGTTTAATAATGGAGCCCAAGAAACAAACCCAATTGTGTTCTCGAGCCCATTTGCAACACTAGGTTGCAAACCCTTGTTTATCCAAGAAAACCTAATTAGGGCAGCCCTAATTAGGTTTTGGCAGCCTTCATTCGGTTGGGAAACCCCAATTGGGCAGCCACCATTCGATTTTGGCAACCTTCATTCGCAGCCAACTCTAATCGGCTGCATTCATTCGGTTGCAATCCAAGAATGGTCGAGAAACCCTAGCTAGGGCAATCCTGATTCGCTGCTGCATTTGGTTCGGCAGCCTCCACAGTTGGTCGCAAACCTTGGTTTGCAAGCTGCCGAAGGCAGCCTCTTTTGCAGCCCTTTTTCTTAGATTTCTTGCATTGTATGCATCGGATCTTGTATTGTTGAATGATTGTTGAATAGCCTTCTTCATATCTTCAATGTTTTTAGCAATCTAACCAAGAAATCTCATCAAAATCAATATGAATCCACAACTCCGGCTCTGATACCAATTGTGTGTTCAAGACTTGAACGTGAACATGAGCTTGGATCTTAGGATTTATATTGATGATAACAAGAATTCAATGATTAGGTGCTAAAATATAATAAATCATGATGAAGATGAATGTGAAGAACACATACAATGATGATGAATGCTTGATGTTATTGATATATTGTTGAAATCATCATTCATAAGAATGATGATATGATGTTGAAATTATCATCCATGAGGGATGATGATATACTGTTGTTGGTGAGAAACCCTAATTCACCCCAACATGTGGTGAATTAGTCACACATTACAAGGATGATATGTGCTAAAATATATACTAGTCTAGCATTACAAATAATTATAATTTAAACCCTAGACTAATATTTTTGTTGATTTCGTGCTTCAAGTCTTCAACTTCAATACAATTGAAATCTTCAATTTCTTCCAAGGTAGAATACCCAACAATATATATATATATATATATATATATATATATATATATATATATATATATATATATATATATATATTAAATAATAACATTTAGTGACAGGGTGTTAGTAATGTACAACCATGCATGCACATTCTACAAGATGCTTATGCAATTACAACAAATAATATAGAGTGTACAATGAAAGAAGGCATGTAATTATGCGTGTCATGATTGTCTACACTTCTTTTTTAAAACGCCATTTCGACAAAAACTGGAAACGAGGATTTCTATCTCCTATCAAGGTGCTATGCAAAAATGGCGATGATCCTCACGATGACAACGGCCAACAACTATGACCCTAGTCGATCAAAATCTCTTAGAAATACATACTATGGAGAGCTCCATTTTACCAGATGAAGTAAGTCTCTAATCAAATAAGATATGTCTGCATAACTGTGAGACGAAATTCATGATTGAAATACTGTGTTTGTCTAGTTTACTCTAATTTCAATCCTCTTAAAGTTTGCATCGATTATTTCTCTGAAATATAGATAGAAATTTTCAAATCTTCAATTTCACAGCCTGCTTTCAGGACACCCTAGGAAAGCGATTCGTTGGTACACGTGTTTTCATCTGTTTATCGTAAATTTAAAGTTTATGCAAAGAAAATGTATTTCATAAAACACATATTTTGATATTCAAATTTAATAATTCATAAGGAATCAAAATCCTTTTATTTACATTAACATCATTTAACAATGATACTTTAACAAAATCTTTTGCTAAAATTAAATATTACATGTTTATAAAACAAAGCCACAAGATATATTATGTGCCTAGAATTCATTGTCCTTCGAGCACCTACTCCTGGCTAGTCTAATCATGTTTACATGAAGAATTTATGAATATCATACGTTAGCATAAAGGCGGTGAATACATTTAATAGGCATGAAAATAGTTAGACATGGATATAATTAAATAGTTTACTCATAATTTTATGGAAACTAAATATTTAGTAGTTTATTTCAACTAAAGTGCTCACCTTTATATATATTGGTCTCTAAGTCAATAAAACTAATAACGGGACCACCTGAATCATTATTATTTGTATTGTATCTAGACCAGCCTACTATAGGATTTTCACATATCCCTAGGATATAATTTTACCAAACTCTACATATACCATCGAGTCTAAATGTTATTCTTGGTAGAACTTTTGTGCTTCAGAGCATGTTTAACATACTAATGCCATTTTCAGATATTTCAAATCAATTATTCATTAGTAATTATTAAACGTATTTACCTTTCAATTTAAAGCCAATAACTATTTAAGATCAAGAAGGTAGTTCCTAATGCAAGACTACAACATCTTATGTCTTCTAGTTTCCCGTTTTGATTGTATCCCGTCAAACAACACCTCGAAATTATCTAGAACAAGTCTAATATGAGAGGGTTTGTTTTAGAGAGAGATTAGAGAAAGAAAGCAGAGACTTTGTGTGTTTGAGACTTACCAGAATAGCCATTTATATAGGCTATCCTACCGGTCGATGCGCCCCGCATCACCAAGACGACGAAGGTCGCATAGCCTTGATACGATGCTTGAGCAATACATGTCAACATCCAATAAATCCTGATCCTTTTTGGACGATGTAGCTTGCATCCAGATCTGATGTGCCCCGCACCATGGCAACGTGTCAAAATTTGGCCCTTATCAGTAGCCACGTGTCACCTCAAGTCTCCTAGTCATCATACATATGTCATACCCCAACGGATAGAGAAATCACTGGGGCGGACGAATATGAATAGATTGTTCATAGTACATGGTAGTAAATAAATTTAAATATTATTGTTTTCATTATTCATTGATAAAAGTAATCAAAACATTTATTACAATAAAATAATAATTCAAAACGAACTTTCTAATTGCCTTTATTTATTCCAAGTCCAGTCTTACGGTGAGCATAAAGAAGCCCTCTAAACTGTATTTTCTGAAATTATGTGAAAAAGTAACGAGTCAGCTAAAGATCTAGCCGGTAAGTAAGCACAGGTTTTGCATTCATATATAGATTGATTAAAATGACTAAAACAATTCAATTCACGTGTCAACGTCAAGACTTATAAATACAATAGTGTACGTAAAAGATAAACTAAACACAATCAAAAGTAATGATTGAATTGACTCAGGGCACAAACGAGGCCTTTTGATTGACTGTATGAATCTGGTTCCAGTCACCACCCTAATAATCATAAACCAATAGATTTATCATTGTTGTTGTAGTTGTGTAAACTAATAATTGTGTTAACATCTAGTTTATGTAACTCTAAACACATAATTACAAATAATAACATATCATGTTTTGAATTAAATTTTGAAATAGAATAACAACAATTAATTATAAATCACATGATTTCCTCAAAATATAAAACACATGAAAATAGGCTGCAGGATCGTATGTTGGTCACTCAACAAGTGGTTTTTCTCTCAAACTCACCCTGAACGACACTCAATAAGAGTCTATGAATAGTTGATTACAATATAACAAGTAACAAGTAGTAAATAAACACAGGATGTAAATTTTCAAGGTACTTTTATATATTGCTTCTCAACTCAAAGGATTACAAGATTCTTACAAGCTCAAGTTTTGGCTCTAACTCTTGCTCTCTGCTTAATAAGTTACAATGAGAAGATATATATAATACTACCTACAGCCGGATATACTTTGATACCAGCTGGAAACCTCTAACCAAACATCTATACTACAAGACTATAGGTGAGGTATCTCAGACATTTTGCCTGAGATTTGGTAGTCAGGACATGTCCCTGACTTACCTTTTGTCACCAACTAAAGTTGGTAATATGTACTATCATAAAAAGGTATACAGTAAAATAAAGTATGGTCAACAACATGGTTCTTTAGGAAGAAGCCATGCTGTATTAGAGGTCTGCAGCGGACTGTCAGAGACCATACTTATGTCTACTGGACATAGCAGTGTCTTCCGAAGGATAAATTTCTTCGGAAGAATAACTTCTTCCGAAGCCACTTATACTTCGGAAGACTGCTTCTTCCAAGGCTTGGAGTCTTCTATCTTTGGAAGTAGACTTTGTCTTCAGCTTTTTCTTCAGACTTTATCTTTGGAAGTCTTCAGACTTTGTCTTCGGAAGTCTTTAGACTTTGTCTTCAGAAATCTTCAGACTTTGTCTTCAGTTCTTTCTTTAGACTTTGTCTTCGGAAGTCTTCAGACTTTGTCTTCGGAAATCTTCAGACTTTGTCTTCGGAAGATAGTCTTCAGCTCTTTCTTCAGCTGATGACTTCAGCTGTTGTTCTTCAGACTTCAGAAGATCTCATACTTAGCTTCGGAAGCCTTTTGAATGTAGCACCAAAATGACTATGTGAAGTGGTTTTGGTTGCACCAGCCTTATAATGACCCAACAAACTCCCCCTAGGCTGATGCTACCAAAACTTCACTTCTCTCTTCTTCTCAAAACTTTCAGCACCAAGGAGAGTAGATATTTGTCTGTGTCCTTGTTCTTTCCTGATACGGTACTGAGAAGTTTGTACAAATCCTTGGTAGACAGAACATCCAGTCTGTCACCTTGGATTATGTGTACCTTTTGTTGTGGCCCTCTGAAAAGAGTTAGTTGATGAGAACTATAGTCATATTCCCATCTAACTATAGGTTCCAATTCCGGACCCTCCACTATCTGTAGAAAGGTTGCGCCCTTGGTGGTAGGTCTTTCCTTGTCTTCCTGTCTTCTCAACTTCAACTCTTCTTCGATCTTGGCCTTTGCAGTTAGCTCGGCTAGATGAAGATTGCTGAGATAATTTCTGATGATAGCAGCAGTCTCAGAGTTGGAGGGGTTGGAGAATGGCTTCTCTGCAAGCTCAGCAATGTCAAATCTGCTGAGATGCAGTAGAGAAGTGGCATTAAGCCTGTTGGTTTCACCATTCTCCCTTTCCACAATAAAGTTGTGAGAAGGTTCATCGAACCTCCACTGGATTATAACTTTCCTAGGTCCAAGAGACTGATTAGGAATCCTGTCCTCCTTCCTTGTATCTAGTAGAGTCGCTAGTTTCCTTCTTAGTCTCTTCTCTTCAGCATTGAGAGTATTAGAGTTGAGACCAAGAAGTCTTGCAGCCTGGCCCAAAGTACTTCTAGGCAACTCAAGAAATTGACCTAGAGTGAGGGAGCTTGAAGAGTTATCAACATAGGTGATGTTGATAAGGTCTCCCTCACAGGAGATGCTGCTCATAGTAGTGCAGTTGATGAGCCTTGTCTTGAGTTCCTTTATTTCCTCAAGAGAGAGATGTTTAGAAGGCTGAGGGGATGATCATGGTTTCTGTTGGGTAGGTTTAGGTTTAGTTGTTCTAGGTTGTGTTTTGGGTTTAAGGATAAAAAGTTCAGGTGGTTGAGGTGATGTGGTAGGTTTGGGTAGAATTGTAGGTTCAGGGGTGTAGGTTTCATCTAAGGGTTCGGTTTTGATGGGAAATGGAGTTGGTTCTTCTGGTGTGGGTTGTGGTTGAGTGGTTGGCTGTGGTTGAGTGGTTGGCTGTGGTTGAGTGGTTGGCTGTGGTTGAGTGGCTAGGGTGAAGACCATTCCCTGTCCCCTCCTATACATCTCATTCTTCTTCCCCAAACGGATGTCAGCTTTTATCTCACTGACTATCCGTTGGAGTGTCCTTTTGGACATGGGTCCCACCTGCCTACCAGAGAAGCTGTGAGCCCGAAGATAGTCTTTCATCTAGGCTTTATCACTGAGCTTCTTAGTGGCATGACCCTCTCTATCTCCTCCCTTCTCTTATTCTCCTTCATCTTCTCCCTTGCAGCTTTCTTCCTTTCCTTCTCCATTTGATCCTGCTCTTTGTTGTGGAGCAGCAGGATCATGTCATCATCATGTGGAGACAGTTCAGGAAGACTGAAGCCTCTTGAGAGTAGGAATTTAATCCTAGCCTCTCTCAGCTGCAGGGCTGCTTTCCTTTGTTCCTCTTCTTCTTTCTCCAAGGCCAACCTGGCTTCTTCTTCTTGCTTTAGCCTGGTTGTCCTCTCCAAAGTCACCAACTCCTCTGGTGGTAGCAGGAGTGTCTCCTCAATTGCAGCTCCTAGGTTGATGAGCTGATCAATGAGTTCCTCTCTCTTTTTATTGTTGATAGCTTCCTGATTGGCTGCAGCTGCCTTTGAACTAGCAGCTAACAGTTTCTCAGCCGGGAGTCTACCTTTCTGTTTCAGCTTTGCAATCTTCTCCTCTTCCTGAATCTCTTCCGTAGTCAATTTCCTTTTGCCTTTGTCTTTTGACTGCGGTGGTTCTTGGATAGAGGGTTCAGATTGAGAGAGAGGTAGAGATGGTGTTTGGGATGGAGGTAGATCAGAAATGTCCTCCTTGCTCATCTCAGATGCTATTTCAGTAATAACATCTGTGATGATCAGCTCCTCGGACATCTTGAACAAACCTTCCGCAACTTCCATCTCAGCTTCGGAAGACTTATCTTGTTCTTCCGAGGCTTCAACTTTAGCTTCGGAAGTTTCAGCGTGAGCTTCGGAAGAAGAGGCTGATGCAGGTTCTGTCCCAACTGTTTCAGTTACTGGGCCATCAGTCCCCATTTCCCCTTCGAAGTTAATCTCAGGTTCCATGTGGACCTTAGGTTGACCAACTTCTTCCACAGTGGTAGAAGGTGCAGTCAGTCTTTGAAGCTCCTCAGCCCCAAAGTATATGAGTGTGGTGTCGGGGCTGGGCTGCTCTAAGGAGGATCTCAATACAAACTTTATGAAAAGTCTGTAGAGATCATGAAGCATCTGTGAGTCAATCTTTAGAGTTGATTGATATGACTCAGGTAGGGTGATGAGTTGGGAGGTAGAAGACTGGATCTGTGGTTCCCCGGATGTTTGTTTATGATCTTTCTCCCCCTTTTTGGTAGCATCATCTTGAGAGCTAGATGAGCTAGAGGAAGAAGTCAATGAGACCTGAATAGGTACAGCCTAACAGACCTCTCCGTCTGTTTCTCAGCTGGTTGGGCCTTAAGATTGTCAATCTCAAGTTGCTGAGTGGCTGTCCTTGTTTCTAAGATCCTCACCTGGGATTCCAGGTTTGAAACCTTAGAGAGCAAGTACTGGAGTGTGAGTTGCATACTTCCCTCATCTTCATGTGAAGAATCACGGGGAGATGAGATAACATACCTAGTATGTGTAGTCTCACCACCAGATGTGGCTTCTTGGCACCCTGGATACCTTTGCTCAAATTCATCTCTTTTAGAGATGTCAATGGGCAAAGTTGTCATAGACTCCGTCTGATTGTTATTACCACTGTCCTTAGAGCTCAATGAGAGACTCTGAGTAATGGCAGCTGAGCCTACATGAGTCCCCTCCACATCAGTGGGACTCACCTCAGTAGTTGGCTGCTAATGGGGGCTAGAGATAAGGGATCTCTCTTGGCTCTGTTGATCTTTGAGAGGGTGTTGTAGATCAACTTCATGGCCATGGAGAGATGTAATCTCTTTATCAGTTCGGAGTAATAGGCTAGTGAAAGATAAAGAGGTTAAACCTACTGACCCAGGACCTAGATCAATGTCTACAGGCATTGAGCCTCTGGTAGGGCTGTCCCTTGAAGGCTGCACATGGGAGTGTAAAGACTCACCCTGTGGGCTAAAGGCTTGAGGTTCGGGCTCTTGGGTTTGAGAGTGAGGAGGCTCAAAACCCAAATTAAGGTCAAATGAGAAGGATGGTGTGACCTCGGACTGAGTAGGAGCCCATGTTTCCACTCTAGCCCTTTTGGTTTGAACTGGAGGAGCTTGTTCAATCAGAGTAGATTGAACAAGGGTTCATTTGGGGTGTCTCTGATATGTAATTTTAATGGGTGGAGAAGGTATGGGAATATTTGTGGTGGAGGTTGCTGGTGTGGGTTCATCACCTGTGGGGTTAACAGGGATGTCACCAGGAGCTATGCGCTCAATCATCTCTGGAGGTAAAGGAGTGTACCGTCCAGTAAAGTTGATGGACACCTTCTTCAATGTCTTGAAGATAGTAGGCCGCACTTGGGGAACAGTAAGAGCAGCTGCACAGACAAGCTTGCTCGGTTCCAACTCGCAGTTGATAATGTGTTGAATGTATCGGGGATACATGAAGAATGTGTCCCTTCTCAGATTTCCAATCAAATTGGTCAACACAAATCTGGAGTAGTTGAAGTGCAGACCCCCACCAACCCGTGAACTAGGCATCCTAGTTCATATGGGATTTGATCCCATCCCCTAGACTTGTTGGATAGTTAGTGCAGAATGATGTGCAGCAGGAACTTCCAATGATATGAGAAGTTGAACTTGTAGACGGTTGACCTGCTTACATCCCCACCATATCCCATGAGGATGTAGGTGCTATCCAAGTCTTCTTTGGGAAACTTAGTAGGAGCCCCATCATTATTGAGCTTGAGATGCTCCCTGATGAGTTGTTCAGTTATGATCAACTCCTGTCCACAAATGCGGGTTCTCAGGACGCGAACCCATTTAGGACTTCAGCTTGACCGTTACTCCAGAATTCAGTCATGTGGTTGGAGTAAACGGTGGGGTTAACAGTGAGCGCCGTGAAGTAGGTTGATTCAGAAAGAAAGGTGATTATTTGGGTGAAGTCGGCATCTCTTGATGAATCAAGTAGTGCGACCTGGTTGTGCTGAGGGTTTAGCGCCATTGTAGAGAAAGTAAGCTTGAATTGGGGTGAAATTTCAGGTTTGACAGAGAAGGGAATAGTTAGGGCAGTAAATTGGTAAAAGAAGATGAAATTGAACAGTCTGGATTATTTAAAGTGGAAATGGTGGTAGTAGAGGTAATAGGGTAACTGTTTGGGGTGATGGTGGTTTTCGGCTATGAAATGACAGTGGCGGCAAGGGATAATTTTAAATAATCTGACCATCATTAGCAAATTTTTACCTTTTACAGAGTGGGGCCCAAAGATATCCGTTACACATAAAAATCTCTCTTTCCGAAGGCAAAAATTTCCGAAGGTAATAATCTTCCGAAGACAATTTTCTCTTCCGAAGCAAGGCATTGCTTCCGAAGGTAAAAAATTGTCTTTCCGAATGGAGAGTGTTATAAGCTTCGGAAGTAGATCTGATGTAAAATCAATCGCTTCTTCCGAGACTAAAAACTCTTCCGAGAAGAAAATTTCCATTGAGGAATTTGGCTTCGGAAGATATTTAAGAATATCTTCCGAGAGTTAATTCCTCTTCGGAAAGAATTTACACTTGGAATAAAAAGATTTTTTTGTAACAGGGCTTAAATTGTATTGACACAAGACATTACACATTAAAAGTTTTTCAAAAGAGGTAGTTAATCAATGTTTATCATCCCAATAGCTGATATGAGATACTTAAATCTTTTTTCATCAAAAGCTTTTGTGAACAAATCAACATATTGTTCATTTGAGTCAACTTTGATTTACTTTATCAGATTTTTCTCATGAATATCTCTAATGAAATGATACCTGATATCAATGTGCTTTGTCTTGGAATGCTTCACTGGATTTTCAGTAATGGAGATAGCACTGTTGTTGTCAATATGGATAGGAGTAGTCATGAAGTTGAATCCATAGTCCAACATCTGATTTTGAATCCATAGCAGTTGAGCAAAGCAGCTAGCAGCAGCAATGTATTCAGCTTCAGCAGTTGATGTAGAGACAAAGGATTGTTTCTTGCATTGCCATGAGATAATCCTTCCACCAAGAAATTGACATCCTCCTGATGTTGATTTCTTGTCAATGTTGCAGCCACCATAGTCACTGTTAGAGTATCCATAGAGATTGAAATCACTATTTCTTGGATACCAGAGACCTAGTTTAGGTGCTCCTTTGAGGTATCTGAGGATTCTCTTTGCAGCAGCTAGGTGAGACACCTTTGGAGCAGCCTGATATCTTGCATAAATGCATGTGGCAAACATGATATCAGGTCTACTAGCAGTGAGATACATCGGAGAACCAATAATTGCTCTATACTGATGTTGATCAGTATCCTCCCCCTCAAGGTCAGGGCAAAGATTATGGTTTGTGGGTATGGGTGTCTTGGCTGGTTTACAGTCCTTCATTTCAAATCTATCTAAAATGTCTGAGACATACTTAGATTGATTTATGAAGAACCCTTCCTTCATCTGTTTCACCTGAATTCCAAGGAAAAAGTCCATTTTTCCATGGAACTCATCTCAAATTTTACTTCATAATGCTCTCAAAGTCCTTACACATTTGGTTATTTGAAGAACCAAATATGATGTCATCAACATAGACTTGAACAAGCAAAATGTCCTCTCCAATCTTCCTGATGAAGAGAGTCTTGTCAATGGTACCTCTGGTGTAGCCATTCTTCAGGAGAAACTGAGACAAGGTCTCATACCACAGCCTAGGTGCTTGGTGCAGCCCATATAGAGCTTTATCCAGTTTGCACACATAGTTGGGGTGCTGTGGGTCTTCAAATCCTGGAGGTTGATATACATAGATTTCCCTGTCTATATCCCCATATAGAAAAGCACACTTGACATCAAGTTGGTAGACTGTGAAGTTCTTGGATGCAGCATAAGCAAGGAAGATCCTAACTGCCTCAAGTCTTGCAACAGGTGCAAAGACATCAGTATAATCGATTCCCTCCTCTTGGTTGTATCCTTGAACTACTAATCTTGCCTTGTTCTTGATAATCAAGCCTCTGTCATCTTTCTTGTTTCTGAATACCCATTTAGTGCCTATGGGTACTTGACCAGAAGGTAGTGGGCATAGATTCTAGACCTTTTGTCTTTTGAATTGAAGCAGCTCCTCCTGCATCGATTCAACCCAACTACTATCTTTCAAGGCATCTTCCACCTAGGTCTTGGTGCAGCCATATAGAGCTTTATCCAGCATCTCCCTTGTCTTTTGAATTGAAGCATGAGTACAAGCAGACATTCCCATGATGAGTTTGCCCTCTTGTTCTCACACCTTCAGAGACATTCCCTATGATGTTTTCAGTTGGATGAGTGTTGTGAATCCTAAGACGAGGAATCACTTCCAGTTGCAGAGATAAGTCCAGGTTGGACATATTCTGATCAGGAACTAGATCACTCTGTCCAGCTACTGTTTCAAAATCATTCAATGAGGACTGATTGAATGATTGAGAAACATCATCAATGGTTGTCGTGAAGTAGTATTAACAGTTGCCTGTTCCTTCAGAATACTACTTCCTTCAACCTGGTGTTGTAATGGATCACCTGAAGAGCTTTGAGGTTGATCAAGTGATCCACTTGTTGAAGCTTCACTATTCCTGGAGATAGTTACACTATCAGATCTGTGGATGGTTGAAGCTTGTTGTCTTTCAGCTCTTGGAGAATTTGGAAGAGGTCTGGGTAGCTCAAATAGTTGATCAGCATCAGCATCATCTTGAGCACCTGTTCCAGCTGAAACATTCTCACAAGATGGTTTAGAATAGTTTGGAAATAATTCTAAATCAAAGATATAATCAGGTCCATTCCCCCTAACACAAGGAGTGTGCTCATTAACAACTATATTGGATGGCTCCTCAAATTGTTGATTCTTGATGTTGTATACCCTATAAGCTTTGGAGCTAGAAGAGTATCCAACAAAGATAGCATCATCCGACTTCTCAGCAAACTTTGCTAAGTTGTCTTTTGTGTTAAGTATGGTACACCTGCAGCCAAAGGACCTTAGAAAGCCAATGAACGGTGGCCTCTTGTTCCATAACTCATAAGGGGTTTTTCCATGGGGCTTAACTACAAGAATCCTGTTCTGCACATAGCATGCAGTGCTCATTGCCTCTGCCCAGAATGTTAGAGGTAGTTTTGAATCAGCTAACATGGTTCGAGCAGCCTCAATAAGTGTCCTGTTCCTCCTCTCAGCAACACCGTTTTGTTGAGGAGTTCTGGGAGCACTATATTGTCTGGCAATCCCTTTTGAGTCACAGAATGAGTCAAGAACAAAGTTCTTAAACTCAGTCCCTTGATCACTTCTAATGATCTTAACCTTGTGATCAATTTGATTTTCTATTTTAAGAATAAAAGATTTTAATGTTTCAGCAGTTTCATCTTTACTTCTTAAAAAGAATACCCATGTAAATCTAGTAAAATCATCAACAATCACAAGGCAGTATGATTTCCTTCCAATGCTCATTATACTTGTGGGACCAAAGAGATCCATATGAAATAAGTGTAATGGAGTAGTGATAGAGTTAACACATTTGGATTTATGAGATGATCTGTGTTGTTTCCCTTTCAGGCATGCAACACAGTTATCTTTGCAGAAAAATTCCTTTTTAGGCAAACCATGTACCAAGTTATTTTTAGCCAATTTATTCATTGTTTTAAAATTTACATGACACATGCGTTTATGCCATAGTGTTGACTCATCACTATCAGCTTTGGAAAGAAAGCATGATACTTCACCCATAGGAGAAGTATTGTTCATATCTAGCTTGTACATATCCCCTTTCCTGGGAGATCTAAGAAGCACCAATTCCGGAGGAATTGTCATCCCTGGTTTGAGGATAATGCACTCATGTTCTGTGAAAAGCATTTGATGCTTTTGATCACAGAACTGAGAAACACTTAACAGATTGTGTTCAAGCTGTTTGACAAAGTGAACTTTGTCAATGTTTATTCTGCCATTGTATATACTTCCTCTGCCAGAAATATATCCTCCGGCCTCACCTCCAAATTGGACAGGCCCTCCATCAAAGTTCTGGAATTGTTGAAGGAGAGATCTGTTCCCTGTCATGTGCCTGGAGCATCCACTATCTACAATCCAGACATTGTTGTTCTTGTCAAATGGATGTCCCTGCACATAAGATGAGATGGTTAGTTTTGTTTGGAAGCCCAAGCCTTGCTGGTCTTGGGCTTTCCAAAGATAATGACATAAATGAACCAAAAGATATGCATTGGGGTTCAATAGAGGTGTTGAAGAAGAGGTTTGGGCTGCAGCATCTTTCTTGATCTTCCAATCCATCCCTTGGTTGATCTTTGAGGATGAGCTTGTTGAAGCTTTTGCAGCATGGTCTTCTTCCGAAGCTTCTTTCTTTTCGGAAGAAGCCTTCACCACCTTTTCTTCCAAAGGAGTCTTCTTCTAGGATGGTTTCAAGGGAGCTTTCTTGTTCTTCCGAACCTTAGAAGCTTTGGCTTCCGAAGCCATTTTCCCTTCGGAAGAAGTACTTTCCTCCGAAAGCAACTTGGCTTCCGAGACCAATTTTCCCTTTTTCATCATTTGGACCGTTTGAAATGGTCCAAATGAGAAACCTTCCCTGACTCTTCTTTTCTAACATTATTTGCATAATGTGTGCTTGCTGGATTGTAGTAACAATCTTTAGCCATGTGGTTGTGCAGACCACACATTATGCATGCAATGTTAGTCTTTTGGGAATTTGCAGGTTGATGTTTCTTTGATCTCTTCTCTTCATCAGCAACTTTCCCTTTCAACTTCTGATCCTTTGGCAGGACAGGAGTGCTGGTACTACACTCCTTTCCTGAATCAGAAATACCTACCACTTGGAATCCAGCAGAGATGAAGACACCCTTTTGCTTTGGGTCAATCTTCAGCTTGGACTCTGCAACCTTTTTGGCAGTCCTTCTTGCAGCTTTAGCTCTGCTTCTTCTTGCCTTGGTGGTTAGGATTTGGTCTTCACAGGTGGAGATGAGTGTATCTTCCTGTTTCTCCCCTGTGGTGGCCACTATTTTTGACTCATCCTCTAGTTCCAATGGAGAAGGGTCAGCAGTTGGAACCTCTTGCTCTTCAGTACCACATCTAGGTAGTCTAATAGACTCGTAAGAGTGTGGTGGAGCTATTTCATTGGTTCCCAACCCTTCTTTGTTTTGATAAAACATTTTGTAATGAGAGGATGATGCAAAAATAGCTTGGAAGTTTTGCTCAGCAATAGCTTGCTTCCTGGCCTTAGCCTCAGCAGTGACCAACTGGGCTTGAACTTCAGACAGTTTGGATATCAGATCTTTAATTTGAGTCTTGTAGTTGGTCTTTTCATGTTTTAAAAGAGACACAGTTTTCTCTAACTCCTCAATTTTCTTTTGATAGTCAGATTCAGCTATTTTAAAATTAGATTTTAAGATATTTAAAGACTCAACATCAGATCTGATTTCCGTATTATAATCCTTATAGAGTTTAACTTTAGTAATACAGGCAGCAGTACAAAGATGTTCATATACCTGATCATCATCTGTTCCGGCCATGAGTGCTTGAGCGGGAGTCACATCCTGTACCATGAAGCTCCAGTCAACTTCTTGAGCTATTGCAGCTGTTTTAGTTGTCATCTCTTCATGCTTTGAAGCTGAAGGATGTGTGGAGGCCTGTGGGGTTCCCGGGTTGTTCTTGGGAGCCTTGCATTCCCTAGCAAAGTGACCTAGTTGGTTGCAGTTGTAACACTTTGCTTTGCTCTTGTCAAACCCAAACTTGCTGTTGGCTGGGTTTTGAGGGAATTGCCTTCCAGTTCTCTTGAAGAACTTCTTCGCTCTGTAAGTTAAAAGAGCCATCTGTTGGACAATGTCCACATACTCCACATCATCTGGACTGAAGCACTCAAGATCATCAAAGCAATATTGAAAATCACCAGAGTGTCCACTTCCAGAGACAAAGGCACAACTATCCTGAAAGGAGTTGTATTGAACCTTTTGAGACTTTGAAGTCTCAGGTAGAGTAATGTAGGGTCCATTATGTGAGTTGTCAGGGTAGCACATCAACTGATGTTGTGGTTCTGTGATTTCCCTTTCAACCACATGAAGGGCTGAACTTAGTTGGTTATTGGAGTGACCAGAGGAGTTCTGCATGTTCATCTCCATCTGGAATGCACTTAGGATACCATACAACTCTGTGAGAGAAAGAGTCTTAAGGTCCGAAGTTCTCTTGATTACGACACAATAGTGTGTCCATAGTTTAGGAAGGGAAGACATGAACTTCCTAACTATGTCTCTATCCTCAAGAGCTACTCCAATATCCACCAGAGTATCCACTATCTCAACATACCTGAAGTATTGTTGAGTCAGTGTCTCACCAGCCTTGAAGGTGAAATTTTCAAACTGCTGCTTCAAGAGATCCTTCTTGTTCTCTTTGGTTTCCTTGGATCCTTCATACATAAGCTTCAATGCATCCCACAAATCTTTGGCTGTCTTGCACATCTTGAAGCCTATGTAGATGGAGTTTGGGAGAGCAGTTTGAAGAGAAGTCATAGCCCTTTGATCTAGCTCTATTCTCTTTCTATCTTCTTGTGAGTAATCATCAACATCTTTTGGAATAATGCGATTACCAGTAGCAGAAGTAGTGCTTGGTATGAAAGGACCATTGACAATGGAGTCCCACATCCTTGAGTCTTGACACTTGATGAAGCCTTCCATTCTAGTGCACCATATGTCAAAGTCTTCAGGGGTGATCAGTGGGGACTTGGTCATGGTACCGATCTCCATATCAGCCTTAGTGAGAGCGGCCATTTGAGTGAGTGGTTTGAAGTGAGGAGTGAATAACTGGTTGATTTGGATGGTAAGATCACATAATCAAGAGCCTGGTAGCTCTGATACCAATTGCAGGATCGTATGTTGGTCACTCAACAAGTGGTTTTTCTCTCAAACTCACCTGAACGACACTCAGTAAGAGTCTATGAAGAGTTGATCACAATATAACAAGTAACAAGTAGTAAATAAACACAGGATGTAAATTTTCAAGGTACTTTTATATATTGCTTCTCAACTCAAAGATTACAAGATTCTTACAAGCTCAAGTTTTGGCTCTAACTCTTGCTCTCTGCTTAATAAGTTACAATGAGAAGATATATTTAATACTACCTACAGCCGGATATACTTTGATACCGCTGGAAACCTCTAACCAAACATCTATACTACAAGTCTTTAGGTGAGGTATCTCAGACATTTTGCCTGAGATTTGGTAGTCAGGACATGTCCCTGACTTACCTTTTGTCACCAACTAAAGTTGGTAATATGTACTATCATAAAAAGGTATACAGTAGAATAAAGTATGGTCAACAACATGGTTCTTTAGGAGAAGCCATGCTGTATCAGAGGTCTGCAGCGGACTGTCAGAGACCATACTTATGTCTACTGGACATAGCAGTGTCTTCCGAAGGATAAATTTCTTCGGAAGAATAACTTCTTCCGAAGCCACTTATACTTCGGAAGACTGCTTATTCCGAGGCTTGGAGTCTTCTGTCTTTGGAAGTAGACTTTGTCTTCAGCTCTTTCTTCAGACTTTGTCTTCGGAAGTCTTAAGACTTTGTCTTCGGAAGTCTTCAGACTTTGTCTTTGGAAATCTTCAGACTTTGTCTTCAGTTCTTTCTTCAGACTTTGTCTTCGGAAGTCTTCAGACTTTGTCTTTAGAAATCTTCAGACTTTGTCTTCGGAAGATAGTCTTCAGCTCTTTCTTCAGCTGATGACTTCAGCTGTTGTTCTTCAGACTTCGGAAGATCTCATACTTAGCTTCGGAAGCCTTTTGAATGTAGCACCAAAATGACTATGTGACGTGGTTTTGGTTGCACCAGCCTTATAATGACCCAACATAGGCTATGAATAATCACTTGATAATTATAAACGATTTGAAAATAGATAGAATGCTAGACTTAATACTAGGAATTCTTCACGGTTCAACCTAAGCTTTGATGCCTTTTTATTAGAATCTTAACATGATTATAGTCTAATTTTGATTTAGGTTTCATTTAGGATTGAGGTTTTGACAAATAGTTTAAAACTATATCTTTGTTTTTGTTATATAATTTGATAAAATAAAGCACAATAAATTGATTTGATAATTGAAGTTAAAAATCATTAAATACTAAGAAGTGAAATATATTTTCTAATATATAATGATTAAATAATGGATTTGAATATTTTTGAAAAATAATTAATTTTTAATAAATCATTTAATTGTCATTATTCAAAATAATTAATTTAATAATTAAATGATTGCATTTGTAATAAACATTTATTTTTAAATTATTTGTAACATTATATATTTGATTTAGATTAATGTTCAAAATTTATAAATAATTTCATACCTTTTATAATTTTTAAACTAATAAAATTTGGAGTTTACACTCTTTGCATTTTCAGAAATTATTTAATAATCATAGGTATTGGTATCGATTTAGTTAAACAAATAAATTTTTATCAACTTAATAATATATCAAAAATTTATGAAATTTAAATTGTTTTAAAAAATGATTTTAAAAATGTTTGGGGGTGCCCAGGGTCGAACCCAGGTCTATCCTATGTATGCGAGTGTGTTTACCAGTTGGGCAAAAGACCATAGCTAGGTTAGTTTTGATAAAAAAAATTGAAAACATAAATTTAATAAATTCCCAAATTGCAATAAACCCTATATTCGATTTCAATCTGATTGAACTCCAAATCAATGATGTTAATAAAATTAATCATAGGGCTTCGACTCCCCGTGTGAAACCGAGTATGCGTGCATGATTAATTACCCACTTGATGATCGAATTAAGGACTGAATTTGAATCCAATAATAGAGATGATAATAATCCAATTGATGAATTGCAGAGTGTCTAGAGATGATGATAATCGGTAGCCTTAGGTTAATTGCAACTGAGAAGACCGAGAATGTAGAGTTCCATTGCGTTCCAAGCCGTGATGGAAATAGTGATCGGATGTTGAATGTGGGTTTGCTTCGAATGCGATTGAGAGTTTAGAAACCTTAAAGGATTCGATTAGAGTGTTTTCCTATGTTACATATGTACAATTTTACCTGTTTCATATCAATCGAGTTTGAAATTGATTTGAGAGTTTCGGTATTGACTTGATGGGAATTATAATTTTAATTGTAATTATATTGGAGTTTGAATTCGCAGTGATAATAAGAACGTTGTAATTCATATAGTTCGATAATAAGAACGTTGAGAGTTTAGAAACCTTAAAGGATTCGATTAGAGTGTTTTCCTATGTTACATATGTACAATTTTACCTGTTTCATATCAATCGAGTTTGAAATTGATTTGAGAGTTTCGGTATTGACTTGATGGGAATTATAATTTTAATTGTAATTATATTGGAGTTTGAATTCGCAGTGATAATAAGAACGTTGTAATTCATATAGTTCGATTATTTGAACGTGGTTTAAGCTGAAAAAGATCAGGGGTTTAATTGAGATTTTTGGTTTTGAATGTTTATATTGAAACAAACACTTGAATTCGAATTAATGGGGGTTACAAGTTTGAAACATAGATGCGAATGAGGGGGTACGATTTAATTGCATTAAAATTGATTTATTTGGTGGGTTGACCATCACTGGAGTATGGCCGAAAGCTGGCCAGAGATGGTTGGGGAGTCGAGGGGAAGGATTGGTTTGGTTTTAAAAGGAATTTATAAGTTTGGACCTGTGTTTTTGTAGGTTTTTATCTTATGCCAAAACTTTTTAATATAACTTTCAAAATTGCATTTTAACTTCAAACTTGCTAAAACTCTAATTTTAGTAATTAGTTTAATTACAATTTTATAAACCTTTATAAAATTTTCAAATCTTGAAAACTTTGCAAATTAATTATTTGTTTTAATTAAATAATTGAAATTCTATAATTAATGATAAAACATATAAATTTATAAAAAAATTATTTTATAAATTATAACCTTATTATAAATTGAAAAAATATAATAAATTAACACCATAACAATGAAAATGATTAGATAATAAATTTCAATAACACGAATGACCAAAACAGGATCGGTTTATATTTCCAAAATGGTAAAAATGTTACAACACATGTCAAGCAACAAAAGATTGCTATCCACATTAATGCGACACACATCATGATGAAGATGCGGCCCTCATCTTTTTAGTCTGGTGATGTGACGCACATCAGTTCTCGATGCGACCAGCATCAGGTTCTAAATTTTAAAGATTTTTCTTTTGTTTATTTTGAGAGAATTGTGGGTTGTTACATCATTCCCGTCTTCATAAAAATCTCATCTTTCAAATGTATTGGACTATTGATACTTTTTCTTCATTTTTGACTCCAATTCTCATGTATATTCAAGTTCATGCCTAAATTTCCATTTGACCCTTCTAATACCAACTTTTTTCTTTTTCAAAATTTTTACTTGACATTCTTTAATTTGAAAAGGTTGTTTCACCAATTTTAGTGTTTTATTCAGTTCTATGTCTTGTAGCGACACAACTAACGATTCATCCGCTAGGCATTTTGTAGATTTGATACATGGAATCGTCATGTACTCTGTTTATTTCTTCCGATAATTAAGCTGATAAGTCACCGGTCCAACTTTCTTTATTATTTTGAAAGGTCCTACAAAATATGGACTTAGTTTACCCATCTTTTCAAATCTTACAAAACCTTTTCATGCTGATACTTATCACCGATATTAAATTCTAATGGTTTACGTCTTCGGTCAACATAACTCTTTTGGCGACTTTACGCCGTCTATCTTTCTTTTACTTTAACACTTTATCAATTGTTTCTTGGACTATTTTATGTCCTGACAAGGACATTGGTGTTCGACATTTTTTCCCATACAGAGCTTCATACGACGTGGCCTAAATGCTTGTGTGGTAACTATTGTTATATGATAATTCCATTAATGGCATATGGTCATCCCATAAACTGCTAAATCTATCACGCATGCTCGCCACATATCTTTCGATGTTTGAATTTTCCTTTCCATTTGCCATGTCTGTTTGAGGATGATAGGTAGTGCTCGGTTCAATCGACTTCCTACACTTTTTGAAACTTTACTAAAATCAAAATATAAAACGACTATCTCATCTGACATATTGGATAACGGCACACCATATAAAGTTACTATTTTAGTCCCATACAATTATGCTAACTTATCCTTGCTATAACTCTCTTTCATAGATAATGATCAGACTTAGTAAGTCTGTCAGTGATAACCCAAATAGTATTCCTATGATTGGTTAGAGGAAATTTTGTAACGAAATTCATAGTTATCATTTCTCATTTCTAGAAGGGTAATTCTAATTGTTGTAATAATCCTAAAGATTTCTGATGTTCTGCTATAACTTATTAACAAGTTGAGCATTTTATAACATAAAGAGCTATATTCTTTTTCATACCTGTCTAGAAATAGTTAGGTTTCATATTTTTATACATCTTATCGTTACCTGGGTGCATTTTGCATTTTTATTTATAAGCTTCTTCTAATGTTCTTTCTCTAAGATCACTAGCTATTGGCACCCAAAATCATTTGTCGAATTTGAATAACTTATCTTCTATTGTGATCAATTGGTCGATCATTCATCCATTTTTCTTTGTTGATTTCCTCAAAAGCTAACTTTTGAGAATTTCTCAATTGATTTATCAAATCTATCTGAAGAATAATCCTTAAGGAACGAACTCTTTTTGGCTTTTATTTTTCTTTTCTGCTTAGGTCGTTAGCTACAACATTATATTTTTCCTTTTGATAACATATTTCACAATTATAATCACTCAGGATTTCCATCCTTCTTCTCTGTTTCCTGTTAATAGTTTCTGACCAAAGATATATTTCACACTTTTATGCTAAGTGTAAATTGTGAACTTAACTCCATAGATATAGTGTTTCCATAATTTTAAAGCAAAGATTATGACTTCTAACTCTAGATCATGAGTTGAATAATTCTTTTTATGTGCCTTTAATTGATGATATGCATAAGCAATACCTTTGTTTATTCTATGAACAAACATTCTAAACCAACATGTGCAACAATATAATAAACAACAAAATTATCGGTATCATCTGGTAAAGCCAATATAGTTACGTTTTGAATTTTTCCTTTAAAGTATTAAAAGTTTCATCTTGTTTTAATTCATATTAGTACTTCAAATATAAGGGTTAATGATGTATTAAGTCCTAAATTTGAGAATAAATCTACGATAATATCCCGCGAATCCAAGAAATCTTTGTACTTTCGTTGGAGATTTTAGGATTCTCGTATGAAAATAGCTTCAATCTTGGAATGATTTACTTGAATATTTTTTTTACTAATAACATGTCCAAGAAATTGAATTTCTCTAATCCAAAATTCATATTTTAAGAATTTAGTGTACAACTTATCATTTCTTAATAATTCATGTACAGTTTTAAGATGATTTGCATATTCATCTTGATCCTTGGAATAGATGAGAATATCATCTTTAAATACAATTACAAATTTTTCAAAATAGGGTTTATATGTACAGATTTATCATATCCATAAATGTTATAGGGGCATTAATAAGTCCAAAAAGTATAATAGTGAACTCATAATGTCCACATCCAGTTTTGAAAGCAATCTTAGGAATAACATTTCTTGAACTTTGAGTTAATGGTGACCAGATTAAGATAGATTTTGGAAAGGAATACTCCTTGATGTTAATCAAATAAATCATCTATTATTCGAAGCAAATATTGATTCTTAGTGATTACTTTGTTTGACTCTTAATAATCAATGCACATACGCATAGATCTATCCTTCTTTTTAACAAAAATAATTGAAGCTTCCTAAAGTGAATCCCCAAGATGAAGAACATGGACATATGAATCCTTTTCCTAACAATTCATCATGTTGCTATTTTAAATCCTTCATCTTGGTTGGTGCTAATATATAAGGAGCTCATGCTATAGGTGTAGTACCTGTTACCAGATCGATTAATCTTCAACTCAAGTTCACGATTAGGTGGGATCCCTAGTAATTTGTATGGAAAGGCCTTTATAAATTCTGTAACAATAAATACATCTTTAGTTTTCTTTTTCATATTGTCATCTAATATGGAAATCAAATATGCCAAGCATCCTTCCTTAGCCATTTATTCGCCATTATCATTGACATGATTCTGACATGATGTGACACCCGACATTTTCAGGACACTTTCGATCAACATGAATATTTTTTTGATAATACATTCATGAATTTAATATTGTTCACTTAAATCTATAATTTATTGCACAAACATTCGCGAACCCTTCACGTAACGGTAATTCGGAAAATTGTCGTATCGCACACGCGTCTGTCCTCGAACGTTGATGATTTGTCAAAATAGTTTTCAAAAAATCATAATTGATGTGGAATTTATGTTATATGATTGTCTGATTACATTTAACTTAGTTGTGAAAAATGTGGATTTTCACAATTTATGCGTTTTCACGCATTTTCGGCTTTTAAAAGCCTAATTATTATAAAAATGACTTTAAACTAGAAAAATTAATGTTAGTTCAAGTTATTAATGATTATTTAATATTATTTGAGCATTTGTTGGTTTCGGTGTAGAAACAGTTCAATCGCGTACCGTTAAAACGATTTATAAAACAGCGGGTGCCTTTTTTGTAAAGAAAAGTATAAAACCCAACCCCCAAACATAATCTCATTTGGCCGCCCCCTTCCCCATCTCTCTCTCTTTTTGATAAACAAGAACACACACATGTTGCTTTGATTCTTGCATCTAGAGTTTGAATTCGAGCATTTCTTGCATCAAAACACTTTTTAGCGTGATTCCTTGCATCAACATGTAAGTATTTAGCTTAATTTCATACACTTTTATTATCATGATGAACATGAACCCCAGGTATCCAAACTTGAACTTGAATGAAATTAATGATTAATTATGTGTTAGTATTCAATGTAATGATGCTTTTACGGATTGGTTTTGTGAAATTGTGCATTTTGGTCAAAAACCGAGACTTACTTCTAATGAAAACTTTAATTCGGGGCTTTTGTATAAGTTGTATATTTTGATGAAATTGGATTGAATTGATTGTGACATCCGTCACTATCAGGTCCGTCAATTAACGCTAAGCTCGTTAACTCTTCTTGTGTACTTACTTCTGTCGCGTAAGTAACTCGTTTTAATCCCAAGATCTTTTCTTGTCTTATTCGTCTTGCGCATTGACCATAAGGTTATACAAATAATAAATAATAAATTAACTATTAATAGTACAATTAATTTTATTTAATATGTCCTTTTGTTTTAACATTTAATAATGTTATTATTATTATTAAAATTAATTATTATTAATATTATAACAATTAATGTTATTATTATTAATAATAAAATTTGTTATTATTATTATTATATACTATATATTAAACACTAGGGTCGGTGGCTACAGTGCCACCGACCCAACAAAACCTTAATCCCCGATATTGTTTAATCCCCGATGCAGGCAATCAACGTACTCAGAACCCTAATCCCGATGCAGGCAATCAACGTATTCAGAATTGAATTGCAAAATTCGCTCTCTCATTCAATTCGATGTCCGAGACGAAAATGGAGTCATCATCTACCCGATGCAGGCAATCACTTCATACTTTTCTCAATCACAAACGCTTTCTACTCACGCACTTACAGCCAGCAATTGAGCGCAAATCATGCTCAATTTGTTTGAGCCAAATCGAAGAAGCAGCTGTAATCACGGTGTGTTTACAAGCCTACTGTAAGTGTCAATCGTTGCAGCAATCTTTTAGAACCGTTTGAAGCCCGAATCACGAAGAGTTACATTGACTTCGATAAGGAAGATTAACAGAGATAATAGATGATTGAGGTACAGAGGTATCTAGCAACTATGATGGCGATGGTCGACCTTATGATGTTGGTGGTGAGAATGGGTTCTTCTGATTTTTTTTCTCTTTCCGCAGGTATGCTTCCCTTTTCTTTGTTTCTCCCTACCTTCGTGCTCCCTTGGCGAATCTTCACTTTCTGGGTTAGGGTTTTATGTTTTATTTGAGAAGGGAATTTTGTGTGATGAAGATGTAAGTGATGCTAAACTGAATTATCATTAGGATTGGAGGTGTGTAGGAAGACAGAAAGACTAACTACACTATATGGTAAGTAATATTTGCTATGTATTTCTATTGGAATACCAGTGTTGACCAATTAATGATTGTGTGATCCACGGATGGTTTTATGTGGATTGTGGACACATTAATTCTTCATTTATATTCTCAAAATGTGGGGTGTTAATCTGCACACAAGTTGCTCGATGAAATGTCTTAATAAGCTTTAATGTTGCTACTACAAATGTTGAAGAAATCTTTAGGTTTGTGATATAAATCGTTTATTATGGGTTGCTCAAACGGGTACAAATAATTGAATCCAATCTTAGACTACATGGGTTAGATGTAGTTGCAACTATGCTAATCAAAATAGTTGAGGTTGAGTAGTAACTACTGTATTTGTGTGGTTTGCATCAAGATTACTTTGAGTAGGGTTTGCATATTTATCTTCATGTTTCTTTTACTCTCAGTGTCATTGGAATATCAAGAGAAGAAAATGTTGTTAACAGAAGAACAAGGCCACTACCTAAGCAGAGGTCATTTGGGCAGTCCAATATGCTGCCTCCTGGTGTTAGCAAAGAGAGAATTCTGCAGTGGCGTGCGAGGTATAGTACGTACAGCAGTTGTTAATTTAGTGCAGGTTTATTTCCCTTTTTAGTAAGTTGATTTGGCATTTTTATGAGCAGCATTGATGTCTTCTATTGTGCTGATGACATGATTTGTGAATATATTTGTGCAGCATATACAAGCAGAAGTTGCTAGCTGTACCTTGCCCTACCAGAAAGTCGCTTGAGCAGGTATACAAATTTAGAAACATTAAGTTTTACTATTATCATAAATTTTAGTCTGTGTACTCAATGTTATAATGAAGGGAAAGTGCCCTCAAGTTTCAAAAACAAAGTATTGATTCAAAGAGTATGCAAAAGAAAGTGATGCATTGATTCAAAGAGTATGCAAAAGAAAGTGATGCAGCGAATGATAAGTGTTTGTGGTTTCGTAAAATCTGTTTGTGAAAGTCCTTATATTATTTCTTTAGTTGTTTGATGTGTGATATAACTTAGGAATGTGCTCATAATGCTCTAATGTCATGCGTATAATAAGTCCTGAATTTTTAAAAATATTCATTTATTGAAAGTGATCATTTGGTAATCGTTTTGTATTGTATGGCTAATCAACTTCTTTTGAATGTTTATGCTATGTTTGTTATGACTTTAAATTTATTTTATAAGTGCTCATTATAATTTGGTTATCCAATTTTTTTATCAGCTCAGTCGTGGAAGAATCAACTAAGAGTCGGAGTTACGAGCTGAAAAGGGGGTAAATAGTTTTTTTCCCTCTACATTTCACCTGTTTATTTATTTATTAGTGGGTCATTTTGTAATCCTTTTTTTGGCTGAAAATGTTAAAGCTATAAATGGAACTAGGTTTCTATTATTAGGGATTTATACCTACTAATGTCAGCTTCTATTATTAGTATAAACTGTAATGGACAGGTTGTTAATAACAACTTTAAGTCCAGGTAGCCTGTGAAAATAGAGTGCATAATTTGGAAACAGTTAAGAAAAGATTAGAGAAATTAACTAATATTGAAGGGGCAAGATGGGCATGTAGGGTAATGTGTTAAAAGGGGCATTTTTCTTACGGGTCAGGTTAGGTTGACATGAAAACATCTTTTTCCCCGTTTTGTGATGGTGGGTATTATGGATTTTTGCTGGTGTTTTCTTTTATATCTTATTTGTATTTGGTTGTTTTGATGTTTCATATTCTATTATTGATGGTATTCTAATCGATTTATTGTTTCTGGAACATGTCTGTAGGTGAAGGTGCTAGGTACACACGGTGAGCCTTTAGCTTAGGTGCAAAATGTTTGAAAGGTAAGATGCCTGGGTCCTTGCATACATGTTGTAGTCTGTTTTGGATCTTAATTGCTAGCCTAATGTGTTAGATCTATTTAGTATTTGATTATGTGTGAATTGATTATGGCCATGAAACAAAAGCTAATTGACCTTATTATGATCTGAAACGCATTAGTTTGTTAACAATGTTTGTGATGTCTTGTGCCACCGTAGTTTTAAAATTTTATGGTGAAATTATAGTAGTTATAGAGTTTTTTTTCCTAAAGATATAATACTTTGAATTCCTTTTCTTAAAATTGAAACAGATATTTTTTTGTTGGTAGTACGTTATAGAATTAATTAGTTTTTTTAACGATGTGCTGTTGATAGCTTTAAAATTACGGTTCATTTATGTGCAGCGGAAACTTATGTATGTGTATTGTCTTTAAAATATGTTATCACTAGCCTTTTTGAGATGTTCATTCAAAAATAAATACCAACTCTTCCTGCATAAGGACAACCACACAACCTTAAATTGTATCTTGCATAAAAAGAAGACCTGCAATTAAATAAGAAAATTGCTATTTTTTTGATATATGCTAACTGTGTTGTCTTACTTAGTTAATGAATAGAATATTCGCATTGGTTATGGGTCAAAATAGTTAACATGTGGTATGGGTCAACCTGAGTAATACTGAATAAATTTTTTTAAAAAAAGCCTGCAGTGTTATTGTGCATGCATATAACATCTAGATAATGCAGTTGAATAATATCACCAATTGAAACATTCTAACTCAAAAAAAACATAAAGTTATAGTGCATTATAGGTGATTGCTACTGTTGTATCTGTATTTATTAACTATTTCTATCATGCAAGATGATAAGGTTGGTAGAAATAAAGGTGACATGTAGAAGAGCATGATCATGTAATAGAAACTAATTCATTACAGACTACTAAAAATTGTGTTTGCCATGTGTTTAAAGCTAAAATCACTTAGGTTGTGTCATGGAACATATAGTCCTAAATTATGATCTTTTACATGACTGTTGTTCAAAAAATTGAGATAATAGTTGAGAATCATGAGATGTCTTCTCCAAAGGCTGTAGTAGTGGGGGGTTGAGATGACTTCCTTTAATTTTAACATTATGCATCTAAGGGTAAATTAGTTTATATATCCTCCTTTTAAATATCTCAGATTGGATCCTTTTATGCTACATTAAAGGCACTATCATGAAAAAAGGTCAATTATGGTGGCTTTGTTTTGCATCTCCAGTTCCAAACTTGCATAGGTAATAACTTTATTTTAATAATGTAAGTCGTTTTTTTCTTTCAGTCCAATCTTGGGTTTCTTTTAAGTTTTTATGATTTCACATTCGAGCTCAATTGCATATCTGAACAAAAGAAGCTGATATTAATAAAAATGGCATGGACGGTGACTACACTTTTGTGTATTTGCAACCTGAGTTGTAGCCGATACCTTTCGAGATCAAACGTTGAGCCTAAATCAGTTCTCGAAATGAGGCCTAATGACAATCGTTTTAATCTCCCCGCGGCAAAGCGCGGTGAACATAACTAGTTATAATTAATAAGTTTACGGTCTAAATTGTAATTTAATTAAACTTGAGGGAATTAATTCCCAAATAGTCTAGGGGCTTAATTGTAAATATTAAAAGTATAAACAAAACAACCCATCGGCCCCCTCAACCGAAACCCTACTGCCGTGAAATTTCCATCGACCTCTTCGCTGTTTCACTACCCAATCAGCTTCTTCCGGTCGCCGTTAGCCGTCGTCGGTTGCCCGCCGGCTTGTCGTTTGGCTATTTCGATGGTATACGATCCATCTAGACTCCGTTTCGTCTTGTTCCGCGGTGGTTGGACCGGTTCAGTTGTATCGGGATTGCTTGTATTCGTTCGGATGTATGTGAGTGTGTATATATGTTCATGTATGTTGCTCGTGCGTGTATATACGATGTGTGTGTTCAGGTATATATATATGTATGTGTGTGATTCCGTGTATATATATATGTATATATGTGTATTATTCATGTATATATGTGTGTGTGTCGGGTCAAGAGACACCAAACAGCAGCCGAAGGCTACTGCTGTGCGTGTATGTATATGTGTTGTGTTTGTATGTATATGTGTTGTGCCTGTATGTATATATGATGTACGTGTATATATGTATATATGTTTTGCGTGTATGTATATGTGCAGCGTGCGTTTGTTTTAGTGGGTGTGTGTCGGTGCGGTTGTTGTTGCTCGAAAGAAATAAAACAGCAGCCCAGCAACCTTCGATTGCTGTGTGCACGGTTGAGTATGTTGCGTGCGCGCGCGGTGTGCATGAGTGTGTAGAGTATGTTTTGTGATGTGTGTGTATGTAGCACAATGTATGTAAATAGATGGAGTGTATATATGTGTATCTTAGGTATACGTAAGCTATGGTACATATATATAATACATATACAAATATTTGGTATATGATCGAAATATCAATTTGTGTTATGTCGTATATACCAATAGATGTGGTTAGGTGCGTAGCGGGCGTGGATAATCAAGTTATATCTATGTATACCTTATATGTGTTCATATATATACATACATACATACACACACACACACACACACTAAGCGAGCCGTACGTCGAACCCGAACCAACCCGAAACCGACCGAATATATCTATTTTCTTCGAGTGTGTTTAAAGACTCAATTACAATTGATTATAGGCGTTTGATCATTCGTTGCTCGTATTTCTAGACGCGTTTTATTCGCTTTATTTGCTGATCATTTCAAGGTGAGTTGTAATGCTCATGTGATATTACTTGTGATAAACTGTATACACTTATGATCCATAAACTCATAAACAATAACAAGTCTTCAATTTATATTTAAACCTGTGAACTCAGCAACCATATGTTGACTTTTGAGCATATCTTTTCAGATGATATTAATCAAAGGGGATAGCTAGAGCCGATGCCTTAGCAGAGACCCTAACGATTTCAGTAGATCTGCATTAGCGTTGGACTATCATTGGAACTCGTTTATGAATGCTGTGTTGAACATTTCTGTTTATTGGATTTTATGTTGAATTTGATATTGGTTAATCGATAGACTATGCTGGTCGTGAAACTGACTAATCATGACACAAGTCACCATTGTGTCGGGTGACGTTATGACACGTGGATCTTTGCATTTATTATGTCTCTGTAAACTAACCAGGTGTTATGACGATCTCGTCCGTTACATCCTTGTGTTTCCGCTATAAGCGGTGGTGTGAGAGATGAGTATCAAAGCCATTGGTTATAAAGAATTAGGTGGATTAATTGACCTTACCTATAACAGATGGGTATCAAAGCCATTGATATACATGTGAACGTTCTAAGTGCATTATTGACTATGTTTAGTAGTCTACCTTACATGCTATTTGTGATATACTTATATTAGAAAATTGTGGGCATTTTATCATCTATCGATACCTTGTGGAAGCTTTAGGTAAATGCATCCTCTCGTTTTGTATTTGATTTATATTCAGACTGGATTGATGAGTGCTACTATAAGAATTCTTCTAAGGACTTAGGCTGTTAAGCCAACCTTTATTCCGTACATTTGTCGATGTCATATTTGCTATAGGCACCCTTAATTATAACTTGTTGGGTTGAGTCTTGGAAGACAAACATGCTGGCTAAGACGACACCAGTAGACAAGAGACGCGACATACTCCAATAATATGACTACTTCATCAGATTTTAGATTATTATATATAGATTCCTTCGATCGCTCCTTGATCAAGTGAATTCTTTCTCAATCATTTCCTTTGTACAACATCGGTTAGAAAATTTTTGGTTGGTAACCAAATATTTGATACTCCAACCATGGACATTAGTCTGTACTTGATAAGATATGTTAACTTGGATAGGAGGAGCTGGCGGTGACCATGCAAAGCAAATTACGATTACAGGTGCACACGTAATTGCAATTTGCGGTGTATGTAAAGCCTGGAAAATCTTGCCATGAGATGACGGTCATAGTCGGTTCAATCCTCTCATTCTATACCTTGGGACGCTAGAGTCTCGGTCCTTATAAGACTCTGTTAGTGATGAGAAAACATCTATAACCATTACTTTAATGTAAGTTCTAATCTACCTGTAGTCTACATGGGATTCATAGTGTGACATTAGTCCTCCTCCCAGTAAGACGTTGCTCCTTTTAGCATTTTAGAAATTATGCAATTGACTATTTGTTAGAAAATACATGGCCTTCGGATAGGTGCAGCAAAGTAATGATACTCTATTCACATGTATTACCTTTGTTCAATGGATTGAACTTAGAACTTAGAGTAGTTTGAATGTTCTAGCATTATGACTTGATGAAGTAATCGGATGTCACATGACCAGTTTAAGCATTGTTCTTGGTATATCGTGGATGTGGTGGGAACGCTACGGGAACCCTATTTATAAGCATCACCGATATATTAAGAATGTGCCTGCCATGGGCTATGTGATGATCTTGACGGATTGGAGTTGGAAATGGTGGGTAATGGTACTGGAAACGTGTTTGGTTGTACATACAAGGATTTCATGATGTGCTAGTTAAATGAGTATGACAGGAACCAAGGGAGCAATAGCCCTAACTCGTTGGACCAAAAACAAAATTGGAAGCTGTAATGGATGTCAGCAACTATTCTTAAAACCAAAAGATGAAGGCCATAGTTATAATTGAAGATCTAGTGATGTATTCTCACGCTTCCTACTCGGGATTGGGGTGCGTGTTAATGCAGAGGGGGAAGGTTATAGCCTATGCATCCTGATAGTTAAAGGTTCATGAGGTTAACTATCCTACTCATGACTTGGAGCTAGCAGCTGTGGTCTTTGTATTAAAGATTTGGAGACACTATCTCTACGGGACGAATCTTGTACAAATCCTTGGTAGACAAAACCTCTACTCTGTCACCTTAGATTATATGTACCCTTTGTTGTGGCCCTCTAAAAAGAGTTAGTTGATGGGAACTATAGTCATATTCCCATCTAACTATTGGTTCCAATTCAGGACCTTCCACGTCCTGGCTGAGCCGGGCACCAAAACAAGTTAGAAACAAACAGACTCAAGTAGTGGCTATCATCAAAAATCAGGGACTGGGAAAACTACGAAAATCAAGCTCATGCAAATCATGGAAGTCAAACATGCATTCGTGCATTTGTGACCAGAGCAAAAGACGCTCGCCAATACCCAACCAATGGTATGTGTGCAAATCTCCTCGATAATTATTACGTATGTGTGTTACTTGATACCGGAATAGATTATAGCTTCAATTTTTCTAAAATTATTCCTTTACTTGGCATGAGCCCCAGTTGCGTAGAAATTACTTACTCAGTTGATGTGGACAATGATAATAATTAGAGGTTACATAAAAGTACAAGAAGATTATGTCTTTGACATATACTTAATATCGTCTGTATTGGTTATCGGAACATTAAACCCCGATAGTCCATAGGGAGAAGGTGGTACTTAATCCTCTATTAAATGGCGAAGTGCTTAGATTCAAGAAGAACGACCTTGAAAGGATTTAAGGCTCATTTCTGCCATGAAGATTCGTCGATGCTTGAAGAAGCGGTGTTATGTATTTCTAGCACATGTGGTAGGAAAGAACATGGAAGAATGAAAGTTGAAAGATATTCCAATTGTATGAGACTTTTTATAGGATTTTCTTAATGACTTATCAAGATCGCCCCCTTCTCGTCAAGTAGGATGTTATCCTTGGAGCAACTCTTGTTGTAAAGACACTCTATCGGTTAGCACCATCAGAAAATGTAAGAATTATCAAGTCAACTACAAGAGCTCTTAGATAAAAAGTTTTATTCGACCTAATCACTCGTTATGGAGAGCACTGACCTTGCTGGTCAAAAGAAGGATTGGTTATTCTAGTTGTGCATAGATTATCGAAAGTTGAACAAGTTGACTATAAAAAATCGATACACTTCCTCCAGGATTAATGACCCATTTGATAAGTTGCAGGGAATGACTTACTTTCCAAGATTGATCTTTAGTCTGGTTATCATCAGTTAGGAGCTCACGAAGACGATAAAAAAACAAAAAAGAAACAAAAACAACTTTTAGGACCCGTTATGGACATTACAAGTTCTTAGTTATGCCATTGAACCTCATAAACACTCTAGTAGTTTTCATGGACTTGATGAACCGTGTATATAAGCTGTACTTAGATAAGTTTGTGATGGTGTTCGTAGATGATATCCTTATCAATTCATGATCAATAGAAGTGCACGAGCAACACCTGAGGGTGAAACTAAAGTTGTTGGGAAAAGAGAGACCCACGAAGTATTCTCTAAAGATGAGTTCTAGTTGCGTGAAATGAAGTTTCTCGATCATGTAGTCAATAAGAAGGGAATTCATTTGTTCCGTAAAAGATTAAGGAAGTTAAGAAGTAGGATACATCTAAGACACCTTTAGAAACCCCGCAATTCTTGGGATTAGTATGAAACTACTGACGGTTCATTATGAATTTCTCATTGATTGCCCAGCTACTAACTCAAAGGGATAAGAAAGTCAATTGGGGATCTAAGCAAGAAAAGGTCATTTAAACATTAAAGGAAAAGTTAGGTAACACGTCGATATTGACTCTTCCAGGTGGACCAAATGATTCGTGGTATTATTCGTCACGTCACGTAAAGGATTTGGTTGCATTCTAATACGGAAATATAGCTTGTGCCTACCTGTAGCTTAAAAATCACGTGAGCAATTATATAATGCATGAATTGTAATTAGGTGCCAGAGTGTTTGCAGCTAATATTTGGAGGCACTACCTGTACGGATCAAAATGTGTTATTTACATGGATCATAAGAGCCTTCAACATATCTTTGATCAAAAGGAATTAAACATGCATTATAGACTATGGGTTGAACTTTTCAGAGATTATGATTATGAGATTCGATATCACCTAAGGAAGGCGAATATGGTGGCGGATGCTTTGAGCAGGAAGGAGTGTGATAAACCCTTACGTGCACGAGTCTTGGGAATGACTATCCAATCAAAATTAAAGACTTAGATCTTATTGGAAAAGAGTGAAACATTGAAGTAGCAAAATATTACACGTGAGGCGTTTCGTAGGTTAGATAAACAAATGGAACACATAGAGGAAGGTGTATAGTATTTCATGGATCATATATGGGTACCAAGGTGGGGAAGTGTACGGGAGTTGGTTATGAGTGAGGCACACAAGTCAAGATACTTTATTCATCCTGATGCGAACAAGATGTATAAGGATCTTAAAGATTTATATTGGTGGCAAGGTATGAGGAAAGATGTTGACTCATATGTTAGCTAATGTTTAATCTGCTCCAAGGTTTAAGTCAAACATCAGAAGCCATCAGGATTACTGCAACAGCTGGAAATTCCTAAGTGGAAATGGGAAAATATAGTAATGGACTTCATCACCAAACTGCCAAGGACTAGTAGTGGTCATGATTCGATTTGGGTGATAGTGGATATAATGACGAAGTCCGCTCATTTCTTACCAATTCGTGAGGATTATAAGATGGAGAAGTTAGCGAGATTGTATGTAAATGAAATTATGGCTAGGCATGGTGTGCCTGTATCTATCATATCAGATCACGACAGTCGGTTTACGTCGTGATTCTGGCAGATGCTTCAGAAGGCAATGGGTACTCTTTTGGATCTAAGCACCACCTATCATCCTCAAACAGATGGGCAAAGCTAGCGTACGATTCAGACTTTAGAAGACATGCTTAGGGCATGTGTGATTGACTTTGGTGGGAGTTGGGATACCCATTTGTCACTGGTTGAGTTCTCTTATAACAACAGTTATCACTCCAGCATTGGATGTGCTCCGTTTGAAGCTTTGTACGAGAGAAAATGTAGATCGCTAGTTTGTTGGTCCGAGGTCGGAGAAAGTCAACTGACAGGCCCTGAGATCATTCAGGAAACCACTGACAAGGTATCCCATATCAAAGACAAACTTAAAGTAGCAAGAGACCGTCAGAAAAGTTACGAGGATAACAGGCGGAAACCGTTTGAATTCAATGTGGGTGATCATGTGTTGTTAAAGGTTTCCCCTTGGAAGGGTATTGTACGATGCAGAAAGAAAGGAAAGTCAGCTCCGAGGTGCGTGGGACCGTTTGAGATCACTGAAAGAATTGGTACTGTGGCGTATCATCTAAAATTACGTCAAGAACTGAGCAGCGGGCACGATACGTTCCACGTATTGAATCTTAAGAAATGCCTGACAGATGGTTCTCTTCATGTACCTATTGAAGAAATCAAGATCGACGAAAAGCTTCATTTTGTAGAAGAGCCGATAGAGATCATGGATAGAGAGACCAAATGATTGAAGCACAGCAAAATCCCAATTGTCAGAGTTTGATGGAACTCAAAGCGGGGGTCCCGAGTTTACTTGGGAGCGAGAAGAACAGATGAAACTGAATTACCATCATTTGTTTACAGATAGAGCTTCGGGATGTAACTTCAACTGAATTTCAGGACGAAATTCTCTCAACTGGGGGATACTGTGACATCCGTCACTATCAGGTCCGTCAATTAACGCTAAGCTCGTTAACTCTCCTTGTGTACTTACTTCTGTCGCGTAAGTAACTCGTTTTAATCTCAAGATCTTTCTTGTCTTATTCGTCTTGGGCATTGACCGTATAATAAATAATAAAATTAACTATTAATAGTATAATTAATTTTATTTAATATTTCCTTTTCTTTTAACTTTTAATAATGTTTATTATTATTATTAATATTATTATTATTAATATTAAAAAATTAATGTTATTATTATTAATAATAAAATTATTATTATTGTTATTATTATTATTTTATTATTATTATTGTAATTAATAAGTTCAGGGTCTAAATTGTAATTTAATTAAACTTGAGGGAATTAATTTCCAAATAGTCTAGAGGCTTAATTGTAAATATTAAAATTATAAGCAAAAATCTCCCCCCCCAACCGAAACCCTAGTGCCGTGAAATTTCCGTCGACCTCTCCGCCGTTGCACCACCCAATCAGCCTCTTCCGGTCGCCGTTAGCCGCTGTCGGTTGTTGTCGGCTCGTCGTTTGGCTATTTCGCTGGTATACGATCCATCTAGACTTCGTTTCGTCTCGTTCCGCGGTGGTTGGACCGGTTCGGTTGTATCGGGATTGCTTGTATTCGTTCGGATGTATGTGAGTGTGTATATATATTCATGTATGTTGCTCGTGGGTGTATATACGATGTGTGTGTTTGGGTATATATATATATATATATAGAGGGAGGTTCCCCTAAAAAATAATGTTTGCCTAAGTATGCTAAGAAGTAATCTTAGCCTTCTAATTATCTAATTAAGGGCTAAGATCAAAGTGTAGAAAAAATAAGTAATCAAGGGTAATTTGGGTATTTATTACATTACCCACAATTGTTGACTTTTTAAAATTTCCCCTCTATTTTTTAAATGCTAATAACTTTTTCATACGACATTATTTTTTTAAATAAATTACACCATAAAATCAAGCATTTTTTTCTTTAATTTGAGTATAGTATTACTATAGTTTTTTTTTAAAAAA
The DNA here is from genome assembly GCA_024085815.1 of Flaveria linearis. Taxonomy (NCBI): domain Eukaryota; kingdom Viridiplantae; phylum Streptophyta; class Magnoliopsida; order Asterales; family Asteraceae; genus Flaveria; species Flaveria linearis. The sequence continues at coordinate 15,676,805 of CM044012.1, forward strand.
AATCAAATTATGTGACGTTGTGCTATATTTTTAACGTTTTTGTGCTGCATTTCATAAAACAGCACAAGGCTGTGCTGTATTTCATAAAACAGCAAAAGGCTGTGCTGTATTTTATAAAACAGCACAAGGCTGTGCTGTATTTCATAAAACAGCACAAGGCTGTGCTGCATTTTATAAAACAGCACAAGGCTGTGCTGTATTTCATAAACAGCACAATGCTGTGCTGTATTTCATAAAACAGCACAAGGCTGTGCTGCATTTTATAAACAGCACAAGGCTGTGCTGTATTTCATAAAACAGCACAAGGCTGTGCTGTATTTCATAAAACAGCACAAACGCAATACGACCCAAACGTGACACGCACGTAATATATATTACCCCATAACATATTATATATATGTTCTCGCAAAATATATATATTACTCACACACACAATACATATATATATATATTATACTCATACACACATTACATATGTATATCTATACATTATACACACATATAACATAAACTAATATAATACACACAATGCAGCACATATTCACCCTTCTGCCTAAGCACGCAACCCCCTTTTATAACCCTTTTTCACAAATTCATACATATATATCTATATAATATGTATTACACATACTTAAGCAATAAACTAACACACACCTAGGAGCACACATACATATATTTTCTGCAGAACCACCTTCACATCTATGTACACACTTGAATATATATATATATATATATATATATATATAATATATATATATATATATATAGGTAGAGGTTTTTGTGCTGCATTTCATAAACAGCACAAGGCTGTGCTGTATTTCATAAAACAGCAAAAGGCTGTGCTGCATTTCATAAAACAGCACAAGACTGTGCTGTATTTCATAAAACAGCAAAAGGTTGTGCTGCATTTTATAAAACAGCACAAGGCTGTGCTGTATTTCATAAGACAGCACAAGGCTATGCTGCATTTTATAAAACAGCACAAGGCTGTGCTGTATTTTATAAAACAGCACAAGATCTTCCAGAAACTCCTGAGATTTACCTAATGTACCAACAAAAGCACACTTATAAAATCTAACTTAAATTTAGCGCATTTTAAATAAGCAAAATACCAAATCCAGCACAATCAAATGAAAAAGAAAAGAAACATCCAACATGAGTAAAAAGAATAAAGAAAAATACAGCACAACCACTTGCATAAACAAAAGATACAAATAGTACAGGAAGAGTTACTAAACAGAAGATAAAATAGTACAGGAAGAGTTACTAAACAAAATATACTCATGACACACTTTAAACAAGTTAAGACGTTAGTCAGTCAAAGGTCGCATACCCCTGTTTAATTAAAATAATATAGAAAAACTTCAAACAAGAAGGATAGTGATGCTAACCCGTCTTGATCCCAATTTCGAAGGATCCGGCATCTTCGCCGACTTTCAACCTGCATAAAGTTGATCTTAATAGGGTAAATAATCCATCGAGAATTAATAAAAATTTACACGTTTATATAAATAATCACAAAATATTAAGGAAGTATATATCAATCACACAGAAGGTGAAAAAGGGATCTCACCTCCAGGAAAAAACGCCCATCTGGAAGTGGCTCACAACTACATGATTAGAAACGGATTATTAATACATAACGCTTGAAATAAACTTGTGAGGAATTTGAAATGTAGATAGAAAACCCTAGGTGAGGAATTTGATCGATTGATGGATGGTTACCTTGCCGATGAGGATTTCGTTGGTGTGAGGGTCGTAGACGTCGGAGGTGTCGAGGAAGGTGACGATGGTAGGGGCTGTAGTCGTTCCATACCTGACATTGGCTTCTGAAATGTGATTTCAAGTTTGTGCTGCATTTTGATAAAGCTTCAGGGACTAATGAGTGTTTTAGGACCATAATGCCCCTTTAACTCTAATTTGAAGAGTGCCACATGTAAACCCCTTATTCCTTCTTAGGCAACTTAGGCAACTAATTATTCTTAGTCGAACCTCTACCTATATATATATATATATATATATATATATATATATATATATATATATATATATATATATATATATATATGTATGTATGTATGTATGTATGTGTGTGATGCCGTGTATATATATGTATCTATGTGTTATTCGTGTATACATATGTGTGTGTGTCGGGTCGAGAGACACCACAGTCCACACAGCAGCCAAAGGCTACTGCTGTGCGTGTATGTATATGTGTTATGTGTGTATGTATATGTGTTGTGTGTGTATGTATATGTGTTGTGCGTGTATATATGTATATATGCTGTGCGTGTAAATGTATGTGCAGTGTGCGTGTGTTTTAGTGGGTGTGTGGGTGCGGTTGTTGTTGCTCGAAATTTAAATAACACAGCAGCCTGGCTGCTGTGTGCACGGTGGAGTATGTTGCGTGTGTGCGCGGTCCTCGCAGCAAGACTTCTGAAAGCCATACTTGTGAGAGTGACTGTCTTACGCTACAGTAGCTACTGCGTGCGTGAGTGTGTAGTCTGTGCACCCGAGAGGAACATAGCAGCTGAAGGCTGCTGCGTACATGTCCCACCGTTTGTGTGTATGTATATATGACAATGTGTGTGTGTACATGATGGAAAAGGATGTACATGTTGTGCTCTGCAGTGGGTTTGTGTATCTATATGTTATGTGTGTGTCAATGTATATATATCTACAGTGGCGGACCCAGAATTTTTTTTCTCCGGGGTCAGTTTTTCCGTTCTCAAGTAGCCATGTATGGTTGTCGGAATTTTCAGGTCCTATCGGTTCACATAAATAAAAACAATAATATTATAAGACAACTAACAATGATACACTGTCATTAGAAAATAAAAAAACATTACATTTATAGTTGTTGTCTACGTGTTTTCATCTTCTGAAAACGATCCATTACATCATCAATTGAAACCTTTTTGAAAAACTCTTTCTCAATGTAACAAATACAAGCATCGTTCATATATTCATCACTCATTCGATTGCGTAGTTCGTTCTTCACATGCTTCATTGAAGAAAAACATCTTTCAACACTTGCCGTTGCAACTGGTAAAACTAATGACAACTTTAATAAGCGATAGACTAATGGATACGCCAAATGTTTTTGGGTTTCCACCATCAACTTTACAAGATTAGGTATACCATTCAACTTGGAAAATCTTGTATCCGCTCTCACATTATCAATGTAGAAAGGGAGTTCATACTCGAGTGTATTCATAACATCACAATCAAAATCACTTGGATACATCTTGGCCAACCTTAATATCTTTGGTTGATCAAATTGTGAAAAATTATCAAGCGGACTTAAAGAACCCATACACGTAAGCAATTCGGAGGTTACCTCGTTAAAGCGGTCGCCAAGCTCTTGGATTTGCATATCAAGCACAGTGTTGAAACATTCAATCTCATAATATTGCCGAAGGGTGATGTTGGTCTTTTGTCTTCGATTCTTTGGATTAATGTATGGTTCGTTCATGTCTGGAAATTCAATATCATATTTTTCACAAAAGGATGTGACTTCTTCCAAAAGATATTCAAAAACCTTCAACTCTAACTTTTTGCAGTTGTAGCTTTGTTGATTTTACCATCTCAATAGCATTCACAATATCTTGTCCTTTCCTTTGGAGAGCTTGTGATAATATATTTGTAATCCCTAAAAGATGCTTCATCAAGTGTACATAATAAACAAAGTGGAATTTTTTCAAGTATATGTGAAGCCCACGTGCTTGTTTTTTACTATCATTAATCTCACCTTCATTTTCAATATATTGTAGTACTTCAATAATAGAAGGATATAAATCAACCACACGGACAAGTGTTTTGTGATGAGAACTCCATCTAGTATCTCCGGCTCTTGCAAGAGACATTTCTTGATTCAAACCGCTTCCAGTTTCAATTTCTGAACACCCTATTGCTTCTTCTAGTTTCTTCTTTTGACTCTCACGAAGCATATCTTGTCTTTTGCAAGATGCACAAACAACATTAGTTAAAGTTGATATTTTTGAGAAAAATTTCCAAACTTCATTATGTTTGTTGGCAATGGCAACAACAACAAGTTGAAGTTTATGGGCAAAACAATGTATATAATACGCTGAAGGATTTTCTTTCAAAATTAAAGCTTTTAAACCCTTGAACTCACCAGACATGTTGCTTGCACCATCATAACCTTGACCTCTAACCCTGGTCATACTCAAATTAAATCGAGCAAATAATTCATCAACGGCGGCTTTAAGAGATAATGAAGTTGTTTCCATGACATGAACAAGGCTAATAAATCGCTCTTTAAGTATTCCACATTTATCAACATACCTTAAAACCACAGCCATTTGTTCCTTATTTGATACGTCTCTTGATTCATCAACTAATATTGAAAAAATATCATCACCAAGCTCTTCAAGAATTTGTTTTATCACTTCTAGTGCGAAACAATAAAACCTAAAAATCAAAAACTTTAGTTAACAAAAAAATAAAATAATTATATATAATCAAGTAAGATGAATCATCAACAAACATTCACAATCACTACACGTGGCCTATATAATTCATATAAAACAAAACGATATATATTCAAAACTTACAATATTTGCTCCACTAACTTGTTTTGGCAAATGGCAATTCTTCAAGAAGCTTTCGAAGAGAAACTGATGAAGAGTTTCTGCGTTTCTTTCCGTGGTAGCCAATTTCGTCGCCGACCTTTCAATTTCTTTTAAGGTTTGCATTGTAATAAAAATTTTAAAATGTTTAAAACATTTTGGATTGATGAAATATAGATTGGGCTTTTTAATTAAATACATGGGCTTACCAGATTCAATAACAAATTAACCTATTAGTGATTATATCTGAACTTATTTTTTTTAAATAAAACAAACTATTAACTTATATTTCAGTAGGATGAATATTTTTAAAACTTTTTGATTTCAGGGGTCGTAATTTTTTTCATAGGGGTCGTAAAATTTTTTCATAGGGGTCGAAGTTGAAAAATACACGGGGTCAATTGAAAAACGTCAGTACACGGTACATATAAAAAAAAATTCTGCGGGGTCGGTTGACCCCTCCCCCACGTATGTAAGTCCGCCACTGTATATCTATGTGTGTAGGGGTGTGTTTTATGTGTGTGCATGAGGTGTGTGTGTGTGTTGTGAAGGTGTGTGTGTGACTACGTAATGTATGTGTGTGTAGGTATGAACTGTTAGGTGTAATTGTGTATGTGTGAGTGATTGTGAATGTTTGCATGTGTGTACTACTATGTATGTATTATAATGTATATAATTTTAGAGTATGTTTTGTGATGTGTATGTATGTAGTACAATGTATGTAAATTATTGGAGTGTATATATGTGTATCTTAGGTATACGTAAGCTATGGTACATATATATAATACATATAGAAATAATCGGTATATGATCGAAATATATATTTGTGTTGTGTCGTATATACCAATGGATGTGGTTAGGTGCGTAGAAGGCGTGGATAAAAAAGTTATATCTATGTATACCTTACATGTGTTCATATGGTTATATATATGTATATATATATGTATGTATGTATGTATGTGTGTGTGTGTATATATATATATATATATATATATATATATATATATATATATATATATATATATATATGTTCATATACTTAGCGAGCCGTACGTCGAACCCGAACCAACCCGAAACCGACCGAATGTATCTATTTTCTTTGAACGTGTTTAAAGACTCAATTACAATTGATTATAGGTGTTTGATCGTTCGTTGCTCGCATTTCTAGACACGTTTTGTTCGCTTTATTTTTTGATCATTTCAAGGTGAGTTTCACGGCTCCATTTTTATTACAATTTTATAAATCTTTGGGGGAAAAGTATGCTCACTCCGTTCAGCTATCAACTCAATTTATTTTGGATTAACGTGTATCTTATGCATGAGTTTTTGTGTGATTCTTTAATCACAACTATTTAACTCCGGTGTTGGAGCCGACGGACATGTATTGATAGTAATATCTGGTTGACATCTCCACCCATGTATATTAGTATACTAGTTGAGACTGACTGTGGTTATGATCAACCCCTGGTGAATATGTCCCGACAATTGTTGTGTGGTTCGTCATAGGGCTAGTTGTGATGCTCATGTGATATTACTTGTGATAAACAGTATACACTTATGATCCATAAAATCATACGCAACAACAAGTTTTCAATTTATGTTTAAACCTGTGAACTCACCAACCATGTGTTGACTTTTGAGCATATCTTTTCATGTGATATTAATCAAAGGGGATAGTTAGAGCCGATACCTTAGCAGAGACCCTAAGGATTTTAGTAGATCTGCATTAGCGTTGGACTATCATTTGAACTCGTTTATGAATGCTATGTTGAACATTTCTATTTATTGGATTTTATGTTGAATTTGATATTGGTTAATCGATAGACTATGCTAGTTATGGAACTAACTAACCACGACATAAGTCACCATTGTGTCAGGTGACGTCATGACATGTGGATCTTTGCATTTATTATGTCTCTGTAAACTAACTAGGTGTTATGACAATCCCGTCCATTACATCCTTATGTTTCTGCTATAAGCGGGGGTGTGACATTGATGGTTCTAGGATGCTAGTTGATGATAGTGGATGAAAATTCAAGTTTTGAACTTGTGATTGTGGCTTGGTTTTTGTAAGGCCCCGTTCTCGGGACTCTTACAGCTGGTCAATCATCGCACATAAAAGATATATTTTTCATCCTTTTACATAAAAACATTGCAGCAGAAACATTTAAACATACATTTCATTTCTATATCAATGCTTTTGCAAGATAATACAACATTCATTACAAAACATCGTTTGTTCGTATTGCAGTGCAAAAACATTATACAAAAGAATGCCATCTAAAAGAGCCGAGTAGCCGCCCCGTGCCATCCTCAGCAACTTTACCTGCCAACTGGAAACACATAAAAAGTCAGCGTTGCTGAGTGAGTTCTAGTTTTATAAATAAAATACTTTACTTTCATTAAAACCGTTTCTTTACTTTCACACAATCATACATCATACGTACACATAGATAATATCATTATTATCTTCATTATTCATTATCTTTTACTTCTATCTAGATCATGTCAAACTTTACCCTCTTCATGGCGCGCAGTCATGATTACTGAGGTCGAGTGACAAGATTTCGGCTTCGTACAATGTTATTATATTTCGTCCGTTCATTACTTTCATTCGTTCATTCTTTAACTTTCGTTCTTTCATCATACTTTCTTGTCATTCTTACTCTTTCATCATTTCCTCTTTTCTTTCCATCACCCATAAACCTTACCGTTCTGTTTCGTGGTACTGGACCTAGGCCTATCATAGACCTTCTATAACGGTGCACCGCACCTCCTGGCCATAGTACCTAAGGTAAAGTGTAGGTGTACTATTGCCATATGCAATACCCTTCTGTTCCTGGTACTGGACCTAGGCCTATCATAGACCTTCTATAACGGTGCACCGCACCTCCTTGCCACAATACCTAGGATATGCAGCAATGGTTCTATATAAATGGTTAATCATAGTGTCAAGCTTTACCCTCTTCGTGGCACACAGCCATGAATACTGAGGTCAAAAGACAAGGATTCCATTTCGAGTCTGTTGCGACAATAAGGTCGCTCACCTCATACATGTGCTTGCAAGCCTTTCTTACTCCCATTCATTATTAATGCATGCATTCATTCATCATGTTCCTCTTTCATTATCTTTCACTTTACGTTACATAATACTTTCGTTTCATTCTTTAACATAACACGTAAAGTCACGGGAAAGATAAACATACATTATAATAAGGAACATCATCATACACAGATAGCATCAGCATACAGGGCATCATCATACATAACATACATCATGTATAAACATGCAACATCATCATGCCTAATCTACCCTCTAAGACCTCAATGGTCATCTTACATGTACCTACGAGAGCTTCCCCATCAAAACTTACATCTGCACTGTCCCCCGAAAGTCAGAAATTAACTACGTTTTTCCTTAGGTACCCCAACCCTATTTGGGTGTATGGACACCCTTCAGTCACATGGCCTTCATGCGACTGAACATCATGCAAATGGACCAATACGGATGAACACCAATGCGGATGAACACCTAATCGTGCGAATGGACCTCATGCGGTTGAAAACTATGCGAATGGACCTTATGTGAATGGACTTAATGCGGATGAGCACTTATAATGGGACCTCAGTCGCATGGTTCCCCATGCGACTGGACCCCCAGTCGTGCGACTGAACCTCAGTCGTGCGAATGAACTCCAATCGCACTTCAATCGGCCGTATGGCCTCCAGTCGGTCGCCTAGCCCTAGCTGATGCAGAATGCAGTTCATCCTGAACCCAATCTGCCATTCTCGACCTCCAAGCTCATCCAAACCCATTCTAAGCCCCAATCAACCATCCCAAACCTTAGGAATGCATACCACAACACCATTCAAGCACACACAAGCCTGGAAACAAACTCCAAACGCATCACACGCAAACACATCCAAATGGGTCAAACACATACATATAAAAACAGGTTTACTATGTGTTGCAGCTCTAAATCAGTTGAAAACGAGTAAAATAGGGGTCCTAGAACTCACACACACTACACCAAGAAGAAGAGCTTCGTTTAGACCCGCTACACGACGATTTTGCTCTCTTGAATCCACTCGAACCAACCCTTTTTCTCTTCTCTTCTCCCTTTTCTCTCTTTTCTCTCTCTTTACCTGAAATGTGGGTGTGGGGGAGGGTAAGGGCTGCCCTCTCCCTTCAAATATCCCCATTTACCCAACTTTCTCGCGTTGGCGAGTTTGGTCCCCCGACTTTGGACTTTATTTCTTTTTCTTCCTTCGTCGTCTTCAAGGAAAATATCCGGGTGTTACAGTTTTCGAATACTTTCCAGTAAAGGAAACTTTCTGGGTAAGTTGGTTTATAAATGATGATTTATGTATGTTTGATGAGATGGGATAGTTGTTATATGATGTTTAAAGCATAAGAATGGATTGGGAATAATTGAATTGTGCGCATTATATGAACATGCTTGCTATTTATGAAACTCTTGTTACTTGATGTGATGAATGTTGAATAAGATATGTTTAGAGCATGATATGTTGATGTGATTGAAGTGGAATGATCATAGGAACATGTTAGGAGATTTTGGATGAAATTTATGCAACTTGTGTTCTTACGTTTTTAAATTAGGGAACTTTGGGCATGATAAAGTTTCTAGATTATGATAACATGTTATGGATGATTGTTGGATGTGTTACATGTATATTGAAATGTTGGTTATGATATGCTTCATGATTTTGAAAATGGATTACACACGTGTAACGATGTCTTACTTTTCAAAAATATAAACTTTCCAAAAATATATTTTTGATATGAAACTTTACCTAATCGTTATTTAATATATTTGAGCATGACTAAATATGTTTTTACTTATTTGAATCACCAACCGATTGTCGGGTCAGTCTGGTCAACTTTGGTTAACAAAATTCAACCTTATCAAACATGTCAAAGATTTCTTGAGCGCACTAACAGTTACGTTGTTTGGATACAACAGAGTTCATTTGATCATTATGGCACACATACCCTCATGAACCTATATTTGTTAGGTAACCATTAGCTTTCAACTTTTACACTTCTTGTCTTTCCTACGTAATCTAAGGTAAGTCTTCACGACCTACTTTTACTTGCTCTCTTTTTTAGGAGAGTCATGCAAACTATTCTTATTTATTTGGTTTTAGTATTATTTGTATATCACTTGTAATTGTAGTGCAAAAATTATCACACAAGTCCTTACATCTCGAATCGTTAGTATCGAACTAGCGAGGTAATTTTGAGTAATACTACTAGGATGATAAACCCCACCCGCGTTAGTCTCGCTAACTAGACTAGAGGTTGAACAGATGTTTATTTGACCTAGAACTTGCTATTGTCCTATGATAAGATGTGGTTGAAGGCAAAACAACTCACAAACACTCAGTTTTGGTTCGAAACGCTAAGTAACTTGACATATAGGCTAGCTACCTACGGTATACCATTCTTTACTTTTACCATATAATGCTCAAACATCTTTATTAATTTACACCTGTGAACTCGCCAACCTTGTTTTAACATGTTTTATCAAGTCACCAGCACGCTTAAGGCTAGGGTTGAACATTCGAGGTTCATGCATTATCTGTACAACAACAACATACCCAGTATATCCCACTAGAAGCAAGGTCTGGGAGGGGTTGGATGGTGGCAAATCTTACCTCTATCTTTCAGGATAGAGAGACCGCTTCCAATGAGACCCCCGGCTCGGAAAAAAAAGACAAGATTACTGGCACATTTCGTATATTTCAAATACTAGTTTAGCAAAACACAACGACATATAGACCCACATATACATCTCAGGCAATAAATAAAAAGGCAGACAAATTATTAAAATAAAATAAAAAGCGCACCCTTAATAATATCACTCCTAATTACTCTGCTCTATTATTTCCCTAAAAGCTCCTATTCTTAATCCTGTATTAGCCCTTCACCTATAAAAGAAACAGAGAGTCTACCTATATCATAATCATACGCTATCTCAACCTATTCCCACTAACAGTCCTTAACCTTAATTCTACGCCTCCAGTCACTCCTATCCTCGATCATATGCTCGGAGAGGTGCAACTCTAACATGTTAGCCTAATAAACTCCTCTCACATCAACTTTGGTCTTCCTCTATCCGTCCTACCATCTAAGAGAATGTTATCTATCTTTCTAACTGGTGCTGTCATCTGTCTCCTCTTCACGTGTCCAAACCATCTCAATCTCCCCTCCTGAATTTTGTCAGTGATGCATGCCACCCCTAATCTCTGTCGTAACACGTCGTTCCTTATCCGATCCATCCTTGTGTGGCCACACATCCACCTCAACATTCTCATCTCTGCGACCTCCATCTGCCCCGCTTCTGACTTCTTCATGGCCCAACAATCTATTCCGTATAACATAGCAGGTCTTACTACTACTCTATAGAACTTTCCCTTTAGTTTTGCTGGGAACCTCTTGTCACACAAAATCCCCGACACTGCTCTCCATTTACACCATCCTGCCTGGACACGGTGGGCTATATCACTGTGAATTTCTCCGTTCTCCTGGACATAGGAGCCAAGATACTTGAATCTAGTCGTTTGTGGAACCACCAGGTCCTGAATACTAATTTGGGTGTCCTCTTCATTTGTACCACTAAAGTTACAATGCATGTATTCTGTTTTAGAGCGACTTATCCTTAAGCCTTTGCGCTCTAATACCTTTCTCCACTCTTCTAACCTATCATTAAGCATACTTTTATTCTCTGCTATTAACACAATGTCATCAGCAAATAACATGCACCATGGAACTGACCCCTGTATAGTTTTGGACAACTCATCCAAAACTACCGTGAAAAGAAAAAGACTCAATGTTGATCCTTGGTGGAGACCCACCTCCACCGAAAAGAAATCTGTGTCACCCACCAACACACGCACAGACGTTTTCGCCTCATGCATTATCTGTACTATTTAAAAATAAATTCGTTACATTTACTACTATTCATGGGCGTCTTGTTTTGTGCATTCATTACTCATGCTTTTACAAACATTTATTCTTCCGCATTGATTACATAGAAAACTATGTTTTACTCTGATTTAAGGTCAAACACGTATTTTAAATCACATATAGTGTCATTTCATATGATTATGTCTGAGATCCTAGTTTGTCATGCGTCTCGTGGTCGAACCCTGCCAGTGGAGTTTGAGGGTATGACACATGATTTGTTGGCTTATTACCCCTAATGATTATCTTTTCTCTATTGGGTGCATAGAATTTAATCATCTTCTGATTATATAGGATATGAGCTTGGTTCAAGGCTAACCAATCCATAACTAGTACTACGTCAAAACCCGCTAAGTCCATTGGTAGAAGTTTAGCTCGAATAGAATGACTAGCTAGAATGATTCTACCGTTGTCTAATGATTTTATGATTATAACAATATCACTATTTGATGATTTGACTTCACATGATGTCTGATCTCACTAAAGGTATAGTTCAAGAACTTATCAAGAACTTATTGGTAATCCTTTCTCTTTCATTGATTTGGCAAAACCTATGCACTGCTAACTTTGATGTTACTATCTTCATTTTAATAATAATTATGCATATCATTACGAGAGATTGGGACCTGCATATCCCTAGTTCCAATATTTTCATCTTCCTGTTTGTAGTATGACCGGTTTGTAGTATGACGTATGATCATCACTTACGACATAATACAATGAGTTTCAAACATCCTACAAGCTACTTTATCGTTCCTTCATGTGTTTTCATTTGTTTATTTATAAATTCAAAGTTTTACACAGTGAAAATATATTTCATAAAACACATCTTTCCATATCCAAATTTTGTATATTCATAAGTGTTGGAGCTGTACAAGATAGTCTATATTATCAACATAGTCAAAGTCAAGAAAAGTCAACGTCACGGTCAAAGTCAACGCAAAAGTCAAACCTGACACGTTCGAGACGAAGAACCGAGACGAGACGTTGAAGATTTAGATGACTAGGAGTTTTATTGTAATAAATATATTTTGTGTGAACAAAATATATTTTATCTTGTTTTAGTTATTTTTATGTTTTATATGTAATTTTCATCAATTGGCTTAAGTCTAGGGAGTTAAGTGCAATTAGTGAATATTATATTCACTATAAATAGCCTAATTGTAATGAGGATTAGACTAATGGTTGCATGACTAATAGATTGAGGGATTACTTGTAAACATATCATTTGCAATCTAATTGAAGATCAAAGGGGATTTTATTGTGTTCATCTTAGTTTGTTCTATAATCTTCATGTTATTTGATTCAAGAGTGTTCAATCTGGGCTAACAATTTAGTATCAGAGCCATATTGGATCAAATTCATTGAAGATTTGAAGATTATTGAAGCTGTTCATCAGATTTCTAGAGAGAGAAAGTGGGGTTTTAGAGTGAGAAAGTAGGGTTTTAGAGAGAGAAAGTGGGGTTTTAGAGAGAGAAAGTAGATCTAAGTTCAAATTTGTACAAATTCAACATCAACAACATCAGATCTATCATTATCTACAACATATATTGGATCTACATCATCTGTTATACAAGAAAAATCAAAGAAAATCTTTAGATCTGAAACTTTTTCTCAGACACACTAGTGTGTGTGTTCTTGGTGTTCTTGAGAGCTTCAAATCATCATGGTGTGAAACTAGAACTGTTTTGAACGAAAGTTCAAACTGACCGGCGAAACTACAATTTCGTCCTGCGAAACTCCGGCGAAAATAAAACTTCGTCCGGCGAAACTGCTCCGGCGAAAGTACAGTCTCGTCTCGCGAAACTCCGGCGAAACTAAACTTTCCAGCGAAATTATCAGTTTTTGCAAAATTAAAAAAATTATTAACAGTTTCTGCGAAATAAAAAAAACAAAACACTAACCATCTCAACCACCTTCACGACCCTAGCCGCCACCCTCAACACTGCTGCCATCCACACCACCATCACCATCACAACCGTCGACAGCTCCTACACCGGCCATCATCACCGCAGCATCACTTAACACACACCACAACCGAACAACCATGGTAAGTACGACGGCAAAACCCTAACCACCGCCACCTTTCATCCTCAATATCTCCTTCACTACTACACATCTCTTGAACCACCACCATCATTGGAATCAGCATGACAAGGGAAAGAAGATGATATATTGTACGAACCATGACTCGCCGGAAAAGTTCGCCGAATCCCTAGCCGCCGCGAACTTCTCTCTTCGATATCTCCTTCGTTAGTGATTCTAGAGCAAACCGAGACCACCATTGGATTTAAGAGGTTGTGTTTAGTAGGGATAGAGGTTGTTTAGGTAAGAGCTCGTCGAAATTGTTTTTTCGGCCATCGCTCGCCGCCATGGTTCGCCGGACCGGCGGCTCTTGCCAGAACCCTAGGAGAGACTTCTTCTCTCATCCGCCTCTCTCTCTCTCTCTCAACACACTTGAGTGTGTGTTTTGTTGTTATTAACATTTAGGGTTAGAGTTTGTGTACGGTAGTTAGGTTAATGGGCTTTTATCATTGAATTTGGTTTGGATCAGCAAATTTTGGGCTAACTATTTGGTAACAATTTGGGCTAGTTAAAGATTAATACTTGGGCTAACAAATATTCATCGATTTTAAAAGATTTATAAAAAAATGTCATCTTCCGAAGAATTTAAATTAGATAATCTCACAACGGTATAAAGCCAGTTTGACTCTTTTGCAGCAATGAAGAAAGAAAAATTGACAGATTTAATTGATCGATTCTTAAAGGTGGCAAATAATCTAAAGAAGCATGCTCCAGATCCCAGTAATCATAAACAAATTCAAAAGCTTCTTGACTTACTTCCGTCTGCATGGAATCACCAAGTTAAAATGCTAAAGCAAGAAAGAGGTTATGTAGACACAAAACTTATGGATATGATCAACAGACTAAAATCTCTCGAGCTGGATATCCAAAGAAACAAATTTCAGCAAGCCGTGTTCCCGCATCAAACCCACGCGCTTAATACCGAACTTGTTTTTTCTGTAATAAGCATACTTGATTACAAGACAGAGATGATTGAAAAGTTGAAGTTATTGAGAACTGATTCGGATTTAAATATTGAATTCAGAGAAACTGTTGAAGAGAAGTGTGAAGCTTTGAGAGTTGGCAGTGACAGTAAACCAGAGTCTGTGAGAACCGATGATGATAAGGCTGGAAAAGCTGATAAAAGAAAGAAAGAATCTGAGGCTGACGAGATGCTGAAGGTCAAAGAATAGGAACAATAAAAAATCACAAGGGTTTGCAACTGTGAAAAGAGCTTAGCTGCAGAAAGAAGTATCTTGGGTCTTCCTTATGAGACGGTTCAGGATATGTGTTCTTCTTCTTGTAAAATTCGATTATTTAGGATTTATAAGGCAAACAAATTGTTATTGGAAAATGAAAAAGAATTAAAAATAATCAATCAGGAATTAAAGAAAAATGAAATTGCTTTTTCAAGGAAAATTAATGAAGCATTGGCTGAAAATGATCTTTTAAGAAGAACCATTTTGGAGCGTAACGTTGAAATTAATATTCTAAAAGAAAGGGCTGTTTTAGCTCAGTTTGAAACGACACAGCTTCAAACAAAGCTTGATAAATGGACTCTTTCACACATGAAAAAGGATGAGCTTCTTGCTAAACAACAAGGGGCACGGGTAAAACATGGGATTGGATATAAATTTGATGGTGAAACTGTATTTAATTCAGTTCCACCTCCTTTTACTTTATGTTATTCACCAATCCCTAGACCTCATCCTAAAAATGATTTGTTTGAACAACCTAGTAATGGTCGGCATGCAGGTTTGAGTGGTGTCAATCTTAATGAGGTGCGAGACTGGTATGGGATACAATAAACCAAATGCTGACAGTCAAGCTAACGATTATTCAGTTCCGGTTGTTTGTAATTCTGTATCTACTGTTTCTTCTAACTTCTTTGATAAGTTTAAAGCAGGTGAAATTCCTACTTTAGAGCCTGTCAGGGTTATGAAAGAAGAGATAAATCAGGAATCACCTAATCATCGAGTTCCAACAACAACAACATATCCTATTCCTGCCAATCAAGATCCATTGGAAGCAGATTTGTGTATATGAGACTGGACAAGCTCAGATGTTGAATCAAACACAGAGGACAGTGTCGGTCCCTCAAAAATCAAGATATCACCTGACATTGTCAAGTCTTAAAAGCTTCCAAAAGCTGAATCAAGACCAATACGGATCTCTTCTCCAACTGCAAAACAAGCCAGTCATTCATATAAAACTCAACAAAAGAAGTCTCCATATCTGTCTGTCATACCTCAACCTTGTAAAATAATTAAGAAAAAGCAACAGATTGCTACAAGCTCAAAGCAATCCTCATCCCCACCTGCTTCACACGGGTCAGTCAAGCATCAAAAGCCTTTCAAGTCTTGTTTTGAGTATGGAAGAGAAGGTCATGTGGTAAAGAAGTGCCCTCAAAGACTTGCTTCGAATGGTAAAGGCAAACCAAATTGCTTCTCCGGATGTAAGTCTACAAAGAATGTTCCAGACGGGAAAGGCGACATGGGTTCCTTCTCTGGTTCAAGAGGTAAAAAGCACATATCTTTGAATGGTTGGATGAAAAACCCTCCATCCAAACCTTTTCATGTGAAGCCGGTTTCACACAATTCAAAGATGAAAATGACCAAAGGTCCAAAACCAAATTCTTTTCCTTCCGGTCTTAAACAGAAATTGATTTCCAAATTTAATTCATTCAAATCCAAATTAATTGAACCAAAACAAATTTGGAAAATTAAAAAGAATGATACAGATATCCCCGATATTTCAACAGATTGTGTGTTGAAGCAGGTTACTTCTACCATTGCAAAAGGAACACCCTGGACTACGATGGCCGGAGTTTCCCTTTCAAACTAATCTGTTTATGAGTGCAGGAACAATTCAGGAGGACTGTTAGTAATTCGATTTACTGACAGAGATTGTTTCTAATTCAAAATTGAGGCGGAACAAACAGGTTAAGGTCATGGTATTTCATTCACAATTTGGATTTTTTATCTACACAATCACAGTTCTCAATTCATAGTCACTACATATTTTTCGATAATTCATTCCTTATTTTGATATCAGTGTAGTTTGAAGATCTTCTTTGGTAAATTTCTATTTTTGCATAGTTTTATAAAAAGAAATATATATATATATATATATAAATTAAAAAAATAATAAAAAAGAAAAAAAAGAAAAGTGGTTTGTAAAAATATAAATTTAGGGGGATAGTATAATAAAGATAAAAAAATGAAAAGAGAACTGAGAACTTGATTTGAGATGACCGAGAAATGATTATATATCTTCTTGAAATGTTTGTTCTTACATGACTTAGGCTTTAAAATGAGAAATGATAGTAACTGATACTGTTATTTGATTCACATCTTATTTTTAATTGCAAGTAAAAGAAAAACATAATGTTTCTTTAATGATATGCTTGATAGACGCATCCTGAAGAATAAAGTAGACAACAACATAATGATTTAAATTAAAATATATGCTTAAGGATGTCTGGATTTACGCAATCATTTTGGCCTGCACTAAAACTGAGTCCCGACAAAAATTGGATTCAGATATGATCTTTCACCCGCCATGATACAAATCATATAAGCCATATCTTTTTGCCATGATTGGTGTGTCTTGTGTTTGGGCTAATCTCCTCTACTGTACGGAAATACTGATCTGGAGTGATGATCTCCTTTGTTGTATGATAGTACTGACCTGGAGCTCTCATCGGCACATGATTAAATAGTCATCTCCTTTGTTATACGTGAATATAGACCTGGAGCTCTCACCATTTTGGTGTAAGTAGTGTCAAATCATCTAAACGATGAATTCATCATAAGAATGCAATATTCTGTTGATAATCCCTTGCACACTAATGCACAAGCCTTGTTCCATAAAGACCGTAAAAAAATTTAAGAAATCCTGAGGTTGGGTGAGGGTTTTTGTCAAATGATTGTGGGGTCCTAGCATTCTGAAGTATTTAATCGAACCTTAACGAAGCATTTGCTGCTTGTTGAAAAAGATAGGGCATGGGTTTAAATGGACAAACATATCAGCAATCGTTATTGATCTATTTGAGAATTTCAAAATCATTCAAAGACTGTAATTAAATTCAGTTATCAGTGTGATCTCATTGCTTGTCAATGTTTAAATTCATCTTTGTGCTAAAGTATATCTTGAGGATGTGATCTCATGATCGATTCAGTTCTCGGTAATTAAAAAAAATTATAATCATAATATTAAAAAATAATAATATTAAAAAAATAAAAAAAATAATAACAATAAATAGAAAATTTTATAATAATAAATTTTGATTTCAAAATTTCTTTTAGGTCTTCCGTATTATCCTGTTACAATTTTATCATTTTTTATGCATTTCACAAAAATTGCGCACAAACGAACACGGGTTCGCTTGTTTTTCACACAAAGATAAAAACTGGTTTATTTTGTTAAAATAAAATGATCTAATTAGAAATGTTGACATTGTGTTTGAGAATGTGTTTCAGATTTTTGCTGTAATTGATGGCCGATCACCAGTTGAGCAGTGTACCTGATCAGAGAACACGTTCCTCAAGTTTGCAGAAGATACCGAGCTAGGAATACTCCTCCTACATCTTCTGAAGCACTAAAGATTAGAGATTTGAGAAAGCTATTCCAATATACTCATAAAGGATGCACTTGAAAAGTGGGAGCACATAAATAGGGGGAGCTTATGAGATGAATAATCTTTTCTCATCAGATTCAGAAAGCTTCAATTTGAAGATCTTTCTATGGTTGACTTCACGGTGCTTAATTCGTATGAAGACGTTGATAATGATAGACTAAGGGGGAGTATTGTTGGAGCTGTACAAGATAGTCTATATTATTAACACCGTCAAAGTCAACAAAAATCAAAGTCACGGTCAAAGTCAACATAAAAGTCAAACCTGACACGTTCGAGACGAAGAACCGAGATGAGACGTTGAAGATTTAGATGACTAGGAGTTTTATAGTAATAAATATATTTTGTGTGAACAAAATATATTTTATCTTGTTTTAGTTATTTTTATGTTTTATATGTAATTTCCGTTAATTGGCCTAAGTCTAGGGAGTTAAGTGCAATTAGTGAATATTATATTAACTATAAATAGCCTAATTGTAATGAGGATTAGGCTAATGGTTGCATGACCAATAGATTGAGGGATTACTTATAAACATATCATTTGCAATCTAATTGAAGATCAAAGGGGATTTTATTGTGTTCATCTTAGTTTGATCTATAATCTTCATGTTATTTGATTTGTGAGTGTTCAATCTGGGCTAACAATAAGTATTTGAAAATCCTTGTATTTACATTATCATCATAAACTACGATGGTTTATTAAAATATTCTACTAAAAGCAGATATTACATAGTTTTAATACATAGCCGCAAGACATAGTCTATACTTAGGATTCATTTTCTTTTTGGCACCTATTCTTGGCTAGTCTAATCATGCTTACTTGAAAATTTTGTTAAAATTGTCAAGTATGAATATAGTTAAATAGTTTAATCATAATTTTAGCTGAAAAATTTCCCTTACAAGGCGCCAACGCCTTGGCTGGTAGAGATATTTTAGAGGATCATTGTTTGAAAGGAACATTTATAAGAAGTATGGTGTAAGACCCCGTCCCCGGAGACCTCACAGTTGAAAAATCATAGCATTATGATATAAAACAATACATATTTCACAAAATGTTATAGCGGAATTAAGTTAACGAAGCCATTCATGCATATAATTAATGTTGCAAAATAATACATGTTGTAAGTTAGGGTTACAAAACAATCAATTAGTTGCATTACAATACAACAAAATCATTAAGCATGAACGGATGTCAGTCTAGCCCCGATGAGTAGCCTCCATTGTGTGCCATCCTCAGCAATTATTACCTGCTATGCTTAAAAGTCAGCGTTGCTGAGTGAGATCTAATTTTAAAAGTATTAAAATACCTTGTATGATTTATATACGAAATATCATTTTTGAATAAAATACATTATTTTTGTATGCGAGCACACATCATACGTACATCCTGATAATATTCAATATTATCATTATAATCTTCCTCATCCTTTCTTTCATTATTGTCTTTCATCATCATATGCACTCGTTCATTTCACACTTTTTCATTATATTTCACTTTCATCCAGACAAATGTGCAATGCCCCGAACATTGTGCACGAAGCTGATACTGGGCTGAAGTCTATAAATAGACCCCTAACATTGTGCATGAAGCGTGACCCAGTACCTAAGGCATGCTACAAGGGTCCTGTCAATGTCAAGGATTGACCCTGTGTGCATCATTCAGTTTAGCTAAACCACACACAGTTGAGCTAACGACAACATGGTCATGCACCTTAATTCAATTTGCTTGCAAGTCTTTCATTCGTTCATTACATTCCACTTTTCATTATCATTATCTTTCAATTCGTTACATAATACTTTACATATGCTCATTCATACATCATACCATGTAAAGTCATAACATAATGCATAACGTATAATATAACATGATACATACATTTTGGAAACCGTTAAACGAAGAAAGATAACACATCATAATCTTCATCACATCCATCATGCATACATCAAACATAAAACATCACATTAGAACCTATCTCAACCATCTACTTCTTAAAACCCCTTAGCAAATCCTAAGTCCAAAATGAGGCACATGGAACATTTCAGACACATGAGCATAAAAGTTCTAAATGTAAAACAGTCTGGCGCATTACCACTCTGCAGGCGCATGGGCCTTGCTTAGGCGCATGAGCCCTGCTTAGGCGTATGAGCCCTGCTTAGGCGCATCAACACTTAGGCGCATGAGCAACTCCGGGCGCATGAGCACTATTTGGGCATATGACTTACACTTAGGCGTCTGGGCACAAATTTTGCGCGCATGTGGTACTGTTTGGGCGTATGAGATGGAACTTAGTATATTTTGGGAAATATCTTAGGCGCATGGATACTATTTGGACGCATGAGATACACTAAAGATTTCTAATTCAAATTTTAGGCTAGTATATTTTGGCAGATATCTTAGGCGCATGGATATTATTTGGGCGCATGAGATACATTAAAGATTTCTAAGTCAAATTTTAGGCGCATGGACCCTATTTCGGCGCATGGCCAATAGTTTAACATATTCTAAATTATTTTCAGCCCCAAACTTCATTCTAACCTATTCACAACTTAAATCTACCATAATAGGCACCTATAACTAGCTTACAACCAGAACACACACAAATCCATACACACAAACATGCGGTCAACATACATAACGATTGTAAAAAAAATTTACATGCATTTTCAGCCCCAAAGAAGTTTATAAACACATAGAAACCAGGGGTCTAGAACCCACCTCTTTCTGCTTCTGAGCACAACTCCTTCAAATTCGCGAGCACAAAGAGTTCTAACACCTAAACACACTAAAACACACAACCGAACACACATAACACATAAGAACGTGTAAAACTCGGTCCCGAAGTTGAAAACTCAGCTGAAACCGAACAAAATGCAAGAAAAACTCACCTTTAAGCCAATTCTTCTTCTTTCTCCCTCTAAAACCGATGATCCCTGCTGTTCCCTCTCTTTAAAAACCGAAGCAGTTGATGGAACAACATAATGGGCGGCCATGCCCTCCTTTGTAAACATAATAATATTAAAGTTTGCCTATTAGGCAACTTTAACCTCTTGACTTGGATTATTTCACTTTTCTTTCTTTATTCTTTTCTTTTATAAATTTTCAGGTGTTACATATGGGCAAATTTAAGACACTCTAAAATTATTTCTCTAAGGCCCCGATCCCGGAGACCTCACAGTTGGACTATCACAACATTATTATATAAAAGAATACATATTTCATAAAACGTTGCAACGGAATTAAGTTAACAAAACCATTCATACGTATAATTAATGTTGCAAAATAATATATCGTTATAAGTTAGAGTTACAGAATAATCAATAGTTGCATTACAATATAACAAAATCATTAAGCATGAACGGATGCTAGTCTTGCTGTTCCGAGTAGCTTCACCCTCGTGCCATCCTTAGCAACAATTACCTGCCAACTGAAAATGCATAAAAGTCAGCGTTGCTGATTGAGTTCTAGTTTTAAAGCGTTTAAAATACCTTGTATATTTTATATATGAAAATACTCGTTTTAACAAAACACTTCCTTTACTTTCGTAATATCATACATACATCAAAGTATAAGCTTATTACCTTTCATTATCATACACATTCGTTCGTTTCGTATTTTTTCATTATCTTTCACTATTTCTAGATCCTGTCATAACTATACCCCATCATTGGGCACAAAGCCACCTCTTCCTCGGGGTAAAGTGACAAGGATCCCGTTTCATACTATGGATCAATCACCAAGACTGATCCCCCTGTTTGTGAACCCTCATGGGTTAGCCAAGATCACACGCTATAAGACACACAATTGAGCTGACACCCTTAATGGGTTGTGATCCTCCGTAAATTTTGTTTGCAAGAACTTTCATTCATTCATTATGTTCCACTTTGTATTAATCATTAAACTTTCACTTTATTTAATGATAATACTTTACGTATACGAATATAATCACACCACGTAAAGCCACATAATAGATATGTAATAGGGAACATAAAACCGGCCATGAATATGCATGAAATCAACAAATATAACTTTAAAACAGTCTAAGGTCAAATCCTAAGATTTCTAATTTTTCCCAAAATTTCAGAAATTTTTCTAAGTGTTCTAGGCGCATGAGCACTATGTAGGCGCATGAGCACTATGTAGGCGCATGAGCACTATGTAGGCGCATGAGCACTATGCAAGCGCATGAGAACTGCTTGGGCGCATGAACACTATGCGGGCGCATGAGCCTACACTTAGGTGTCCGGGAACCAATCCTGGGCTCATGGGGTACTGTTCAGGTGCATTAACACTTAGGCGCCTAATCAAAATGGTTGGGCGCATGGGGTACTGTTTGGGCTCATGGGCTAACACTTACTATTTTTTTGACAATTTCATGGGCGCATGAGGACTATTGGGGTGCATGACTACACTTATATTTTTCGAAGGCAAATTTCAGGCGTATGGGCCCTGTTTGGGCGCATGACCAACGTTTGTCTACATTTTAGTAATAATTTCTAACCCAATCTGCATATTATTCTTTTCTAAGCTTATGTCTATCATTCTAAGCAACAACAACCTATATGCAACCATAAAACACATGTACACATACACAAATACATACGGGTTTGTATATAACAGTTGTAAAACATTTTTAACATGCATTTTCAGCTCCAAAAGTTAAAACACAAGAAAACTGGGGTCCAGAACTCACCTAGTGTAGCTTTCGAGTAACACTTCTTCAAACTTGAGCTCACAAGGAGTTCTAACACCTAAACCACTAAAAACACACAATCAAACACACATAAACACATAAGAACGTGTAAAACTCGGTCCCGAAGCTGAAAACTCATCTGAAATCGAACAAAACGCATGAAAAACTCACCTTTAAGCCAATTCTTCTTCTTTCTCCCTCTAAAGCCGATGAACTGTGCTGCCCTCTCTCTCTAAAAACCGTAGCAGTTGATGGAACAACATAATGGGTGGCCATGCCCTCCTTTTTAAACATAATAATATTAAAGTTTTTCTATTGGGCAAGTTTAAGCCCTTGACTTGGATTGTCTCACCTTTCTTTCTTTATTCTTTTCTTTTCTTTCCTTTTATTAAATTCCCGGGTGTTACAAGTTTACCCCCTAAAGAGGTTTCGTCCCCGAAACCTATCAGTCTTCGAACAATTGTGGGTAATGTTGTCTTATTTCCTCCTCAGTCTCCCACGTAGACTCAGAACCATTCCGGTGTTTCCACTGTACTCACACAAGTGGAACCACTTTATTTCTCAATCTCTTCTCCTTCCGATTGATGATTGCCACTGGTTGCTCCACATAATTAAGCCGTTCATCCACCTCGATATTCTCCAGTGGTACAATCATGTCTTCATCAGCTAAGCACATTCTCAGATGAGATACATGGAATGTTAGATGAATTCTACTTAACTCATCAGGCAGTTCTAATCGATATGCCAACTGTCCTACTCGTGCAATGATTCGGAAAGGCCGTATGTACCTTGGGCTTAGCTTACTTCGTTTCCTGAACGGATGATCCCCTTCTAAGGTGAGACCTTCAACATGATTCTATCACCCACGTTGAACTCGATCGGTCTACATCTTTTGTCGGCATACGGCTTCTGTCTATCCTTTTCCGCCTTCATAAAGGCTTTGATCTTTTCTAACTTTTAGGTCATAGCCTCAATCACCGCTACGCTTCCTAACTCCTTCTGCCCAATGTCTCCCCAACATATGGGCGTCCTACACCTCCTACCGTATAGCATCTTGTATGGTGGCATTCCAATGCTGGTGTGATAACTGTTGTTGTATGAGAATTCCGCTAAGGGTAAGTGATCATCCGAACTTCCTACAAAGTCGATCACGCATGCTCGGATCATATCCTCGAGCATTTTAATCGTCCTCTTAGATTGGCCATCTGTCTGAGGATGGTAAGCCGTGCTAATGTGTATGCTCGTCCCCATCACATCATGAAATATTTCCTAAAACTTCGATGTGAACCGGGTGTCACGGTCTGACACGATAGACACCGGCACACCACGACAAGCTACAATATCCTAGATGAACAGATCTGCCAGTCTCTCGGATAGTATGTCTCGCAGAGCTATAGGAAGTAAGCACTCTTTGTCAGACGATCAACTATCACCCAAATGGTATCGTACCCCCTCTCCGTGCGGGGTAACTTTGTAATGAAGTCCATGGTGATGTGCTCCCACTTCCACTCGGGTATGTCAAACGGTTGGGTCTTCCTATATGGCTTCTGATGCTCTGCCTTCACTTACAAGCAACTAAGGCACTTACTCGCATATTCCACTACATCGCGCTATATTCCCGGCCACCAGTAATCTTTCTTCATGTCTTGATACATCTTGGTAGCACCAGGATGAATGGAGTATCGAATCTTATGAGCCTCATCCATAATCCGCCCCCATAGGTCTCCGTAATAAGGGATCCATATCCGCTCAAAGCGGGTTCTAACACCGAGAGTGTTTCCACCCAGCTTCACGACTAAACCTCTCATCCGTTCAGAGTTAAGGCGATCTTTTTTAACGCCTCATTTTAAAAATCCTTGACCTGGGTCATCACATCAGAGGTCATCACCAGTTGATAAGCTTGCACCCGAATCGGCTCGGGTCTCTCCTTTCGGCTGAGGGCATCAGCCACTGCATTGGCTTTACCCGGAAGGTAGTAGATCTGACAATCATAATCCTTGATCAACTCTAGCCACCTCCTCTGCCTCATTTTGAGATCCTTTGCTCAAAGAAATACTTTAAGCTTTATGGGCAGTGAAGATTGTGCACTTCGTCCCATATGGGCAGTGAAGATTGTGCACTTCGTCCCATATAAGTAGTGTCTCCAAATCTTCAATGCGAAGACCACAGCCGCTAACTCCAAATCGTGGCTAGGGTAGTTAGCTTCGTGAATTTTCAACTGTAAGGACGCGTAGGCTATAACGTTCCCTTGTTGCATCAACACGCAACCCAATCCCAAATAGGAAGCATCTGAATAGACCACCAAATCCTCGCTTCCTTCGAGTAACGTCAAGACAGGAGCTTGAGACAGGCTCGTCTTCAACTCCTTGAAAGCATTCTCTTGCACCGGACCCTATACGAACTTGATATCTTTACGGGTCAATTGGGTCAACGAAGAAACTATCTTGGAAATGTCCTGGATGAATCTCCTGTAATAGCCCGCCAAACCCAAGAAACTACGGATCTCGAATGGCGTCTTTGGAGATCTCCATTGCATCACTGCTTCAACCTTTGCTGGGTCCACTATGATCCCTTGAGGATTAACATGTCCCAAAAACTGAACCTCCCGCAACCAGAACACGCATTTGGAGAAATTGGCATATAACTTCTCCCTTCTAAGCGTCTCCAGTACCTCCCGAATATGACCGGCATGCTTCTCTTCACTCTTCGAATAAATCAGGATATCATCAATAAACACGATCACTGACTTATCCAACATTGGCCGACACACTTGATCATCAAGTCGTCAAAGGCAACTAGCACGTTAGTCAACCCAAAGGACATAACATGAAATTCGTAGTGTCCATAACGCGTGCAAAAAGCTGTCTTAGGAATGTCCTGCTCTTTCACCTTCAACTGATGGTAACCAGATCAAAGATCTATCCTCGAGAACCAACTGGCACCTTGAAGCTGATCAAACAAGTCATCAATCCTTGGTAAAGGATACCGGTTCTTCATCGTCAACTTGTTTAACTCATGGTAGTCGATGCACATCCTCGTATTACCGTCCTTCTTCTATACAAATAAGACCAGAGCACCCTATGGAGAGATACTCGATCGAATGAATCCCTTATCTAACATCTCTTGCAACTAATCCATCAGTTCCTTCATTTTAGATGGAGCTAGGAGATACGACGCCTTAGCAATAGGTTGGGCACCAGGTATCAGATCAATCTAGAACTCGATCTCGCGGTCGGGTGGCACACTAGATAGGTCTTTCTGAAACACGTCCGAAAAGTTGCACACCACCAGTACGTCGGACAATTGTGGTTCTGACGCATCCACATCCTTCACGTAAGCCAGGTAGGCGTCACATCCACGATTCATACACTTTTCTGCCACCACCATCGAAATCACTTTCAGAACCGTAGTAACTCGATCACTGTAGATCGTCACCAAATTCTCATCGGTCGCGGTTAATCGAATCATATTCTGGCGACACATAATATTCACCTCATAGGTCCTTAACCAATCCATCCCTAGTACTACATCAAATGCGCCTAAAGGCATCACAAATAGTTTAGCAGAAAACCTATGGCCTTCTAGTTCTATGTCACAGTCTTCTATCATTTCAGACATTCTGATAGACTTACCAATAGCAGTTTCTACATCAAATGGCTCATCAATACTTCTACTACTAATAGGCAACTTAGCAGAGAAAGTAGCAGAAATAAAACTCCTACTAGCACCAGAGTCAAATAATACAGACGCACAGATTCGGTTTACTAGAAACATACCTAACACGACATCAGGGTCCAGCCTAGCCTCCTCTGTGGTCATCATGAAGGCTCTAGCACTTGCCCTCTGTCCTCTATTGTAACACCCAGAAATTTTGTCAAAAATAAAATAAAGAAAAGAAACAAGAAAGAGAAAAAGAAAAGTATCTTGTAAGAAATAAAAATAAACACCAAGTGGAGGGGGTAAAAGTGTACAAGATACAAAATTTGTTATTATTATGGTCAAAAGGTGGCATGACCGCCCACAACACCCTTACCAACTGCAGTCGACATTTTTAGAAAGAGAAAGCAGGAAGATCTTCGGTTTAGAGTGAGAAAGAATCTAAATCCAGCCAAGGTAAGCAAATTTAGCATAATTAGTTCGGTTTTTATGGATTTTCGACCATGAAAATGATTTCTACATGTTCTTATGTGTGTACATGTGTTCGGGTATGTGTTTTCGACATGTTTAGGAGTTAGAGTTCTTTGAAAAGCTCAAGTTGAAGAAGTTTGAGCTTGGAAACAACTTAGGTGAGTTCTAGACCCCGTCTTTTACATGTTTTAGAATGTCTTTAGGGGCTGAAAATGTATTAAAAATGATTTTAATTATTATGCATGTAACCATATGTAATTATGCATGTATAATGATGATTTATGGTTGTTTATGTGTTGTGCATGTTTAGAGAGATATTAATAAGCTTAGAATAGGATGATATGATGTTTGGGACTGAAAACATTCGAGAAACATGTTAAATAGAAGGTTCATGCGCCTACATAAGGCTCATGCTCCTGAAAACACTAAGTATGGGCTCATGCGCCCAAACAGTACTCCAATGCGCCCAAATATTACCCTAGAAATTCTATGCTCCTGAAAACACTAAGTATGGGCTCATGCGCCCAAACAGTACTCCAATGCGCCCAAATATTACCCTAGAAATTCTAAGTGTAAGTCCATGCGCCTAAACAGTAGCTCATGCGCCTAACTCTTAGGCTTAGGCACCTAAGTATACCGCATACGCCCAAATAGTGCCCATGCACCCGAAGTGGCCCATGAGCCTAAGTGTTGAAATGCCTAAGTAAGCCCAAGCACCCGCATAGTTGAAAAATGCCTAAACAGGCTTCATGCGCATGCATAGTGCTAAAACGCCCAGAACACTTAGTTTATTTTCTGAAATTTTAGGTTTTAAAGAATTATTAGGGTTTGACCCTAGTTTGACTTAAGGATTATAATTGTTCATATTATTCATGTTATAGCCTGTTCTTATGTTTCATATTACTTATTATTATGTGGCTATACGTGGTGTGTTTATGATCATAAACGTAAAGTATTATCATTAATAAAGAAGTGAAAGATTAGTGATAAATCAAAGTGGAACATAAAAGAATGAATGAAAGTCTTGCAAGCAAATGAATTGAGGTGCACAACCATGTTATCATTAGCTCAACTGTGTGCGGTTTAGCTAACCTGAAGGATGCACACAGGGCCAGTCATTGAGACTGACAGGGACGCTTGTAGCATGCCCTAGGTGACTGGGTCATCTTAGTGCATAATGTCCGTGGTCTATTTGTAGACCACAGGCCCAACATCAGCTTCGTGCACAATGTTCGGGGTGTTGCATATTAGTTCGTAAGAAAGTGAAAGATAAAGATAAAGGTATGAAGTGAATGAATGCGTACAGTAATGAATGAAAGAAAGTATTACATTAATGTATGTATGATGTGTGGTTACATACCAAGATATAGAAGGTATTTTACAAACTGTGATATTTTCATATATCTATACAAGATATTTTAATACTTTTAAAACTAGAACTCACTCAGCAACGCTGACTTTTGAACATTTTTAGTTGGCAGGTAAATATTGTTGAGGATGACACGAGGGTGAAGCTACTCGGCGGGGCAAGGTTGACATCCATTCATGTTTTGATGATATTGTTGTTTTGTAATGCATTTAAACAATCTTTTGTAACTAATGAACAACGATGTATTGCTTAACAACAGTATTTATTAATAAAATAAATGGCTTTTGTTAATGTAATTCCGCTGCAATGTTTTTTGAAATATATGCCATTATGCATGTTTAGTGCTATGAATCACCAACTGTTAGGTCTCCGGGAACGGGGCCTTACAAGTTGATATCAGAGCAAAAGTTTAAGAGAATTAGGTAAATATTTTTGAAAGACCTAAACTTAAACTGAAAATGGGACGAATGGAGGGATGTCAGCCCAAGTAGCTACGTGCCATCAGGTATTTCTTTTCTTAAAATTAACCAGTATTATGTGCGTGTGCTATTTTACTTATGTGTTCTTGGTAGGTTTTAGTTACTGGTGTATTCAGTATTGGAAATGCTTAGGGTGTGAAGAGTAAAGTAAGTGGCTAATCACAACTGGCCACTGTAATTAAGGAATTACTATACTTAACATAAACTAAGCTATTCCTTGAATGACCCTGTTAGTGTTTGAATCTTATAGTGATTAGTGAGTGGCTGGAGGTAGATCATCTAAGGCATCTAAGGGTGGAGCACAGGGAGGACGTGGTGCTAGACCGCGTGTCACTAGGAATAAGACTAAGACTGCTGAGAGGGCCCGTGAAGAGCCCCAGATGTATCACCAAGAGGGTGGTGATGAGAGTGTGAACTTAAGGGCTTCGGTGAAAGAGGGGGTGGTAGAAGAAGCCCATCAAGTCATGCGGACGATACTACCGTCTGTAGTGACTGAAGTGATCAAGGCTGTAAGGGAGGATGAGAAGAAAGAGGAGAGAAGAACCACAAGAAGGGAGGAAAGGGAACCATCGGAGACCGAGACGATTGTCTCGAGTGAGGAGGAGGAGGAGGAGGAAGCGGTGCAGGAAACTACACGAGGATGTAAATATGGGGCATTTCAGAGATACAAGCCCCCGACTTTTGATGGGAACGGCAATGCCGCTGCTGCTCACTGATGGGTGAGGGAAATGGAGGCAGTGCTTGATATCAGCGAGTGCCGAGAAGATCAGAAGGTGAAGTTTGCGACCCACTCGTTGGTGGACTCGGCCTTATGCTGGTGGGACAATATTGTCCAGGACGAGGGTAGCAGGTCCATTGGAAAGATGAGGTAGCCAGAACTGAAAAAGTTGGTGATTGAGGAGTTCTGTCCTCACAAGGAGTTGGATAAGATCGAGAGGGAGTGCCTGCAGCTGGAAGCGGGAACTATGACGCACCAAGAGTATACCACCAAATTCAACGAGATGCAAGGCTGGTGCCTGATCAGGTTACTCCAATATCAAGGAAGATTAAGAAATATGCCTAGGGTTTGCGGCTGATATATGTAGGCATTTGATTACTACTGTACCTTTTGATCGGCTGTAGACATGGCAGGTAGGTTGTATGATGAACAAGAGGAGACTATGGTGGAGGCGAAGAAGACAGGTGGTGGTGATAATAACTGGAATGAGAAGCGGTTTGGACGTGGTGGTTTCGCTCCAAACAACAAAAAGATGAAGATGGATGATCATAGGGAGACATCAAGCTCAGGGCTGAATAAGTGCGGTAAATATGGAAGGGAGCATACCGACGAGTGTAGGTTGGGATTGAATGTATGCTTCAAGTGGGGGAAGCCTGGTCATATTGCTGGAGACTGTAGGGTGCCGAGGTGTTATAGCTGTGGTGGGGAGGGCCACGTGAACAAGGGCTGTAAGAAGCCAAGGGCCTAGAGTTCTGGGGTGAAGAAGAAGGTTGAAGAAGGAGGGCAGAGGGAAAGTGCTAAGGCTTTCATGATGACCCAGGAGGAGCCAGAGTGGACCCTGATGTCATGTCAGGTATGTTTCTAGTAAACCAAACTTGTACCTCCGTATTATTTGATTCTGGTGCTAGTAGGAGTTTCATCTCTACTACTTTCTGTGCTAAATTGTATGTTAGTAGTTGAAGTATTGATGAGCCATTCAATGTAGAAATGGATATTGGTAAGTCTACTAGAATTACTGATATGGTAGAGGATTGTGCCGTAGAACTAGAAGATCATAGATTTTATGCTAAATTATATGTGATGCCCCTAGACGGATTTGATGTAGTACTAGGGATGGATTGGTTAGCAACCTATGAGGCCAATATCATGTGTTGTAAGAAGATGATTCGATTAATTGCGCCCGATGGGAGTTCGGCGACGGTTTCCGGTGATCGCATCACTACGGTTCCAAAGGTGATTTCGATGGCGGTGGTGGCAGAAAAGTGCATGAGACGTGGATGTAGTGCCTGTCTGGCCTACGTGAAAGATATGGATGCATCAGTACCACAACTGTCCAACATACCAGTGGTGTTAGATTTCCCAGACGTGTTTCCAGAAGACTTACAGGTGTACCACCGGATCGCGAGATTGAGTTTCAGATTGATCTGATACCCGGTGCTCAACCCGTTGCCAAAGCACCATATCGATTAGCTCCTACCGAGATGAAGGAACTAATAGACAAACTACAGGAGTTGATGGACAAGGGGTCCATTTGACGAGTATCTCTCCATGGGGTGCTCCGGTCTTATTTATGAAGAAAAAGACGGTAGTATGTGGATGTGCATTGACTACCAAGAGATGAATAAGCTGATGGTGAAGAATCGGTATCCACTACCCAGGATTGACGACTTGTTTGATCAGCTGCAAGGTTCTAGTTGGTTCTCAAGGATAGATCTTCGATCTGGTTATCATCAACTGAAGGTGAAGGAGCGGGATATCCCTAAGACAGCTTTTCGCACGCGTCATGGACACTACGAGTTTCTCATCATGTCTTTTGGTCTAACTAATGCGCCAGATGCCTTTATGGATTTAATGAACCGAGTGTGTCGGCCCATGTAAGATAAATCAGTGATTGTGTTTATTAATGATATCTGATTTATTCAAGAAGTGAGGAAGAACATGTCGGCCACGTATGCGAGGTGTTGGAGATGCTTACAAGAGAAAAGTTATATGCTAAATTCTCTAAGTGTGCTTTTCGGATGCACAAGGTGCAATTTTTAGGTCATGCTGTTAATGCTGAAGGAATTATGGTGGACCCAGCAAAGGTTGAGACGGTGATGCAATGGAAGTCTCCAAAGACGCCATCCGAGATTCATAGTTCTTGGGTTTGGCGGGTTATTACATGAGATTCATCCAAGAATTTCCAAGATAGCCTCACCTTTGACCAAATTAACCCGCAAAGATGTGAAGTTTGAGTGGGGTCAGAAACAGGAGGATGCTTTCGAGGAGTTGAAGAAGAGATAGACTCAAGCTCCTGTTTTGACGTTACCCGAAAGGAGTGACGACTTAGTGGTATATTTAGATGCTTCTTATTCGGGATTAGGTTGCATGTTAATGCAACATGGAAGGGTAATAACTTACGCATCCCGACAGTTGAAAAACCACAAAGTCATCTACCCTACTGTGACAACCGACCTCAAGGTCATTATCTTAACCCTAATCTAATTGCATCATTTCCCGTCTCATGAGTACTAATAATAGAAACAATCTAAATATATCTATGATATTGGAATCATCATTGCCAATTTGTTCATCCACATTTATACTTGTGCATCCGCATTTACAACTTGTTTCATTTCCATGATTTTATGTCGTTTTAATGGCATTTAGCTAGTCCAAGTTTTTCCTTAAGAACTTAGTGTACCGGGTATGATAATTAGTCACCCTTACCAAGAATTTAGCCTAAGTGAAATAATTAAAAATGTGTGCATACACACACAAACTTGTAATTTTCGGACCTAGCATGCATAATCATGCATTAGACTTATCAACTAACAACATTTTAATAACTAACATTTGACACTACACTACAAAATAATACTATTAAATATTATACTAGATTAAAAATTTAAATGAAAATCCCCCACATAAGGCCAAAATCGGCAGCCCCCTTCTCCCCACTCATCTCACCACTTCACCACCTCACTACCACCCACTCAAATCACATGCAATTCTTTCTACAACTCCCACACTCCATCCACCTCTACCTCTCTCTTTTCTCTCAGTTCCTCTCCAGAGAACACACACACATTGGAAATTTTAGCAAATACTCCAGCCAAAATCGTGAGCCAACATCAAGCAAGTCTCGGCCAAGCACCAACCGAAGAGGGTGCTACTTTGTGGACTTGTGGTGCTCGTATCCTGCAAGAAGTCGACATTTCAGGCCTGTTAGAAGTCTCTCCAGCCTTGTCCAATAGGTTTCAAGCCATACACAACTCTCTACACACTCCAAACCGTGAGAAACACCAAGTGTAAGATCAATACCTCTCGGTTATAGATCATTCGTGCGTTTGTCTTTGTTGTTCACTGATAACCTTACCAAACTCATTTCTAGCAGAAACTTACGGCTAACATCATGTTCCCAAGGAGCTTTTCATGTTCTTGAAGGTACCATACTTGTAGAACATATCATTCCTTAGGTGTAACTCGGGTTACACCAAGAAAACCAACTTATCGGGTGTTTATACACCATCCATCGTGCACATCATGTAACCTCCCGAAACTAACTATGTAACC
Source organism: Flaveria linearis (assembly GCA_024085815.1). Classification (NCBI taxonomy): domain Eukaryota; kingdom Viridiplantae; phylum Streptophyta; class Magnoliopsida; order Asterales; family Asteraceae; genus Flaveria; species Flaveria linearis. The sequence goes on from CM044012.1 coordinate 15,710,025, forward strand.
TGATCAAAATAGACTTTTTAACCTCCTAATAATATGCTTTCAAATTTACAAAAGTTTTTGTTAATGTTTTCTCTCAAATTTCAACATGTAACACATGTGTAATGGTCGGTTATGACATTTTCACTATAAATGTAGTCTATGGATGTGTAGAACAACTAGGCCACGATTTGGGACTGAAATTTCAGAAGGTTTTGATGAATGTTAAGTGTGTTATTAATGGTTAATCTCTGGAAATGAAAGACATGTTAAGATTAGACCCATTTTAGTCACTTTCGGGACCCGAAAACATGGAAAAACAACTTAAAAACAAGAAAGCTTGGGATATAAACTTTTTAAAGATAATTCCAGGTTCTTTAAGGGTTAATAAACTGTTATGGAGTCAATGGGAAATTTTAGTGGTCAAATGGATAATTTAAATGGATTTTTAAGGGCAAACGGGTACTAAACGGGTGACGTTTTGAGAAAAATCTAAGAAATATGGGTGTAGAGATAAAAATTATAAAAACCATTTTATTTCAGTAGGTTAAATGATAAAATAACTTATAAGGTAGAAAAGTTGGTCAAACGAGCTTTTAAACGGTCAAATTTGGTTAAAAACGCGTTTTAACGGGTTTAAACACAAAAAACGAGGCTTTCAACTATTAGAGGCAAAAATTTCATAATCAAAGTTTCCGGAAGACCTACCGAGACTTCCCCCGATCGACAAGTTGAGTTCCAAATAGATTTGCTGCCTGGCGCTGCACCGGTAGCCAAAGCGCCTTATCGACTCGCCCCTCCTGAAATGAAGGAACCGATGATGCAAATTCAAGAACTATGGACAAAGGATTCATACGTCCGAGTGTCTCTCCATGGGGTGCCCCGGTGCTATTTGTGAAAAAGAAGGATGGAACCCTACGCATGTGCATTGACTACCGAGAGTTGAATAAGTTGACCATAAAGAACCGTTACCCTCTTCCAAGGATAGACGACCTATTCAATCAACTTCAAGGAGCAAGCTACTTCTCCAAGATAGGTTTGAGGTCCGGTTACCACCAACTGAAGATAAGAGAAGAAGACATACCCAAGACGGCTTTCCGAACTAGGTATGGACACTATGAGTACTTAGTCATGCCCTTTGGGCTGACTAATACACCAGCAACATTCATGGATCTCATGAACCGTGTATGCCGCCCATATCTCGACAAGTTTGTAATTGTGTTCATCAACGACATTCTGATCTACTCCAGTAATAAGGAAGAGCACGAGAAGCATCTCAGACTAATTCTTGAGTTACTCAAGAATGAGCAACTATATGCCAAATTTTCAAAATGTGAATTTGGATGCGAGAGATCCAATTTCTGGGGCATGTAGTGAATGAGAATGGGATTCAAGTTGACCCTTTCAAGATTGAGGCTATAAAGAATTGGAAGATTCCTGAAACTCCACTGAGATTAGGCAATTCTTGGATTGGCTGGATACTATCGAAGATTCATAAAGGACTTCTCATGCATTGTGCAACCCTTGACTGCACTGACTAAGAAGAACAAAACCTTTGTGTGGGAACAAAAGCAAGATGAAGCATTTGAGACGCTTAAGGAAAAGTTATGCAGTGCACCTGTTCTGGCGCTCCCAGAAGGAGTCGAAGGCTTCGTAGTCTATTATGACGCCTCGCGTCAAGGGTTAGGATGCGTGCTAATGCAACGCAACAAGGTCATTGCCTATGCATCTAGACTGCTAAACGATCACGAGAAGAACTATGATCTAAAGCATGGGGGAATTCGAGAGGTAATTCACGACGAAGCTCTTGACACAAATCTAGGTATTCGGTTCACCCCAGGGCCAAGTGATAGCAAAAGGAGAGAGAAAACCTGTACCAAGATTTAAAGGCACTTTTCTGGTGGCCTGGAATCAAGAAATCAAAGCATTGAGAGGTAATTCTCGTTTAGGTGTCAGAAAAAAATGTCTAACTTGTGGCCTGGACCATGGTAAAAGCTAACTTGAAAAAAGCTGAAAAACCGTCAGGGACGTTACAGCAGCCAGAAATCCTAGAATGGAAATGGGATAACGTCATGATTGATTTTGTTACTAAGTTACAGGACATCTAGAGGTCATGATGCTATTTGGGTAGTAGTGGATAGACTAACTAAATCAGTTCACTTCTTACCAATTCGGAAAGATTATGACATGACAAGATTGGCTCAACTATATATCAATGAAATAGTGGCTAGGCATGGTGTGCCACTATCAATAATCTCCGACCGTGATAGCCGATTCACTTCGCGTTTCTGGAAATCACTCTAACAAGCCTTAGGAACCCGTCTGGACTTAAGCACTGCTTACCACCTGCAAACTGACGGTCAAAGCGAAAGGACTATTCAAACTTTAGAAGATATACTGAGAGCTTGCGTGATTGATTTTGGTGGGAACTAGGATAACCATCTCCCATTGGTGGAGTTCTCCTATAATAACAGTTACCATGCAAGTATCAATGCAGCTCTGTATGAGGCTCTCAATGGTAGGAAATGTCGGTCACCATTGAGTTGGAATGAAATTGGTGATAGCCAAGTGTTGGGACCCGACATCGTATTGGAGACCACCGATAAGATTTTCAAAATCAAGGAGCGTTTACGGGCAGCAAGGGACCGTCAGAAGATATACGCTGACAGGAGACGCAAACCATTAGAGTTTCAGATAGGTGATAGAGTAATGCTGAAGGTAGCACCATGGAAGGGAACCGTGAGGTTCGGAAAAAGAGGAAAGTTAAGCCCGAGATACATTGGACCATTCGAAATACTTGCAAGAATTGGTCTTGTGACTTACAAACTGAAACTACCTCAGAAGTTGAGTTATATACACGACTTGAAAAAGTGCCTGGTAGACAAAACCTTGGAGCTACCATTGAAGGAGACAAGAATCAACGATAAGCTGAACTTCGTGGAAGAACCATAGAGATCACGGACCGCTTGGTTAAGCAACTCAGGCGAAGCCGCATACCTAAGGTCAAGGTTAGATGGAACTCGAGACGAGGTCTGGAATTCACTTGGGAATGTGAAGACGAGATGAGGAAGAGTTACCCACATCTGTTCACCCGTTCAGATTCTAACCGACGCTAAAATTTCGGGACGAAATTTCCTAAACGGTGGGAGAATGTGACAACCGACCTCAAGGTCATTATCTTAACCCTAATCTAATTGCATCATTTCCCGTCTTATGAGTACTAATGATAGAAACAATCTAAATATATCTATGATATTGGAATCATCATTGCCAATTTGTTCATCCGCATTTATACTTGTGCATCCGCATTTACAACTTGTTTCATTTCCATGATTTTATGTCGTTTTAATGGCATTTAGCTACTCCAAGTTTTTCCTTTAAGAACTTAGTGTACTGGGTATGTTATGACAGGATCTCAGCCTCTCGTTTGATCAATCAGATTATGTTTGCAGTGGATTTAGCACATTAATTAGCGATTAATGCAAGAACATAAAAGATATTGCATGTAAAAGCACAAGCATAGAGAGAGAAAAGAGTTCTGCGAAATAATAAATGTTCTATTGCATTAGCACGTTTCGGCCATTAATACAGAATGGTTCCCCATCCTTTTATAGCCGGCAAAAGGATGGGCTGATGTCCTTTTTCTGACATCAACTGAATATTAAAATTACAACTGACAAAACATAAAACTACTGAAGATGTCGTCAACAGCTGACATCTTCTTACAAAAGTTTCCTAAGTACTGACAAAAGTAAAACTACTGAAATCCTACAACGACTGAAGAGCAAACTCTTCAGTCGTTTATAACTACTGATACTATAACAACTGAAGAACATGCTCTTTCAGCTGTTGTACAATTACTGAAACAAAATAAAACTACTGAAAAAGAAAAACCATCACAACAACTGAAGAAGACTTCTTCAGCTGTTGTGACAAACTCTGAGTCTTCAGTACTTGGTCTTCAGACTTGGCTTCAGATGATGTAACAACTGATGACCTTAGTAGATATCATCAGTTGTTGTCTTCAGTCTTTGTCTTCAGACTTTGTGCTTCAGTAGAAGGTCTTCAGTTCTTCAGTTCTTCAGCTTTTGATTCTTCTCTTCAGTACTTGAAGTCTTCAGTACTTGTAAGATCAGTACTTCAGACTTCAGTACTTGGTCTTCAGTACTTTGGAGTCTTCTTCAGCTGTTATCCTTCAGTTCTTTGATCTTCATACTTTGTTCTTCAGACTTTTCAGAACAGCTGATGGTTGGAGCTAAGATGCTCTCGAGTCTGACATTCAAGCAAGAGAACACAATAGCTGATGGGAGTCTTCAGCAGTTGTTGCAGTGGCATGTGGGACTTAGAGGTTTTCCTGATCTTGGCTCATTGGTTCTTTTGGTCCAACAAACTCCCCCTGAACCAATGCAGCCAAAACCTCTAATTATTTGTTGTCCCACTTATTGGTGGCATAATGATTGGTCTATTTCCTTCTAGATCAGATTAGAAGTTGACCCAGATAAGCACTGGCCTGAGAGGTAGTCTCTAGTGTTTGTTTGGCTAAGTATGGATGGGAGCTCTGTCTTGGGGATTTGGACACAGAGCTGTTGTCCCATCCATGAGATCTACCTTCCATGTACAAGCCGGTAGGATTCTCGGGTGTAGGCTCGGACAAAGATCATTTGTTCTTCTTTGGTCATGCCCTCATCCCCACCATCGAACAATCCTTCACGGCCGCACATCTCTGAGACATACTTGACCTGTTTCCCATTTTTGAGCTCAACTGTTGTGATTTGCCTATAAGCAAATTCATCTGGATGTCTGCCCTCTAGCAACAAGTTGAGCTCATCTTTGTGGAAGTTCTCAAGCTTCTTATAAACTAAGCCTTTCCTCACCATCCTGTTCTCCAACATCATTTCAGGAGGTTGCTTAGATTTATAAGCTTTCTCGAACTCATCCACAATTTCCCAGGGTGTTACTACAAGAGCCACTGTGATTTCTTCATCTACAATCCTCTTCATCTGGCTCTTGTACCTCACAGGAATATCTTTCTTTGTGATCCTGTGAGCCACCCTAGGATCAGGCCAAGTCCTCACTCTCTCTTTGCTATATTGGAAGGTTTGTTTTAGAGTGAAGAGTCTCAGAGCTTCTTTCTTCATATTCATGATAGAGGTAGAGGCAGCATATGCTTGGTCAATTGACTTAAGCATTTCAGCATCATGAAGCTGCTGCTGTGCCTCTTCCTCTATCTTTACCCTCACAGTGTCCATTTGTGAGGTGGGAGTGATGGTTTGGGATTTGGCTTTTGGTAGAGGAATGACTGCTGAAAGGGGCAGTCTATCCTCCTCATCCTCTTCTTCTTCTTCTTGCAGCCTCAACACCCTTCTCTTCTTCTTCAAGGGTGGATCATTGGCTGCAGGTTTTGATGGTGAAGGGGTTGGTTTAGTGGGTTGTGGTTGGGTTGTTGGTATGGGAATGTTGGCAGGCACTGCTAGTAACCTAGAGATAAGGGCTGGTTTGGTCAGTTTTACTAGCAGTGTCCTGTTCCCAGCACCGGCTTCAGAGAGGGCCTCAGCAACCAGTCCCTTAGTGAAATCACCAGCCGAACAGATCTTGGTGGTTATTGCCAAGAGTCTGTCCCTGGTCCATGCCTTGACATCAAGGACTGGTCTGCCCAGGTACTTCGAAGTGAACCTACTCATAGCCTCAAGTTTCTTTCTTTCCTCTTGGCTATGAGTAGTCCATCGGTACTCAGTCTCTCTTCTCTCCATATTCCTGATCTCTTGATCTAGCAAGGCAGTGTCCTTGTCAAAGCCTTTCCTGAACAGCTGTTCAATGACAGAGTCCATTGAACGGCTATGCTCAGCATCAGCCTCCTTGACAAGGGCTGCTAGATCAGGATCAGCCACCTTCTTTCCCTCCTCTCCCTTTTTCTTATCAGTGACACTGAAATCCTTTTGGATTTCAGCCACTTCTATTTGCTCTACCTCCCTCTCTTTCCTCTTCCCTTTCTCCCTCACCTTCCTAGTCTCCTCAACCAACTCCCTCTCTACCACCACCTCTTTTTCTACCTCTTTCTCCTCCTCACCCCTCTTCCTCTTGACTTGCACTGATGTCTCCCCTTTTTGGGTGCATTGGTTGGGTTTGACTATCAGCAAGTGCCTTAGAAATGGCAACCTCCACCAAGGGTTGTATGTATGTGGGAAGCCTCTCATCAAGGGTTTGAATGACTAAGTCTTTAAGTATGGGTGTGATGAGAGGTAGGGATTTCTGGAGGATAGCATCCAGCTGCTCAGGGGGGTTCTGACCCTGAGAGCTAGTGCCAGAAGCAGGGGCTGGTGGCAGAGTTTGTGGGAATGGCTCAGTGTTTGTGAGACCTTCGGGTGAAGGTGCCATCTGTTGGGTAGTGGTGGCAGATGGACTTCTATCCTGAGTCATTTGAGCGAGCAGCTCTTTGAGTCTGCTTATCTCATCCTCTAGGATAGTGTTTTGAGCTACTACATCGTAGAAGAAGCTCAGGTCATCATCAGCATGAGCTGAATCACCTGACCTCCTGACAATGTCAGGATGTACATGCCCTGAGTGTGGCTCAGTAATGGCATGTGCCCCTTGTTCATGGTACTGGGGACTTCTAGCCTCTGGATTGGATCCATCATCGGCCATTGCCTCTGGTGAGGTCTTATTGATGTTACCAGCTTCACCCTGCTCAGATGTTGATGCAGGGGAAGTGGCAGCCTCACCAGATTGTCCCATCTCCCTAGCCACACTGGGAGATTGGACTGATTCTCTGTGCTGTGGGCTCCCACCAGCACTTGTATCCACCCCCTCTTCAGTTGGAGTCTCCCCAGTTGTAGTAGGTTTCTGGGGAGAGGGTGGAGTGCTCAGATGGGTCAGCACTTTGGCTATTGCCAATGTAGGGCTTTGTGGGGCGGCCCCATCAGTAGATTGGATAGAAGCAGAGTGCACATGGGGAGGACTGTGCTCTTCAATGGCAGTCTTCTCAAGTGAGATAGACCCCAGTAATGTGGTTGCCCCAATATTGGTTGCATCAGGGTCCTGTTGAGAGGAAGCCTGTGCGGTTGTGGTAGGTGGAGTCGTGGTACCTGCTGGGAGAATCGAACCAGCAGGCACATCCTGCCTTTGTGTTGCAGGGGCATCCTCAGGGGACTCATCTCCCTGAGTAGCCTTTTTTGGCTTCTTTTTGGCTTTGGGTTTGGAGGGGACTTTGGATTTGGAGGTGGAGGCTGTGGGTTCCTGCTGCGTGGGTTTTCGCAGCCGGCCAGCCTGTTTGAGTGTTTGGTCAGTGTTGTTCCTGGAGTATACCTCGGCTAGAACAGCCATGGCAGGGACTCCAGTGCCAACTAGTCCCTCAGCCTGAAGCTGGTTCTCTATTATGGCCATAATGAACCGAGGATACAAGATCCATCGGTTAGAAATTGGTTTGGTGGCCATATCCTTTATTTCCAAAAATATTATATCAGTTAAGTTTAACAGTTGGTTTTCAAGGATAGAGAACAATACCTGTTGCCACCTTGTGGACATCTGGTCCCACGAAGAGGTTTTGGGAGCCAGACACACGTTCACCATGTGGAAGATCAGTCTTTGAGGGTCAGGGAAGTGTTTCTTCAACAAGGTGGAGGCGGAGAGGTTACCCTGGTAGTCGTGGGATGTGAATGAGAGATCCAGGGCACCTTTGGGGTAGGAGGTTGGGTGGGTGGCATCCTCCAGCTCTAGGGTTTGGCGTAGGGTAGCTGGAGTGATAACCACGGGGTGGCCGTTGACAGAGGACCGAAGAGAGACCTCGCCATTCAGCTCTCCGGTTTGGACGGTTACGTTCGTCCAAAACTCCGCCAAGGAGTCGGTGTAATAGTGGGGTTTAAGAGAAAAGCCGTTTTGTATGGTGAGTCGTGCATAAGATTGACGGCTTGGTGAAATTTGGGCCATAATGGCGATTTGGTGAGATGGGCGACACAGTTGTGTCGAGGTTTCAGTTGCATGTTCGCCACTAATGGTGTATGGGAATTTCAGAGGTTTGGAAAGATTAGGTCAAGTGAGGAGTAAATGCTCTGAAGGTGGGGTATTTATAGGGTAGGTCAAAGGTTGAAAGAAAACTACTGAAGGTTTTGGTTTTAGTTATCAGTTGTTGTAACGACTGATGACGTGGTTTTAACCTTCAGTGGTTGTAACATCTGAGGACTTGGTGTTAGTCGTCAGTAGTTTAAACTACTGAGACCTTGGTTTTGTCCTTCAGATGTTGTAAACGTCTGAAGAGTTACTGTCAGTCTTCAGTAGTTATGAACTACTGATGACCTAATATTCTTCTTCAGACGTTGTAACAACTGAAGACTTGGTATTAGCCTTCAGTAGTTGTAAACTACTGAGATCAGTAGTTGTGAACTACTAAAGACATGTTATTGCTTCAGTTGTTGTAAACAACTGAGGACTTGGTGTTAGCCTTCAGTAGTTATGAACTACTGACATCAGTAGTTGTGAACTACTGAAGACATGGTTTTGTCCAGTTGTTTGGGTATGAAACAGCAGCTGTTGTCATCAGCTGATGAGAAATTACTCATCAGTTGTTTCCGTCAAATCAGTTGTTTCATACTAGCCTCCACACTTACTCATCAGCTCTTTGGCTGACTTTCAGATGTTTCATTGACCCTTCAGCTCTTGTGAAGATTTATGCCTTCAACTCTTGTGATCAGATGTTCACAAGTGCTGATAAATATTCTTCAGAGCTGGTGAACAAATTTTGTCTTCAGTACTGGTGTAAGATTACACATCAGTACTTGTGAGCAAAATTTGTTCTTCAGTACTTATTTATTTGAAAATCATACATCAGTAGTTGTAATCCACCTCACTACATCAGTTGTTTTCAATAAATAATGTACATCAGTACTTTGAGTCATTTTAGTCTTCAGTAGTTGTGAAAGAGCTGAAGACTGAATTACTCATCAGTACTTGTATTTGACCTTTGCTCTTCAGTAGTTGTGAAGTAAGAACATCAGCATAGGTCAAATCAATCAAGCTGCAGCATACCAAGCCTTAGTACCAAATTTTGAAATGTAGCACTATCTAAAGGCTTAGTAAAAATGTCTGCAAGCTCATCAGCACTAGGCACAAACTTAGGATCAATCAGACCTTTCTCATAGCAATCCCTGATAAAATGATGTCTGATCTCAATATGTTTGGTCCTAGAGTGCTGGACTGGATTCTTAACAATACAAAGAGCTGAAGCACTGTCCATTAATAATGGAGTCTTAGTCTCAATAATGCCATAATCCAGGAGTTGGTTCTGAAGCCAGAGTATTTGAGAGGTACAACTTGCAGCAGCAATATACTCAGCTTCAGCAGTGGATGTAGCAATTGATGTTTGTTTCTTACTCTGCCAAGAAACTAAACAATTGCCTAGGAATTGGCAACCACCAGAAGTGGATTTTCTGGTGACTTTGCATCCTGCATAGTCACTATCAGAGAAAGCAACTAGTTTGCAAGAGTGCCCAGCTGAATACCAAAGTCCTAGTGATTGGGTACCTTGCAAATATCTAAAGATCCTTTTGACTGCAATCAAATGGGATTCTTTAGGTGCAGCCTGAAATCTAGCACAAGCACATGTTGAAAACATGATGTCTGGTCTAGAAGCTGTAAGGTACATCAAGGACCCAATCATACATCTGTAAAGGGTTACATCAACCGCTTTATCTTTCTGATCTACATCTAGTTGTGTGATGCTGCTCATGGGAGTAGAACAGGGCTTACAGGTTTGTAAATCAAATTTATTCAACAACTCTTTGGTATACTTGGACTGATGGATGAAGATTCCATCATCCAGTTGTTTGATTTGCAAACCCAGAAAGTACTGTAATTCTCCCATAGCACTCATTTCAAACCTTAGCTTCATAAGCTTTGTAAATTCATCACATAACTTTGGATCAGAGGATGCAAAGATGATGTCATCAACATAAATCTGAACAAGGAGCTTATGTTGTCCCACAGTCTTGATGAATAAGGTTTTTTCAATGGTGCCTCTAGTGAACTTATTCTCTAGAAGAAAGGTTGAGAGTGTCTCATACCAGGCTCTAGGTGCTTGCTTCAGCCCATAAAGAGCCTTATCAAGCTTGTACACCCAATCAGGATGTTTATTGTCCTCAAAGCCTGGTGGTTGACACACATAAACCTCTTCTTTTATTTTCCCATATAGGAAGGCACTTTTGACATCCATTTGATAAACCTTAAGACTGTGAAAGGCAGCATAAGCTAAGAACAGTCTGATTGCTTCCAGTCTGGCCACAGGTGCAAAGGTCTCATCATAATCGATGCCTTCTTCCTGTGCAAACCCTTGAACAACCAGTCTAGCCTTGTTCTTGACAATTTGGCCCTTTTCATCTGTTTTGTTCCTGAATACCCACTTGGTGCCTATAGCACACTTATCTTTGGGTAATGGAACAAGCTCCCACACTTGCTGTTTCTTGAATTGAAGAAGCTCAAGCTGCATAGCTTCCACCCATCCATTGTCTCTTAAAGCAATATGATAGTTCTTTGGCTCTTGCTGACTGATGAAGAGAGCATAGAAGCAGAAGTTGGACAATTGATTCCTGGTTGAAACTCCAGCATGGATATCACCAATGATCTGTGATGTGGGGTGATTCCTGAGCTCTTGATAGACTATGATATCTGTGCAAGTGTTTGTAGACCCATCAGCAGCAACAGATGGTGATGGAGATTCCTGAAACCATGTAGAGGATGGCAGCTCAAACGAAGTAGAGCAAGTAGAAATCTCATCAGCATTTGTAGTGGATGGAGCTGCTGAGGCTACAGGAGCATCAGGTTCAGTGGACTCAGGCAGGTTGTCACTGAACCTGAAGAGGTGATTACTGACTACATCATCATCAGTACCACCAGGTGGAGGTTTGTTGACAGGCTCAACAGATGGAGGTTGATAAGGAACATATTGCAGTATGTCCAGATCAAACAACTCCACAGGGTTTTGTGGAATCTTGTCCTTTGGAGATTCATTGAACTTGACATGCAAAGTTTCTTCAACTCCCTTTGTTCTACAGTTGAAGACTCTGTATGCCTTGCAAGTTGATGAATAACCAACAAAGTACCCTGCATCCACCTTACTAGCAAACTTCTGGAGTGGGTTGCTAGTGTTGAGAATAAAACATGGACACCCAAAAGCTCTAAAGAATGAAATAAGAGGGGCCAAGTGATGAAGAACTTCATAAGGAGTCTTCATCAACCTCTTATTTACTAAAGCTCTATTCTGTACATAGCAAGCTGTATTGACAGCTTCAGCCCAAAAGGTCAGTGGCAACCTAGAGTCAGCCAACATTGACCTTGCTGCTTCAATGAGGGTCCTGTTCTTTCTCTCCACCACTCCATTCTGCTCAGGAGTTCTAGGAATGCTAAACTGCCTTCTAATTCCCTTGGACAGGTAGAAGTCATCAAGTGTGTGGTTTCTAAACTCTGTTCCATTATCACTCCTCACACACTTGACCTGTAGGGAATACTGCTTTTCTACATGTAACACAAAGTTCATTATTATCTTTGCTGCTTCATCCTTGGAGTGCAAGAAGAAGGTCCATACAAACCTGGAATAATCATCCACAATTACCAGGCAGTATTTCTTCTTTGCCATGCTCATTACTCTGACAGGACCAAAGAGATCCATGTGCAGAAGCTGTAAGCAGGCAGTGGACTTTGGTTCTTCTATTGAAGGGAATGAAACTTTGTGTTGTTTTCCTTTCACGCAAGCAGTGCAGTCATCTTCACACTTGAACTCCTTCTGAGGCAATCCTCTTACTAAACCATGGCTTATAAGCTGATTCATGTTTTTGAAATTAACATGACCCAGCCTTCTATGCCATAGTGTAGACTCTTGAGGAGATGCCTTGGAGAATAGGCAAGGATGACCTTTTAGATCCATCTTTTTGGAAAGATCTAAGGCATACACTCTTCCTGTCCTATTGGCCTTCAGGAGAGTGTGTTCATCCAATGCCTTGTCAATCAAACTCAGAACTTTGGATGACAGAATCCGACAGTTCTGGCTTGTGAAAAGGGCAACATGGCCTTTGTCACACATTTGACTGACACTCAAGAGATTGTACTTGAGATTCTCCACATGGTTAACATCATCAAACCTTATTTCCCCATTGGAAACAAAGCCTTTACCAATGATGTAACCCTTTGCATCATTGCCAAAAGAAACAAATCCCTTCTTTCCTTGAGAGTAGTCATTAAGAAGGGAGCTGCTTCCTGTCATATGCATGGATCCTCCACTGTCTACATACCAGATGCTTCTATGGCATGTTGAAGAACCCTGCAAACACAACCATGTGTTAGTTAGTCTTGGAGACCCAAACCTGCTTGGTTTTGGGTCTATTCTCAGCTACAGGTGCAGCACTAACAGGTGTGTTATGTGTGACAGCTTGAGGTGAAGAAGATGGTACAGAAGAGGAAACCTTTGGCTTGGACTTCCTTTTCTGTGGTTTCAACACAGGAGCATCTAAATGGTTGACTCTTCCCACTAGCTGCTGAACCATCATCACCAATTGTGTCTGATTTGTGATAAGGCCTTCAGCACTTCAGACACATTGGAGTTTGCTGATGATGAGTTCCTATGTTGTACCATCTTTTTCTTAGCAACCTCAGCTGTTGCCTGAGTAATCCCTACCTTCTTTTTAGATTTAGCTTTGGGCTTAGGGATTTCAGGCTTGGATGTTGCTAGTACAAACTTGGTTTCAAACTCATTCTTCATTTTATTGATGCTCTCATTAATTTTCTCCTTCTGTTTGAGTTTGGAACCCCTTTTGTACCAGCAATCATCAGTAAGATGATTGAACAAGCCACATATCTCACATGGCTTTTTCTTCATCTTATGCTGATCATCAGCTGAAGAGGATTTAACTGCTGAAGACTTGTTCTTCAGCTGTTTGTCATCAGTACTAGCAGTTTTCTTCCTAGTTCCTGCTTTCCTGGTATCCTCTCTAGCTGTCTTCAAACCCTTTCTACTGTTAGTTTTCTTCTCTTCAGTTCTAACAGTATTTGAGGTTTGAACTTCAGATGTTGTCACTTGCTCTCTAGTACCTTCAGTACTTCTAGTGACAACACCTGAGTTGATCAGCCTTTTGGTCATGTGACAGTCAGCATTTGAACCATCAGCTGTTGTAGCATCAGCTGATTGGTTTTGGCAGGAGTAAATGCTGACATCTATCTCTGATGATGCTGATTCAGAGGATAGTAAGTCACATGATGAGAAGGATTGGTTATTGCTCTCCCCATCAGATTCAACTTCTGCTCTTGAAGTGAAATCTGTAGGAGGAGCAGTGTGATTATAACCAATGCCAAACTTCACATTGGAAGCTGATTGCTTGCTAAGAAGCATTTCAAAACCCTTGCATGATTGCACCCATCGATCACACTCAACTTGGGTGGTTGCAAGAGTTTCCTTGAGGTCTTTGTACTTTTCTAGAAGTACATCTTCCCTAGCTTATTATCTTTGATTTGGCATTTAAGCTTGTAAATCTCATCATTTTTATCTTTTAGAACAACCTCAAAATCAACTTTTCTTTTGGAAATTGTTTGCTCAAGCTCAAGATTTTTATCTATTAAAGCTACATTTGCTTCTCTAATAGAAGCAAATGCTGCTATGCATGATTCTGAACAAAGCTTGGCTTTTGCCTCAGTGGATACCTGAGATGAGGCATTGGATGATGACCCTTCAGCAGAATCAAGGGCCATCAGAGCAAGATTTCCAAAAGGTTGGTCACCTCCATGTTGACCAACACCTTGAAGTAGTTGATCCTGACCAGATAGCTCTTCTGGTAGACTACTCCAGTCAATAACAGTTGGGGTGAAAAAGCTTTGTTGTTGAGGTTGTGTGTGGTGATGAGATTGGGAAGATTGAGGCTCTGGAAGAGCATGAGGTGGTTGAGCCGGGGGTGCTTGAGTTGGCTAGGCTGAGGCATGTAGTAACAGGGGTAAGGATATGGCATATGACCCTGTGGCACAAAATAAGCAGGTGGTGCCTGTGCCTGAGATGGATGGGTAGAACTGTAGGAAGGTTGCCCTTTGTGCTGTGAGCTATTGTTGGGAAAAGTCACAAAGGGTGCAGATGAGTTAGATCCAGATGATCTACACTCTCTTGCAAAGTGTCCAAGCCTTTGGCACTTGTGACACCTCAACTTGCTCTTGTCAAAACCAACTTTGGTTTTGCCAGAGAGTCCTGGGAATTTCCTACCAGTTCTCTTGTAGAACTTTTGAGAGCGGATATTTATCATTGCCATTTGGTTCAAAATATCCATCTCTTCCAGATCATCATCTGGAATGCCCTTCAAGTCCTCCATCAGAAAACACAAGTTGTCACCACCACCTCCTGAACTACTAACACCAACAAAAGCTTGTTCTGAGTTGGTAGAGAAATCAATATGCTCATCATAAGAACTTTCTGATGAGGCATATTCTGACTCATGACTTATCAAGGCAGCATTACCTTGGACAAAGTCATCAGCAAGTTTGCCAGAAGATGACAACTTCCTCTTTTGCTCTACCTCTCTCTCAAAAGTGAGCAATTTCCCATGAAGTTAGGTGAGAGATAGAGTGTCCAGGTCAGCACTGGAGTGTAGGACAATGGTATATGTGTCCCATCTCTCAGGCAATGACCTGAGGAACCTGTTGTTCATCTGGCTTTTGGAGTACTCTTGTTTGACCATCTTCAGCTCAGAAATCAAACAAGAGAACCGCTCAAACTGCTGGGTCAGAGTCTCACCCTTTCTATATGAGAATGTCTCATATTGTTGGGCGAGGATTTCCCTATTGTTTGCTAAGACCGAATCAGTTCCTCCAAATTGTTCCTTTAGAGCAACCCATAGGTCATGAGCAGACTCATGATGCAAGAGCCCTGAATATATCTCATTAGGAATGGCCATAGCTAGAATTCCATGGGCTCTAGCATCAATTTCAAACAGCTTTAGATCTTCGTCCGAATATTGTTCAGGTTTCTTCGCAACCTGGTCATTAGATATCGGGACGCTCACCATAGGCTTGTATGGCCCATGCACCACTGACTTCCAACAACCAGCACTGTTGACAGCTAAGTGGTGTAGCATACGTCTTTGCCATATGTTATACTCGTTCCTAACCAGCATCGGAGGCTTGGTTGCGGAACCAGTATTGTGAGGATCATTAGTTGGTGTTGTCATCTCAGGTTTTAGTCAAAAACAAGTTTAAACAAGACAAACGTAACTCGAAACCACCAAAAGACCTCAAGATTTTGGCCAGAAACAGCAGAAACTCACTCTCTATGGCTAATTCTTGCAAATTGCTAATTCGATCAAACAGAGAGATCAAAAGAGCAGTTTCAAATGATCAATAGTTAAATCGATCAATGATTAACCTGCTCTGATACCATTTGACAGGATCTCAACCTCTCGTTTGATCAATCAGATTATGTTTGCAGCGGATTTAGCACATTAATTAGCGATTAATGCAAGAACATAAAAGATATTGCATGTAAAAGCACAAGCATAGAGAGAGAAAAGAGTTCTTCGAAATAATAAATGTTCTATTGCATTAGCACGTTTCGGCCATTAATACAGAATGGTTCCCCATCCTTTTATAGCCGGCAAAAGGATGGGCTGATGTCCTTTTTCTGACATCAACTGAATATTAAAATTACAACTGACAAAACATAAAACTACTGAAGATGTCGTCAACAGCTGACATCTTCTTACGAAAGTTTCCTAAGTACTGACAAAAGTAAAACTACTGAAATCCTACAACGACTGAAGAGCAAACTCTTCAGTCGTTTATAACTACTGATACTATAACAACTGAAGAACATGCTCTTTCAGCTGTTGTACAATTACTGAAACAAAATAA
Organism: Flaveria linearis; assembly: GCA_024085815.1. Lineage (NCBI taxonomy): Eukaryota > Viridiplantae > Streptophyta > Magnoliopsida > Asterales > Asteraceae > Flaveria > Flaveria linearis. Next base: position 15,725,862 of record CM044012.1, read on the forward strand.
AACTACTGAAAAAGAAAAACCATCACAACAACTGAAGAAGACTTCTTCAGCTGTTGTGACAAACTCTGAGTCTTCAGTACTTGGTCTTCAGACTTGGCTTCAGATGATGTAACAACTGATGACCTCAGTAGATATCATCAGTTGTTGTCTTCAGTCTTTGTCTTCAGACTTTGTGCTTCAGTAGAAGGTCTTCAGTTCTTCAGTTCTTCAGCTTTTGATTCTTCTCTTCAGTACTTGAAGTCTTCAGTACTTGTAAGATCAGTACTTCAGACTTCAGTACTTGGTCTTCAGTACTTTGGAGTCTTCTTCAGCTGTTATCCTTCAGTTCTTTGATCTTCATACTTTGTTCTTCAGACTTTTTCAGAACAGCTGATGGTTGGAGCTAAGATGCTCTCGAGTCTGACATTCAAGCAAGAGAACACAATAGCTAATGGGAGTCTTCAGCAGTTGTTGCAGTGGCATGTGGGACTTAGAGGTTTTCCTGATCTTGGCTCATTGGTTCTTTTGGTCCAACATGTTAAATAGTCACCCTTACCAAGAATTTAGCCTTAAGTGAAATAATTAAAAATGTGTGCATACACATACAAACTTGTAATTTTCGGACCTAGCATGCATAATCATGCATTAGACTTATCAACTAACAACATTTTAATAACTAACATTTTACACTATACTACAAAATAAGACTACTAAATATTATACTAGATTAAAAATTTAAATGAAAATCCCCCACATAAGGCCAAAATCGGCCACCCCCTTCTCCCCACTCATCTCACAACTTCACCACCTCACTACCACCCACTCAAATCACATGCAATTCTTCTACAACTCCCACGCTCCATCCACCTCTCCCTCTCTCTTTTCTCTCGGTTCCTCTCCAGAGAAAACACACACACATTCAAAATTCTAGCAAATACTCCAGCCAAAATCGTGAGCCAACATCAAGCAAGTCTCGGCCAAGCACCAACCGAAGAGGGTGCTACTTTGTGGACTTGTGGTGCTCGTATCCTGCAAGAAGTTGACATTTCAGCCGTGTTAGAAGGCTCTCTAGCCTTGTCCAAGAGGTTTCAATCCATCCACGACTCTCTACACACTCCAAACCGTGAGAAACACCAAGTGTAAGCTCAATACCTCTCGGTTATAGATCATTCGTGCGTTTGTCTTTGTTGTTCACTCATAACCTTACCAAACTCATTTCTAGCAGAAACTTGTGGCTAAATATTGTTCCCAAGGATCTTTTCATGTTCTTGAAGGTACCATACTCGTAGAACATATCATTCCGTAGGTGTAACTCAGGTTACACCAAGAAAACCCACTTATCGGGTGTTTATACACCATCCATCGTGCACATCATGTAACCTCCCGAAACTAACTACGTAACCTGCTCAAAATAGACTTTTTAACCTCCTAATAATCTGCTTTCAAAGTTACAAAAGGTTTTGTTAATGTTTTCTCTCAAATTTCAACATGTAACACATGTGTAATGGTCGGTTATGACATTTTCACTATAATTGTAGTCTATGGATGTGTAGAACAACTAGGCCACGATTTGGGACTGAAATTTTAGAAGGTTTTGATGAATGTTAAGTGTGTTATTAATGGTTAATCTCTGGAAATGAAAGACATGTTAAGATTAGACCCATTTTAGTCACTTTCGGGACCCGAAAACATGGAAAAACAACTTAAAAACAAGAAATCTTGGGCTATAAACTTTTTAAAGATAATTTCAGGTTTTTAAGGGTTTATAAAGTATTCTGGAGTCAATGGGAATTTTTAGTGGTCAAATGGATAATTTAAATGGATTTTTAAGGGAAAATGGGTACTAACCGGGTGACGTTTTTGAGAAAAATCTAAGAAATATGGGTATAGAGATAAAAATTATAAAAACCATGTTATTTCAGTAGGTTAAATGAGAAAATAACTTATAAGGTAGAAAATTTGGTCAAACGAGCTTTTAAACGGTCAAATTCGGTTAAAAACGCGTTTTAACGGGTTAAACACAAAAACGAGGCTTTCAACTATTAGAGGCAAAAATTTCATAATCAAATGACATGAAACTTAGGAAAATGTCCTTAAAATGTTATATACTGGTCTAAGACTCAAAAACATTAAAATTCATAAGTAACCGTTAAAACCTTTCGGTTTTACCGTAAACGGGAACGTTAAGCTCATAGGTATTAAACCGAACCTGTAATCTGAAAATTTGTGTACATTTACTTAGTAATAAGTTAGTTCAACTTCAAGAACCTGATTTTTGGTTATAAAATTCGTCTAATACAAGAAACCAAACTTGAGGGTAGAAACTGTCAATTTTGAAACTTCAGGGGCTAAACTGTAAAATTTTGCCAAACTTCATAACCGACTCAAATAATCCCTTTAGTCACTTGAATAGCATATTTACCATATATTCTTGACTTAATAATGTAAAAATCCTTGATTGTATGAGAAACCTTGACTTTCCATAAAAGGAAACTTTTTATACAAACCCTAATCGAATCAAAGCCGAATCCGAAAAACTAAGACTTAGACACTCTTGTTGCACCTTAAATAGGTTTAGAACAGTAGCTAATCACTTAATATATTCATTTTAGGGTGCTATACTTGAGATATTCCCGGCACACGAAGAGTTTCTTTTGCTTAACACCTAAGGTGAGTTCTAGTAATCCCCTTTTTACTTACTGTTTTTGGGATGGAACATGCGCTGTTGTTTTATGAACTATGATTGTACTTTACTTGATGCTTGTATGTGGGACTTATGGATACCTGCTGATACTTATATCATGATCATTAATTCTTTTGTGAACCGCTTGTTTTATGTGGATAGATCTATCTGGGGAATCCCCCACACACAGTGGCTCCCGCCACAGGGAGGTACCCCACTGAGATCCTGAGGGATCGCATGTGGCATGTAACAGGTTTTGAGTAAGAAACCATGGTGAACCATCCTGGCAGGAATGGTTCACTGTTTTGAGGCTTGGTTCCTTCCTTCGGGAATATCCGGTTAAACGCAAGTTTAGAAGAGGCCAACCGGGGACCGAGTGCAGGGTTGATTGTGATACCCCACAATGGTTGATACTAAAAATGATGCTTTCAAAACTCAAATGAGATTTTTCATGAGCTTTCACACTTGATTCTAAACCTTTAATGTGGACTTTAAGAGTCCCTTTTATTGTTTTTAAATTTTAAGCAATTGAATTCATCAACTTTTTAGTTGACTCTATTTTCTTTTGAGCATGTTTCAGGTAACCTGTGAAAACTCTTAGCTATTATGGAAGACTTAGACTTAACCCCCGAGACCATGGCATTTGGTTGTGTGGATTTGAACAATGATGGAAAATGTTGACACGATGACTATTTGATTTATGCTGAATTACGTAAACATTTGGGGCTGGATCTGTTTCCAGCCTGGTGTCTTTTAAAACTTTAAATGCCATGTGACGTTCTCTCCCTTTGAGCTCCTATATTGGTTTGTTTCCCCTGCCATGTACATTGTTGCTAGTCTCTGGCGTCCCACCCTACCTGGGCCCAGGGTGTGACACCTACCCATGATTTGGAGTTAGCGGATATGGTCTTTGCGTTAAAGATTTGGAGGCACTACTTACACGGGACGAAGTGCACCATTTTCACCGACCACAAGAGCTTGAAGTACTTCTTCGAGCAACATGAGACAGAGGAGATGGTTAGAGCTTATCAAGGATTATGATTATGAGATCCATTATCATCCGGGTAAGGCCAACGTTGTGGCCGATGCCCTTAGCCTCAAGGAGAGACCCGAGCCGATTCGGGTGAAGGCTTATCATTTGGTTATGACCGCTGACGTGATGACCCAGGTGAAGGAATTTCAAGATGAAGTGTTGAAAGAAGACCGCCTTAACTCCGAAAGAATGAGAGGTTTAGTCATAGAATTGGGTGAAAACACTCTCGGTGTTAGGACTCGAAATGGACGAATATGGATCCCTCGTTACGGAGACCTACGGGGGTGGATTATGGATAAAGCTCATAAGACTAGATACTCAATTCATCCTGGTGCCACAAAGATGTATTAGGATAGGAAATTATTGGTGGCCGGGAATGAAGCGCGATGTAGTAGAGTACGTGACCAAGTGCCTTACTTGTTTGCAAGCGAAGGCAGAACATCAGAAGGTAGAACATCAAAAGCCATATGGGAAGATCCAATCGTTGGATATACCCGAGTGGAAGTGGGAGCACATCACCACGGACTTTATTACTAAGCTACCTCGTACGGTAAGGGGGTGCGATACCATATGGGTGATTGTAGATCGTCTGACAAAGAGTGCACACTTCTTACCGATCCGCGAGACGTATTCATACGAGAGATTGGCGGATCTGTTCATCAAATAGATTGTAGCTCGTCATGGCGTGTCGGTGTCTATTGTGTCTGATCATGACACTCGGTTTACATCTAAGTTTTGGAAGAGATTCCATGATACGATGGGGACGAGGCTATATATTAGCACGACTTATCATCCCCAGACAGATGGTCAGTCTGAGAGGACAATCCAGATGCTTGAGGATATGCTTCGAGTGTGTGATCGATTTTGGAGGAAGTTGGGATGATCACTTACCGTTAGCAGAATTCTCGTATAATAACAGTTATCATACCAGCATTGGTATACCTCCTTATGGAATGCTATACGGTAGGAGGTGTAGAATGCCCATATGTTGGGGAGACAGTACGCAAAAAGAGTTGGGAAGCCTTGAAGTGATCGAGGCTACAACTGAAAAGTTAGAAAAGATCAAAGCCTTCATGAAAGCGGCGAAGGATAGACAAAAGTCGTACGCCGACAAGAGGCGTATACCGATCGAACTCAAGGTGGGTGATCAAGTTATGTTGAAGGTCTCACCTTGGAAGGGGATCATCCGGTTCAGGAAGCAAGGTAAGCTAAGCCCGAGGTACATAGGACCTTTCGAATCATCGCATGAGTAGGAGTGGTGGGCTATCGATTAGAATTTCTGATGAGTTAAGTTAGATACATCCGATATTCCATGTATCTCATCTAAGGAAGTGCTTAGCTGATAAAGATATGATTATACCACTGGATGATATCAAAGTGGATGAACGGCTCAATTATGTGGAGCAGCCAGTGGCAATCATCGATCGGAAAGAGAAAAGATTAAGGAATAAAGTGGTTCCACTGGTGCGTGTGCAGTTGAAACACAAAAAGGGTTCAGAGTCTACGTGGGAGACTGAAGAAGAGTTGAGACAACATTACCCACAGTTATTCGAAGAGTGATGGGTTTCAGGGACGAAACCTCTTTAAGGGGGTGAACTTATAACACCTGGAAATTTTGTCAAAAATAAAATAAAGAAAAGAAACAAGAAAGAGGAAAAGAAAAGTATCTTGTAAAAAATAAAAATAAAAACAAGGGGAGGGGGTAAAATTGTACAAGGTACAAAACTTATTATTATGTTCAAAAGGTGGCATGGCCGTCCACAACACCCTTACCAACTGCAGTCGACATTTTTAGAGAGAAAAAGCAGAAAGATCTTCGGTTTTAGAGTGAGAAAGAAGCTAAATCCAGCCAAGGTAAGCAAATTTAGCATAATTAGTTCGGCTTTTATGGATTTTCGACCATGAAAATGATTTCTAAATGTTCTTATGTGTGTACATGTGTTCGGGTATGTGTTTTTGACAAGTTTAGGAGGTAGAGTTCTTTGAAAAGCTCAAGTTGAAGAAGTTTGAATTGGAAGCAACTTAGGTGACTTCTAGACCCCGTCTTTTACATGTTTTAGAATGTCTTTGGGGCTAAAAAAGTATTAAAAATGATTTTATAATTATTATGTATGTAACCATATGTAATTGTGCATGTATAATGATGATTTATGGTTGTTTATGTGATATGCATGTTTACAGATATATTAATAAGCTTAGAATAGGATGATATGATGTTTGGGACTAAAAACATTCGAGAAACATGTTAAATAGAAGGTTCATGCGCCTACATAAGTTCATGCGCCTGAAAAACAGTAAGTATGGGCTCATGCGCCTAAACAGTACTCCTATGCACCCAAATATTGCCCTAGAAATTCTAAGTGTAAGTCCATGCGCCTAAACAGTAGCTTATGTGCCTAAGTCTTAGGCTCAGGTGCCTAAGTATACCCCATGCGCCCAAATAGTGCCCATGCGCCCGAAGTGGCCCATGCGCCTAAGTGTTGAAACGCCTAAGTAAGCCCAAGCACCTGCATAGTTGAAAAATGCCTAAACAGGCTTCATGCGCCTGCATAGTGCTAAAACGCCCAGAACACTTAGTTTATTTTCTAAAATTTTAGGGTTTATAGAATTATTAGGGTTTAACCCTAGTTTGACTGAAGGATTATAATTGTTCATATTATGCATGTTTATAGCCTGTTCTATTGTTTCATATTACTTATTATTGTGTGGCTATACATGGTGTTTATGATCATAAACGTAAAGTATTATCATTAATAAAAAAGTGAAAGATTAGTGATAAAGCAAAGTGGAACATAAAAGAATGAATGAAAGTCTTGCAAGCAAATGAATGGAGGTGCACGACGATGTTGTCGTTAGCTAAACTGTGTGTGGTTTAGCTAACCCAAAGGATGCACACAGGGTCAGTCATTGAGACTGAAAGGGACCCTTGTAGCATACCTTAGGTCACTGGGTCAGCTTAGTGCACAATGTTCATGGTCTATTTATATACCACAGGCCCAGCATCAGCTTCGTGCACAATGTTCGGGTATTGCACATTGGTCCGTAAGAAATTGAAAGATAATGATAAAGGTATGAAGTGAATGAATGCGTATAGTAATGAATGTAAGAAAGTATTACCTTGATGTATGTATGATGTATGGTCTCATGACAAGATAAAGAAGGTATTTTACAAACAGGGATATTTTCATATATCTATACAAGGTATTTTAATACTTCTCAAACTAGAACTCACTCACCCCAACGCTGACTTTTATACATTTTCAGTTGGCAGGTAAATATTGCTGAGGATGGCACGTGGGTGCAGCTACTCGGCGGGGCAAGATTGACATCTATTCATGTTTTGATGATATTGTTGTTTTGTAATGCATTTAAACAATCTTTTGTAACTAATGAACAACGATGTATTGCTTAACAACAGTATTTATTAATAAAATGAATGGATTTTGTTAATGTAATTCCGCTGTAATATTTTATGAAATGTATACCATTACGTATGTTTAGTGCTATGAATGACCAACTACGAGGTCTCCGGGAACGGGGCCTTACATCCATCCTCCGTCTTCTTTTTCACCCTAGAACTTTCGGCCCTTGGCTTCTTGCAACCCCTGCTTAGATCACCTTCCTCGCCACAGTTGTTGCACCGCATAACCCCACACATCTTCGCCACATGATCGGGCTTTCCACACTTGAAGCACACATTCGCTCCCCACTTACATTCACCCATGTGCTCCCTTCCATATCTACCATACTTCTTCATCCCCGTGCTTGATGGCACCACCCTACGGTCATCCACCCTCATCGTCTTGTTGTTTGGGGTGAAATCGCCTCGCCCAAACCGTTTCCCGCTCCAGTTCTTGTCACCACTACCTGTCTTCTTCACCTCAACCACCGCCACCTCTCTCTCATCGTATAGCCTTCCAGCAAGATCCACTGTGACCTAAAAGTGCTTGGTCGGGCAGCAATCAAATGCCTGCGGATATCAGTCGGCAATCCCTGCACATACCTCTTAGTCTTCCTCGATACTTCCTCGATACCGGCGTCACCTGATCCGGCACCAGCCTTGCCCTTTCATTGAACTTGGTGGTGTATTACTGGTGGGTCATGGTTCCCGCCTCAAGCTGTAGGAAATCTCTCTATATATTGTCTAGTTCACTGTGAGGACAGAATTCCTCAATCACTATCCTCTTTAACTCTCCCCACCTCATCTTCCCGATGGCCCTGGCGCCCTCGGCTTGGACAACATTGTCCCACCAACAAAGAGCCCAATCAATGAACGAGTGAGTGGTGAACTTCACCTTCCGGTCCTCCCTACACTCACTAATCTCTAACGCCGCCTCCATCTCTCTTACCCATCGGTGAGCAACGACAGCATGACCGTTTCCATCGAAAGTCAGGGGTTTACACCGTTGGGATGCCCATTAGCTACACCCCTTCGCGGTGTCCCGCACTACTACCTCCTCCTCATCACTGGAGGCTGCCTTCTCCGCATTCAATTCCTCTTCTTCATCATGACCCCTTTCATTCTCCTTTCTTCCAGCTGTAGTCGTTCTCTCTTCCTCCTTCTCCTTCCTTTCATCTTTCCTCACAGCTCGGATGACTTCAGTCACTACAGATGTAGGATCGTTTGCATGACTTGATGAACCTCCTCCACCGCTGCCTCTTTCACCGAGGCAGTCAAGTTTGCACTCTCATCACCACCTTCCTGGTGATGGATCTCGGGCTCTTCATGTGCCGTTTCAGCAGCTCTAGTCCTGTTCTTCACCTCGTGCCGTTTCACCGCGTCCACCACGTACTCCACCATGTCAGGCCTTTGATGATCTACTACCGGCCATCTCTAAACACTATAAGATTTGAACACTGACACGGTCATTCCAGGTAAGAGCTCAGTTTATGTTAAGTATAGTAAGTCCCAAATTACTATGGCCAGTTGTAATTAGCCACTTACTTTACTCTTCATACCCCAAACAATTTCTATCCTGAGTACGTCAGTATCTAAATCTACTAAGAGCACATAATTAAAATTGCACACTCACATAATACCGGTTAACATTAAGAAAAGAAATACCTGATGGCACGTAGCTAGGGTTGGCATCCCTCCATTCGTCCCATTTTCAGTTTAAGTTTAGGTTCTTGAAAATATTTACCCATTTATCTTAAACTTTGGCTCTGATACCAACTTGTAAGGCCCTGATCCCGGAGACCTCACAGCTGGACAATCACAACATTATCATATAAAGCAATACATGTTTCATAAAACGTTGCAGCGGAATTAAGTTAACAAAACCATTCATACGTATAATTAATGTTGCAAAGTAATACATCGTTATAAGTTAGAGTTACAGAATAATCAATTAGTTGCATTGCAATACAACAAAATCATTAAGCATGAACAGATTCCAGTCTTGCCCTGCCGAGTAGCTTCACCCTCGTGCCATCCTTAGCAACAATTACCTGCCAACTGAAAATTTAAAAAAGTCAGCATTACTGAGTGAGTTCTAGTTTTAAAGCGTTTAAAATACCTTGTATACTTTATATATGAAAATACCCATTTCAACAAAACACTTCTTTTACTTTCGTACATGAGCACTCATCGTACATATATCAAAGTATAAGCTCATTATCTTTCATTATCGTACGCATTCGTTCGTTTCGTACTTATTCATTATCTTTCACTATTTCTAGATCCTGTCATAACTATACCCCATCGTTGGGCACAAAGCCACCTCTTCCATGGGGTCAAGTGACAAGGATCCCATTTTGTACTTTGGATCAATCACCAAGACTGATCCCCCTATGTGTGAACCCTTATGGGTTAGCCAAGATCGCACGCTATAAGACACACAGTTGAGCTGACAACCCTCAATGGGTTGTGATCCTCTTTAAATTTTGCTTGCAAGACTTTTCATTCATTCATTATATTCCACTTTGCATTAATCATTAATCTTTCACTTTCTTTAATGATAATACTTTACGTATAAGAATATAATCACACCACGTAAAGCCACATAATAGATATGTAATAGGGAACATAAAACAGGCCATGAACATGCATGAAATCAACAAATATAACTTAAAAACAATCCAAGGTCAAATCCTAAGATTTCTAGTTTTTCCCAAAAGTTCAGAAATTTTTCTAATTGTTCTAGGCGCATGAGCACTATGCAGGCGCATGAGAACTGCTTGGGCGCATGAACACTATGCATGCGCATGAGCCTACACTTAGGCGCCTGGAACCAATCCTGGGCGCATGGGGTACTGTTCAGGCGCATGACTAATACTTGGGCGCATGACTAATACTTAGGCGCCTGAGCAAAATGGTTGGGCGCATGGGGTACTGTTTGTGCGTATGGGCTAACTTTTAATATTTTTCAGACAATTTTCTGGGTGCATGAGGACTATTGGGGTGCATCACTATACTTATATTTTTCTAAGGCAAATTTCATGTGCATTGGCTCTATTTGGGCGCATGACCAACCTTTGTCTACATTTCAGTAATAATTTCTAACTCAATCTGCATATTATCTTGTTCTAAGCTTATATCTATCATTCTAAGCAACAACGACACATATAAAACCATAAAACACATGTACACATACACAAATATATACGGGTATGAATATAACAGTTGTAAAACATTTTTAACATGCATTTTCAGTCCTAAAAGTTTAAAACACAAGAAAACCAGGGTGTAGAACTCACTTAGTGAAGCTTTCGAGTAACATTTCTTCAAACTTGAGCTCACAAGGAGTTATAACACCTAAACCACTAAAAAGACACAACCGAACACACATAAACACATAAGAACGTGTAAAACTCGGTCCCGAAGCTGAAAACTCAGCTGAAACCGAACAAAACGCATGAAAAACTCACCTTTAAGCCAATTCTTCTTCTTTTTCCCTCTAAAACCGATGAACCCTGCTACCATCTCTCTCTAAAAACCAAAGCAGTTGATGGAACAACATAATGGGCGGTTATGCCCTCCTTTTTAAACATAATAATATTAAAGTTTGTCTATTGGTAACTTTAACCACTTGATTTGGATTATTTCACCTTTCTTTCTTTAATCTTTTCTTTTTTTTTCCTTTTATTAAATTTTCGGATGTTACAGTTTCTTAAAAAATAATAAAAGTAACTATGTATAAGAAAGTAAAAGTGAAAAGACCATTGTGTCATCAATTTTTTTGTACATGATTAGATTTAACTTAGCTTTACGGTGAGAGTTTTTTGTTTAATTTCTAAAAGAATGCAAATAGAAAGAACTAGCGAGATGTTGCCCTGCATTGCGGCGGCTGTGATTAAAAATATAGATAAAATAAGTAAATCGTAAGGTTTTACTCAAAACTTTATAAAAGATTATAAAAGGAAAAGGAAGTTATATCTATCAAATATAAAATTTAAAATATATTAATCTGATTGGTTTTGAATAAAATTATATTAAAACGTGATGTAGCAACAACTGGGTTTCAAAGTGTAGACAGAATAAGAACGTTGCAAAAATACATTTAGATTTTTTTTAAAACATCATACAAAACACACTAAATGTGGCGCGACTCAGTTTCAAATAATATTTAAATCAAAAGTTTGGTAAAAAGAAGTACGATAAACTTATATATTAACATTAAGGAAAACTAAATTGAATTTGAAAGTAAAAAGTATTTTTCACCCAGTTAATTTTGAATAAAAGTTTTATAGTTACGAAATAAAAAGAAACAAATTGCAGAAGTATCTTCTGAATTTTCTAAAATATTATATCTAAAAAATTATAAAGAAAAATAAAATAATAAACTACTTCTAAAGTTAAACTAATTTAACATGTAAAATTATTTAAAAAAATAAAATAAGTCTAACCATTCTAAATGCGTGAGTACTTGAAAGTGTATATATATTTTTTTTCATAAAAGGCCAAATAAGAGTAATGAAAACAAGAAAAGTAAAGGGTTGTGCTGGGGACACCGCTGGGTTTTTGATGGTAGGCCGGTTCAAACGATCACGGTTAGGGCTTGCGGTCACATTTTGGCCCCTAACCGTGACCGCAAGGCCTTGCTGTCACGGTTTAGGCTAGTACTACCCGTGACCTCGTGACAACAAAACGACAAAATGGCCTGATAAAGTTGAAAAGCGGTCACCGTCACGGTTTGGCCTAACCGTGACCTCTAGGGTACGAGATCTTAGTTTAAGGTACGAGGTAGACGTGATTTTGACAAAAGGCCGGGAATCGCGCCACGAACCGTCACGTGGAGGCCAAACCGTGACGGTTTGTGCACCAGATTTTCACCTTAAATACCTTTCCTCTTTCAACACTCCGCATCGAATCATCTCATTCGAAATTTTTTTCATTTGAGCTTTCATTCATCCAACACTCGAGTTTTTTCAGCCTTCGTCATTCCAAAAAATACGTTAATTCGAAAACAATGTCGGGTTCGGGAGATCATTATCAAAATCCGAAGCTTCCAGATTTGAATGGGGTGCCACATATCGAAGATTCGAACCAGGTTGAACTAGTATATGTTTTATTATAACTTATTATTTGAAATATCTAACCATTATCTTTTTTAGGAATATTACGTATACGGGAGTCACCCTCCGTGGGGGGAGGAGGAAACCAACCCGTCGAACACATTTGCTCAAGAGGCGTACAACTCTTTATTTGGACAGACAGGTTACGGTGAAGGGTACAGATATCCCCTTGCAATTCTTACGGGCATGCCCCAAACACGTACCACTCACAACAGAGCTAGATTACGGACATCCCCCGTACCAGTCAGAACTAGAAATTACACATGTGTCGGATACTTTTAATGGGAATGACACAGATGAGAGTGACGGTTCGGTTCACCTCAAAGAAAACCATGGGGACACCGCGGAGCATGATGGGGATGAGGATCGGATTCGAAAGGCTACGGTTTCTTATAAAACCGATAAAGTATGAAGTGTTTTTATTCTTTTGTTTATTTTATTTTTTATTTGTTTTATATATTGTTTTTTATGTCTAACTTTATCATTTTTTCCGTATTTTGATTCTCGTGAGGACTTGGAGAGCTGGGCTAAAATGAGAGGACGCGAGCATGGGTGCGTCATTGTGGTGGGTCGGTCACGAAAAAAGGATGTGGAACTATTATGCAATCGTAGTGGTGAACCTAAATTCACTGGCACAAGTAGACGTACCGGGAGCATAAAGAAGGGATGTCCCTTTAAACTCGTAGGGAAGTACGTAGGAAAGAGTGACAGTTGGATGTTAGAGGTGAGAAACGAGACGCATAACCACGATCCTGTTGTGTACGAGGAGGGCCACGCGCATCTTAGGAAGATGACTGCCGAAGAAATTGATCTTGTCAAGAAGTTACACAGGCAGCACGTGCGGCCACGACATATCCATTCAACCGTAAGGGAGCACTTCCCCACAGTGTCTGTGTTGTTCAAGACATATACAATCTGACGTCGAAGTTTAGGGCTGAGAGGAGAAAAGGCATGACACCAATGCAGGAACTTGAAAACCTGCTACAATCTAAAGAGTTCGTGTATAAAACACGAACGAATGCAACTACTAAAGCCATGGAAGATGTTTTCTTTTGTCATCCTACTTCGTATAAAATGTGGCGCGCATTCCCGCACGTGATGTTGATAGACACGACGTACAAGACCAACATGTACAACATTCCGTTTGTTCAGGTTATTGGCGTTACGTCGACATCGAAGTCGTTTTGTATTGCGCATGCATTTATATCGAGGGAACGGCAGGACAACTTCACATGGGTACTGGAGCAGATCAGAGATATGCTCGATGGGTGTGTGGAGCCCCGCGTTATTGTCACAGACAGGGACCTGGCCCTGATGAGCGCGTGTGACACCGTGTTCCCGAGTGCTACTAAAAACCTATACAGGTGGCACGTTAGGGAGAATATCAAAAGACGGTGGAATATGATATTCAAAACCGGCATGTGGAAGGATTTTCCATACTGGTGGAAGACCTTGTGTTCGTTTCCCACAGAGGCATTGTACGATTTCAATTGCAGGAAGATGGAAGAAAAGTTAACTGAAGATGGTAAACGTGGTAAGAATTTCATAGTTATTTTTACTCTAATAATTTATTTATTCATTTTATAAATTTTGTTATTTCTTTCAGAGGTATGGGAATATATTTGGAATAATTGGTTGGTGCCGTACAAGGAGAAAATTATTACTTGTTGGATGTACGACCGCCTTAACTTTGGTGAGTTTACAACTAATAGGGTTGAGGGCCAACATGCCAACTTCAAGAGTTACCTCACAGGGACCAATAATACGTTGCACACACTTGTCGGATATGTTTGTGACCTCGTGCGCGGCCAGGAGATTGAAATTTGTAAAACATTCGAGGTGTCCCGTGTGAAAATTAAAAAAGACCATCGACTGTCATTGTTCTCAAAGTTACATTATAAAGTATCCATTTTTGCCTTAGCCTCTTTGAATCAGAGTTGACGAAAATGGAAATGATTCAGGAGTCTGGGGGTTCATGTGGACACCAGTTGTTCACGTCCATGGGCTTGCCATGTGCTTGTCGTTTGGAGATATACATCCGAGAAGGTTATATTTTTCTTAATACATTTTTTTACAGTTGTCACACGATTGCATATTTTTCATTAATAATTTAACCTTTAAATCCAGTCACAAGTATTCCACTCGATGCAGTAGATCCACACTGGAGGAAGCTTGATTTCGAGCCAGCGTACGTCGCGCCGCCTGAACCCGACTACGATATAAAATTTGATGACTTGAAACAAAAGGTTATGTCGTCTCCCAACCCTCAAGTAAAGAAAAAATTGTTTAAAAAGTATTTGACTCTTTGTTTAAGAGCAAGTCAAAACTTAAAGAACCTAAGGTGCGTCATGACCGACGTGGTCGTCCAAATATTAAGGAGCAACAAAGAAGAGCGGACTCCAATACATCACAGTATGAGGATGCTAGACACAGCTCCTATACTTTCTCATAACAAACTATGCCAGACCCAGCGAGGCATAGCTCATATACCCCTCAGTTTAAAATGCCCAACGACCGTTCTAATCAGGCAAAGGCTGCTTCAAATGTACCGATTACGAGAGCTGCCCTAGGGTTTCCTTTAATATTGAAACCAAAGGACGTGATAAAAGTTATGAAGTTTAAGGATCAGCTGCCCCAATGGATTCACCGGTACGTTTCGACTATAAAAGATGTGCGGCCTGATGGTAACTGTGGTTTTCGGGCGATCGCGGTGGCTTTAGGGAAAAAGCAAAATAAATGGGAATGGGTTAGGCGTCAAATGTTGTCGGAGATGGACAAAAACATGAGGTATTGGCGGAGCAATTTGAACCGCGAGTTGCCTGGCTATTATGATTCTGTTCGTAATAGCTTAAATTGGTTTGGCACGACTCAACCCGGACCCGATACCCATTGGCTAACTTTTCCGGCCCATGGACTCGTAATTGCGGAAACATTCAATTGTATTGTGCATCTTATTTCTTCATTTGGCAGCCAGACATGGTTCCCGCTGAGAACAGCCCCAGAGCCATTATTCACCTATCCAGTTGTCGCACTTGCTCATGTTCACCAATGTCACTTTATTTGCATACAATTGGAAGGGGATTACCCAATGCCCAGTGTGGGCTATCATTGGCCGAGATTTGCATATCAACAAGTACTAGAATGGCAAAATATGTATGAGGATCGTATAAATAATTACGTTAGAATAACGGATCGTCATAGAGGCACCAATGCCTCTTGTAAGTTATCATTTTCCGATACTTTAACATATTAATGAAGATCCCTTTATTTGATGATGATGATGATGATGAAAAAATAATAGTACAAATAATAATAATAGTAATAGTAATAATAATAATAATAATAATAATAATATATAGTAATAGTAATAATAGAAATAATAATAATAATAATAATAGAAATAATAATAGTAGTAATAATAATAATAATAATAATAGAAATAATAGAAATAATAATAATAATAGAAGAAATAATAATAGTAATAATTTTAAAGTTAATAATAATAATAATAATAATAGTAATAATAGAAATAATAATAATAATAGAAGAAATAATAATAGTAATAAATTTAAAGTTAATAATAATAATAATAATAATAATAATAATAATAATAATATTAATAATATTAATAATAATAGTAATAAAAATAAAACACTAAATCAAACAGGAAGATAAACTGTCACGGTTTGACCAAACCGTGACGTTTAGGGTTTGGCAACGGTCACGGTTAGGTCTAACCGTGACCTCTTTTCGGGCGCATGGCACCTGTTCGGGCGCATGGCACTTGTAAAAGGTCACGGTTAGGCTTAGGGCAAAAGGTCACAGTTAGGCTTAGGGCAAAAGGTCACGGTTAAGGCAAACCGTGACCGTTTGCCTAATTTTTTAATGTTTTACTAATTAAATAATTTTGTAAAAAATACCCACTTGAACTGGTGGTAGTGGGTTTCGAGCCCACACCACTCCCCTGTTGCCCTACCGTCTTAATTGGTAGGGACGGGAGTGGTTCGCTGATAGGTATCGAAAACTTATTCTTTTAAAATAATCTGGACCAAAAGGTCACGGTTTCGGCAAACCGTGACCCCTTTGTTCACATGTGGCGTTATGGAATGAAGCTGTCACAGCTTGTTGACACAAAGTGTCACGTGGTGGGCGAACCGTGACAGCTTGTTGACAAAAGAGGTCACGGTTTGGTCTAACCGTGACCTTTTAAAGTTCCCTAATCCTACACATTAATCGTTTATGATCATTTACGTATATCGAATCGGATATTTTTTTCATGAACATACACATACATCAACATATATATACAATAAGAACAAATACACTTCGTAAACGTACATACAAACATGCGTACGTGAACAAACCGTAACGTTTTAATGATAACCTAAACAATCTTATCGGGAACATATCGACATATATGCACCTTATATTTTGTAAACCAATGTTCAAACACACATAATAAATTCTAATAATAATAACAATAATGATAAATAATAATAATAACAATAATGATAAATAATAATAATAACAATAATAATAATAATAAAATTTAATAGTAATAATTTTAAAGTTGATAACAATAATTATAATAGTATTATTTTGTATGTCCAAAACTACAAAATAAACTTAACAATAATAACAATAATGATAAATAATAATAATAACAATAATAATAATAATAATATACTCTAATATAAATAAAAAGTTTAATAGTAATAATTTTAAAGTTAATAATAATAATAATATTAATAATAATAATATTTTGTATATATCCAGAAACTACAAAATAAACTATAATAATAATAACAATAATGATAAATAATAATAATAACAATAATAATATAATATACTCTAATATAAATAAAAGTTTAATAGTAATAATTTTAAAGTTAATAATAATAATAATATTAATAAAAATAATATTTTGTATATATCCAGAAACTACAAAATAAACTCTAATAATAATAACAATAATGATAAATAATAATAATAACAATAATAATAATAATAATATACTCTAATATAAATAAAAGTTTAATAGTAATAATTTTAAAGTTAATAATAACAATAATATTAATAGTATTATTTTGTGTATTCAGAAACAAAAAGGTTACGGTTAATAATAATGATAATAATAATAATAATGTTATAATAATAATAATAATAATAATAATAATAATAATGATATGATAATAATAATAATAATAATAATAATAATAATAATAATAATAGTAATAATAATAATAGTAATAATAATAATAATAATAATAATAACAATAATAATAATAATAATAACAATAATAATAATAACAATTATACAAAAAAAAGAGAAGAGGTCACGTGGAGGCCAAACCGTGACCTCTTGAGATATTTTTTGAATCTGATTTCCCCTCGATTAGTGCACCTACCCCTCGAGCACCGTGTGTTTAAGAGGTCACGTGGAGGCCAAACCGTGACCTCCTGTCTGTAAGAGGTCACGTGGAGGCCAAATCGTGACCTCGTGGTTACTGGTTCATCTTCAACCGTTCGCACACCCCCATTTCACCACACAACCACAACCATTTCACCACCACAATCCTCCCAACGTTTCACCTCCACCGCCTCCAAACCATCACCTCGAGCCCTCCCCGTGACACCGCCGCCGCTCACCACCACCTTCCACCACCACCACCACCGCCGCTCAACCATCTTCCACCACCACCACCACCGTCGTGAATCCACCATTTTCCACCACCACCACCGCCGCTCACCATCTTCCATCACCACCGCCGTGAATCCACCATCTTCCACCACCACCACTGCCGCTCACCATCTTCCACTACCACCACCGCCGCTCACCATCTTCCACCACCACCGCCACTCACCATCTGCGCACCACCACCGCCGCTGCACCACCCCCGCTGCACCACCGCCGCTGCAACACCGCCGTCACACCACCACCGCGCTACATTATCGTTTTCGGTACGTAATTTTCCGCTTTAATCCATAGAGGTAAACATAGATTTGATAGGTTTTCCCAAATAGATTTGATAGGTTTTCCCAATTAGATTTGATAGGTTTTCCCAAATAGATTTGATAGGTTTTCCCTTATAGATTTGATAGGTTTTCCCGTATGTGTAGAGTAGTTTGTCGACGGTTTATTATTTTTATTAGAAATAATAATAAATAATAGTAATAATAATAGTTATAATAATAATAGTAATAGTAATATTAATAATACTAATAGTAATAATAATAGTAATAATAATAATAGTAAATAATAATAATAATAATAGTTATAATAGTAATAGTAATAATAATAGTAATAATAGTAATAATAATAATAGTAAATAATAATAATAATAATAGTTATAATTGTAATAGTAATAATAGAAATAATAATATAGAAATAGTAAATAATAATAATAATAGTTATAATAGTAATAGTAATAATAAATAATAATAATAAAAATAGTTAAATAATAATAATAATAATAGTTATAATAGTAATACTAGTAGTAGTAGTAATAATAATAATAATAATAATAATAATAATAATAATAATAGTAGTAGTAGTAGTAATAATAATAGTACTAATAATACGAATAATAATAATAATAATAATAGTAATAATACTAATAGTAATAATAATAATAATAATAATAATAGTAATAATAATAATAGTAATAATAATTATAGTAATAGTAATAATGATATTAATAATAATAATAATTGTATACATAATAATAATAATACCAATAATAATAATAGTATACATAATAATAATAATAATAGTAATAATACCAATAATATAATAATAATAATTAACTGTCAACCATTAATTTTATAAACATTGTAAATAATGATAAATACGTTTTTTTCGCAGATATGGATGCCGACGATGCTTTTATTCCCGACATTGATGACTGCCAGTTTTACAGTTCGAGTAGGGGACTACACCGTACGAGCGGTTCAGGACCCTGAGAGCACGAGTGCCGGCACCGGGGACCGTCCTGTGGGAGGACTTCTTACAGCTCGTTGGAGAGCAGGACCGTTTTTTTGAGATTATCGGCGAGGACGGCCCGTGGGAGCAGCTGTTCCGGATGAGCGACGATGCCCATCGAGAGTTGACCGTGGAGTTCTACTGCACCTTCACATTCCGTCCACGTGAGAGGGACTTGCGGAGCTGGACGAGGACGACATAGCGGACGGTCGTGTTCGGCCACCTCCACCGCATGTCACGTCGGCGGTTCGCTGTCGTCAGCGGCCTCTACATGGAGGTGGAGGTCGGACAGCCGATGTACACCGCGGCCTTGATCCGCGGGGCCGATGACTCCGATCAGGTCTGGTGGCCTGCCATTGGCGACGGACCGTACGGTGGTGATACGAGATCATCTCATATACGAGACCCTCTGTATATATACATTCACCGACTCATTGCCACGTCCGTCGCCGTCGTGGGGCGGGGACCGACAGGGTCAACGCCGCCGACCTTTTTTTTCTTCGGTGTGTACTCACACCGACACTACCACCTCGCGCATGCCCTCGCTGATTATTTTGCTAGTTATTATCATCGGCAGGCGCGAGGGGCGTTAGTGGGCGGGAACATCGTTTCCCGGATCGCTCGGGGCTTGGGGTACGCGCACGCCATGTCCCAGCTCCCGCTACCTCCGACTCCTGTGCGCGTGGCCGGCCGGACCACCGCCACTGGGATGAAAATCGTTCGGAGGTTCCCCGACGGCACGTGGCACCTGCTCAGTAGATACCATGAGCTCGTGCCATGGGTGCCCGAGCCGTTGGTGGACCCCCCCGAGCTGGCGGGGGCTGAGTCCACCTTCAGGATGCCCACGAGCCCCTTGACAGCGGGGAGGATCAGCCCATTCCCCCGCCGCACGACCAGGACCCGCCCCAGTATCCTCAGCGTGTGTACCATGTCGTGCGATTGCCTGCTCATGTTCTTGATATGCTTCAGGACACACGAGACAAGGTCACGAGGCTTGAGGATACGACCACGAGGCTGCATGATATGATGGACTGGGTCATCCAGCACATGGTCGCGAACTATACCGCCTCGGGTACGCCATTGTTATCACAGCCACCGAGGCGGTTAGACCATGACGTTGCTGGCCCATCTGGCGCGGGCGGGTCTGGTCAGGCAGCGATCCGGGGATGATAGATTAGATAGGTATTTTGTTTGTATTTTATTTTTTTTGTATGTAAAAACTCGTTGTATATATATATATATGTGCAGTTTCAGTTATGATGACATGTATATTTGGTTGTGTTTGTTTGGTTGTGTTTCTTTGTTTGTTTGTTTTATATTTGTAATGTTGATAATGTTAATTGTATATGTTTGATAACAATTGATTTTTACGATTAGGTTAACCATGTGATAAAATAACAACCAACTTGTTTAATAAATAATTAAACATAAAAATTACTTGTAATATGATAATTTAATAATAAACACAAAACACAAACACATATGTTATGATTAGGTTAACCGTGTGATAAAATAAAAATAAAAACAAAGTAGTGTGATTACTCATATTTAGAAAATATATACAATATGTCTGTATAATAATGACAACCGATTTTTACAAACTCGTAAACAAATTAAACACAAAACCGTCATATTAATAATAAATAAATACTTGTATAAGATAAATTATTAATAAACACAAAACACAAACTTGTGAGTTACGATTAGGTTAAACGAGTGATAAAATTAAAATAAAAACAAAGTGATATGATAAAAAAAATATAAAAAATAAAGGCAATATGTCACGATTTGGCAAACCGTGACATATAGCCCCCAAAACCCTAACTGCACACAATCAATTTCCTATTAATTACATACCCAATCATTGTTAACGGATCCCCAAAGCTAACTGTCACGGTTAGGCCTCACCGTGACAGTTAGGTCTCACACTGATTGAACGGTCACGGGGAGGCCTAACCGTGACCGTTTGAATCGGTTTTTTTACAGGAAACTACGGTGTGTGCCGAATTGCCGAAAGTAAAAGTGCCTAAGGATATAGCTTCGTTGGGCCTAACACGGGAGAATTAATTCAAGGGAAGAGGGCATCCCAGTACTCGGCGGGTGTGTAATTGTGGTCTCTTGCTCAGAAATTACGCATTTAAAATAGAAGGTAATTATATTAAAAAAAACGAAAAAAATGCCAAGCTATAATGTGGACCAATAAGATGCATTTATTGTAGACTATACTTTTAAATGTTATTATTAGAACAATTATTAAAACAGTTAATTTGAAATTATTTAAGAAATAGGTGTTTTTTATTTTATTTTTCTAAACAAACATTTTTAATTTTGTTCTTTTCGTGTTTTATCCGATCAATACTATCAATTTTTTTTCTTCATCATCCAACTCTCTATAATATTTTATTATCTTTTTTAATTTATTTATAACAGTTTTTTATCTTTTTTATATGAGAAAGGTTCAAATAAAAAAAAATTCTAAGACAAAAAAATACAAGAAGTAATATCAACTATTCATCTCATTAAGCAATGGTTGAAATCAGATTGTAAGGAAAAGTTTGTCAAAATGAGTATTTTAAAAATAACCAATTTTGTTAACTTTTTCTAAATTCCTTCAATTCTTAAAATGTTCATAACTTTTATGTACGCCATTATTATTTTACAAAAACTACATCATAAAAACGAGCGTTTGTGTATCTTTGAAATGAGTATTGTATTGTTAGATAAAAAGATTAAAAAATTATGTTTTTAAGCTTATATCCCGTGATTATGTCTTTAGTGCAGTTCATTGTGTAATTTTGTTAGTTGTTGTGTTTTTCTGAATACTATTGTGTTTTTAAAATGCTAAATTTTACAAAATATAATGATGGAATAATATTGTTGTGTATCTCTAATATGTAAAACACAATGATAAATAAATAACTAATTAATCTAATTCATTAAAAACAATGGCAATATAACATAATATCTAATTGTGGTTTTTGATCGTCATTGTATTATCTTGAACACCATAAGTTCTGAAAAATACATTGGTAAAATAACATCATTGTGCTTTTTTAATATTAAAATACAATGATAGATAAGAAGACGTTTATATAATTTATTAAAAATAATGACAAAAAGTACACATTGTGTATCTTCAACATTAAATGTAACAAACCCTCCTCGACCCCAAGATGAGTTAAAGACTTGTGCGGAATATTTAAGTATGCATTTTTCTAAGTTATGTGCCTGAACCGTGCCCACATGCCTGAACATTGCCCATGCGCCTGAACAGTGCTCATGCGCTTGGACAGTGCCCATACGACTAAGTCATGGGCGTTTCAACAGTTCTCATGCGCCTCAACAATGGTCATGCGCCTAAGTCTCATGCACTCAAACAGTGGTCATGCGCCTAAACAGTGGTAATGCGCCTAAACAGTGGTAATGCACCCAATGCTTTACTTGTATATTCGTACTTATATCTAACTTCTGATTATTTTTCCATGATTGTTCTATACTTATTATTGGTATTTAACCATGTAGAGACTAATTGTTGAGCAGAAACTATCTTTAGTATGATTATTTGAGACAATCTTAGTATATTCAACACTTAGACGAAATTGGATGTGCACGTACACTCATCCGCGGCCAACAAGCATAATAATAATAACAAAGACTACAAATAAATAATAAAAACATTAAAAAGGCCATATCTCGACGGCCCAAGACCCACCAACCGTAATGCATGTTGTGAAATCCCAAAAACCACACCCACGCTCAACCTTTTTCCCTTCTTTCTATATATGCAAAAGTTATTCATAATTCATTCTCACCTCTTCTCGGTTTTTCCTCTCAATCGAAACACACACACACACACACGCACACACACTATTCTCTCTTCCTCTAGCAAGAACAAGAAGTTCCAACCTTGTTTCAAAGATCATAAGCTCCTTCAAGCCTTCTAACCATCACTAACAATCTAAAATATAAGTGTCATTTTAATCCTATGAACTAAATCTTAACGTATCCACCTTTATCTTACTTCGAACCATGTTGCGTTCTGGTCCTTGTGGACTTCTAATCATCGTTTGAGGTAAACATTATTGAAAAATTGGTGAACCTAGACTCGGTACACATTTCACCTTAGAAACACACTTTTTATGTGTTTTATCACCATCTACTCACTCGATTTGAAAACCCTCCCAACCCAAGGTAGAAATCTGCTTTAGAACAGTAAATAAACACTATCATAACCTGATTTGAAATTTACGAAAGCGATTAGCTGATGTTTGGGTACGGTTATAGGGTTTACACAAGTTTAAAAGGTATAAATCATTAAGTAAATACAACATATATATGATACGTAGTAGACCCGAGAGATATGATGCATTTTTTAGTTTTTTAGTGATGTTAAATGGTGGTAAATTAGTAATGAAGGCTGAAAATATCAAAAGAATAATTACTAGGCAAAACAAGCTCATTTGGTGACCCGAAAAATGAAAATAATTCAAGAAACGAGCCATAACAAGAAAACCTAGAATCTAAGTATTTTCAGGCCCTAGAATAATTATTCTAGTAATAGAAATCGAATTTGATGAATTTTTGGATTAATAGGCAATTTCTATGAATTTATTTAATAAAAGTAAACGTAACCGGTAACTAGAAACTTGTGATTTAAACTTCACCAAGCAGGATCTAAGATTTTAGGGTTCTAACAGGCTCAAATATTCAATAAAAAGCTTAAGAAAATATTAGGGGTCAAAAATTTGTAAAGAGACAAACTTTAGGGTAGAAATTGTAAATTTTAAAACTTGAGGGGTGTAAGTGTTAATTCTGCAATGTAACCAAATTTCAGTAACATCATGACCAGAAACTAATATTTAACTCATTAATATGTTAACAAAGATATGAGAACCATAAAACTTGACATACACATGCCAAAACCCTAGCTTTCCTGAAAAGGAAACTTTTGACGCAAACTTCAGAGAAACAAAGTCACGTACACCGTAACCATAAACCTGCACTCAATTACACTTCCAATGATCTAAGAATCTATCACCTATATCATGATCATAGGGTTCTAGGATTTAGATATTCTCTGTGCTTAAGGAAACCGTTGTTTGATACCAATGTGAGTTTTCGTGTCCCCATTTTAATTATTGCTTTTGGGATGAAGCATGCTCTTTTGAACTGAAATATTTACTGCGTAATTTTATGATGCTTATGTTTTTGATAATGTTGTTACCTGCTGATACTTGAATCACAATCATTGATTCTTTTGTGAACCGCTTGTTTTATATGGGTAGATCTACTTGGGGAATCCCCCACATACAGTGCATTCCTTATAGGAAGGGTACCCCCACTGAGATCCTGAAGGATCGTTTGTGGCATGTGACAGGTTTCTATAAGATACTATGGTGAACGATCCGGCATGCATGGTACACTGATTTGAGGCTCAGTTCTCCCTTCGGGGTTAACCGGTATAACTTAACTTTAGAAGAGGCTAGCCGGGACTGAATGCAGGGCTGATTGTGACCCTACAATAGTGATATTTGATACTAAACTTTAAAATAAGGACTTTAAGAGATCCTTTTGTTTTTGAAACTTTAAACGCTTGAACTCACCATCTTCTTTAGTTGACACAAAACTTTTTGAGCATGTTTCAGGTAACCCTTGATGGAGGTCTAGCAGGACTTGGAGGACTTGTAGATGACTTAGCACCCTGACCACATGGAATTACTAATTGCAAACTTAAACTTTTCATCAATTTGTATCAGAAATTACCTTAACTATGTACTCATGTGTTGAAACAATTCTGTTGTAACCGAGCTAGACTGTATTGTCCTAGATTTTTTTAAATGATGTAATGCCATGTGATTTCTCTACTTGTGTGCTCTTCTGATGGTTCGTTTCCACTACTATATATGTTGCTAGTGTGTGACGTCCCACCCTCCTTGGGCCTAGGGTGTGACAGATTGGTATCAGAGCCACAAGTTGTAAAGAAGTCTGGAATACCTTAGGAGAACCTAGGCTAGAACCCTGATACCATAGGACTGTCCTTGCTTGGGTGAATGTTGGGGTAAGCGGGTTGGATAAATTGATGATTACACTTGATCAACGTAATCATGAATTTATCGGACGCATGAATTCCAGCACGAATCCCAAAGGTGTTAAACTTTGGATTAAGTGGCTTAAGAGATTTTCTTAACACGGTCTAAAGTAATTTTTATGAACTTTCATGTCTGTTACAGCTCGATGATACTATCGCTTATTGACACTACTACTTGATACTACTGCTATATGATACTAATGCCATCACTACTACTACTAGTACTATTATTATGATCATGAGCTATGAGAAACAAAATTACTCATGATAATTTTTACAGGATAACCAGATTATGGCTGACAAAGGAAAGGCACCTGCGCACCCTATTGATGAGACTTGTCCCGTTGGGACTCTCAGGAGGGCTAAGCCCCATACTGAGTATGAGGCATACCTGAGAAGGTGTGGACATCCCGACTGGGTATCCACAACTTCTGACGACACTGAGCCATCAGAGGACTCCTCCTCGACATCTCTGGCCATGTGCCGAACGCGCTCCAACTCACCACACGTCGTAGCACCTACCCATTCACCTATCCCACTTATTGGGAATAGGGGAGCCCGCATTATCACTCGACCTAGGAAGAGTGCTAGACCCGGATACTCAGTCTCTTTTAGGATGCCCCCTCCTCCACTTCCTCGTGCGATGATTCCAGCACCCGCACCGCCTATGCTTGCCCTGCCCAGACGCCTTCCTCACGACGAGTACTGGATGCCACCGAGGTGTAGCTTATACGATGGACCTAGTGTGCTAACTGGAGACCCGTACTCCACTCAAGCCATCAGGCTAGTGATTTTGGTCCATCGGACCCTACCTTAAGCGAGATACTGAAGACCATCGAGCGTCACGAGTTGATCCTCCAACATGCCACACGAACTTCACAGTCCGCCCAGTTTCAGGCGATGATGCCGTCACATGGTGTGCAACGCTTGGAGCAAGAGCAAAGGAAGAAAAGCTCAGGTTGGTTCGGATGGTTGAAGAAGAAGTGGTAGGGGTAATGTGGTCATGTATGAATGTATGGTAGTAGGCTACTGAACTATTTGAAGAAACTATCTATCTATTTATTTCAGAAGCTATTTTATTTATGGGGGTGATGACACCTTCCAATTTGTGAAACAATGACACTACTACTATGTATGGTTGACTTTATTTTGATTTATCTATGAAACTGTTGTTTGATGATGCTAACGTTTGCAGGGTGAATTGTTTCATGTACTAATTCATATGTGAAGTGATTGATAGTTACTCATAGGTAGTTACCTCTGTGTACTTCAAATGAAATATCTATGCATGACTTGTAGTGTAAATGTGATGCAATAGAATATCTAAAACCAAATGTACGAGATGCTATATGAATTTATCTATGATGCTACTAGAATGCCGCCTAGACGAGGAACTCGTGCCGGCAGACGGGGAGCCACCCGAGGTGGGAACCAACCACCTACTCCACCTGAAACACCAATTGGGGGAAATTCCAACCATGTGAATGATCAAAGGATTGCCAACTTGGTGGCACAACAGATTACTAACATTATCCCAACGATAATTGCCCAGATCAACGCAGATCGGGGAAATGCCACCGGGACTAATGGACCCAATAACAATGAAGGCAATAATGAGGAAGCCGAAGCTATAAGGAATGGGTGCTCCTACAAGACATTCATGGCCTTCAAGCCGAAGGACTTCTATGGCACCGAGGGTGTAATTGAAACATATAGGTGGCTGGACGAAATCGAAGTTGTGTTGGATATCAGCGAATGCAATCTCCATACGGTGACATTTGCTTCCCAATCTCTCAAGGGACCGGCACTGGAATGGTGGAAAACCATCATTCAGCCCCGAGGCAGGAATGCCGTTGGTAGAATGAACTAGTCCGAGTTCAGGGAACTAATCACCAACAAGTACTGCCCGATCAATCAACTGGAGAAACTGGAGGCCGAATTTCTGAGTTTGGAGATGAAAGGCCCGAACTACACTGAATACATCAACCGATTCCTGGCATGTCTCGACTGGTACCACACTTGGTGATGCCCGAATCTAAGGGTGTAGCCTGCTTCATTTGGGGATTACACCCAAGGGTTAGAGGCATGGTCCGGTCTTCCAGGCCTGTGACCCTGCAAGCTGGAGTGGATTTCACCAGTAGCCTAACTGATGACCTAGTTAGGGCCGGTTGGACTGAGCATAGAAGGACTGAGGATAGGAAGAAGACAATAAAGGAGAAAAGGAAATGGTTCATGCAAGGAAGGCGGTCGGTAGCAATGGCAGTTCAAGAAAAAGGTCCAGTGAAGAGGCAAGACAAATGACCAGGGTGGAAAGACTAGGAGGTTGTATCTGGGCACAAGCCCCTTGTGCAACAAATGCAAGCTTCATCATCAAGGGGAGTGCAACCCCATGCCTTGATTTTGGTGCAAGAGACCTGGTCATCTAATTAAAGACTGCACTTATGAGCTTGGAAAGTAATGCTATGAGTGCGGAGATGCAGGGCATATGAGGAACAAGTGTGCTAAGCTAGCAAAAGACAAGGACACTCGACCTAACAAGCCCAAGGGAAGAGCGTTCGTGATGGATCCAAACAGTGCTTGTAAGGAGCCTGATGTGGTGAACAGTCCGTTTCTCATAAACAATCATCTAGCTACCGTTTTATTTGATACAGGGTAACAACTAGTTTTGTTTCTACTACCATTAGGCCTTTGATTGATTCGACTGCTTGTACATTAACCGAAACATTTACAGTAGAACTAGCTGACAATAATATAATAGAAACTAATGAAATCATCAAAATTGCAATTGGTCTTAGCAAGTAATTCCTTTGATATAGATTTAATGCCTATTAAATGAGGACGGTTTGACATAGTCGTAGGAATGGATTGGCTGGCTAAAAATAGGGCTGAAATCGTGTGTGATGAGCATTTGCTTAAGATACCAATATCCAGCAGGGAGATGTTGGTAGTCCATGGAGAGAGAAACCACCAACTATGCCCCATGATATCCCACTTGAAAGCCACTAAAACCCTCAAGAAAGGATACACCACGTTTATAGTTTACGTGATGAAGGCCAAAGGGGAAAAGACGATTGAAGACATCCCTATGGTGTCTGAGTACTTGCAAGTATTTCCCGGAGACTTACCAGGACTCCTTCCAACCCGACAAGTTGAATTTCAAATTGATCTAGTACCTAGCACCGCACCGGTGGCCAAAGCACCTTACCAACTCACTCCGCCTAAAATGAAGGAGCTGATGCTACAAATCCAAGAACTACTTGATAAGGGGTTCGTATGACCCAGCGTTTCACCGTGGGGTGCTCCGCTGCTGTTCGTTAAGAAGAAGGATGGAACACTGCGAACGTGTATCGACTATCAGGAACTGCGAACGTGTATCGACTATCAGGAACTAAACAAACTTATCGTAAAGAACCTATATCCTCTCCCTAGAATTAAATACTTATTTGATCAATTGCAGGGAGCTAGCTATTTCTCTAAGATAGACTTGAGGTCGGGATACCACCAACTGAAAATAAAGGAAGAAGACATCCCCAAAACAGCCTTCAGAACCAGGTATGGACACTATGAGTACCTAATCATGCCTTTCGGATTGACTAACGCACCCGCAACATTCATGGATCTCATGAACCGTGTGTGCGCCCATACCTAGACAAGTTCGTGATCGTATTTACTGACGATATCTTGATCTACTCTCAAAGCAAAGAGGAATATGAGAAGCATCTCCGATTAGTCCTTGAACTACTCAAGAACGAACAACTATACGAAAAATTCTCCAAATGCGAGTTTTGGGTGCGTGAAATCCAATTTCTTGGGCATATAGTGAATAAGGATGGAATCTAGGTGGATCCATCAAAAATATAAGCTATCAAGAACTGGAAGATTCCAGAAACTCAAACCGAGATTAGACAATTTCTTGGTTTGGCTGGTTACTACAGGAGGTTTATCAAGGATTTCTCTCGAACAGTACAGCCACTAACTGCTTTGACCAAGAAGGATACCGCTTATGAATAGGGAAAAGAACAAGATGAAGCCTTTAACCTGATAAAGGAAAAAACTCTGTAGCGCACCTATCCTTACCCTACTAGAGGGAACTGAGGACTTTGTAGTTATTTTTACGCCTCGCGTCAAGGATTTGGTTGCATGTTAACGTAGCGTGAGAAGGTGATCGCATACGTGTCCAGATTGATGAAAAGCATGAAAGGAATTACATGACACACGATTTGAAGCTGGGTGCAATGGTGTTCGTATTCAAAATGTGGAGACACTACCTCTACGGTACCAAGTGTGTTATCTACACCGACCACAAAATCTGGTGTTCGTACTCAAATGTGGAGACACTACCTCTACGGTACCAAGTGTGTTATCTACACCGACCACAAAAGCCTGCAGCATATTCTGTATCAGAAGATGTTGAACATGCGTCAGAGGAGATGGGTAGAACTATTAAGTGACTACGAATATGAGATTCGCTACCATCCCGAAAAGGTAAACATAGTGGCCGATGCCCTGAGCAAAAAGGAAAGGGAAAAATCCCTTCGTGTTCGTGCCCTAAGGAAGAGTGTGTACACTAGCCTTGTCGCCAGATTGAGGGAAGCACAAGAGGAAGCCGTCAAGGAGAATAACCTACCTGGGGAGATACTAACAGGGATGGAGAAGTGTTTGGAAGTAGACAATGATGGATTGTACAAATATGAAGGAAGGATATGGGTGCTTAACCATGGTGGAATTAAAGATAGGATCTTGGACGAGGCACACAAATCTAGATATTTGGTTCACCCAGGAAGCGATAAGATGTTTCAAGACTTGAAGGCACTTTTCTGGTGGCTCGGATTAAAGAAATCTACTGCCACCTATGTGGGAAAGTGTTTGACATGTGCAATGGTAAAGGCTGAAAACCAAAAACCATCGGGAACCCTACAACAACCAGAAATCCCGGAATGGAAATGGGATAACATCACCATGGATTTTGTCACGAAACTACCAAGAACGTCTCGCGGTCATGATGCCATTTGGGTAATCGGGGATAGGCTTACCAAATTAGCTCATTTCTTACCAATTCGAGAGGACTATGAGATGTCAAAGTTAGCCCGAATATACATTGATGAAATAGTGAGTCTGCATGGAGTGCCTCTCTCGATTATCTCGGACCATGATAGTCGCTTCACATCACAATTCTGGAGATCTCTCCAACAGGCTCTGGGAACCCGTCTCGACATAAGCACCGCATATCACCCTCAAACCAACGAGCAAAGTGAAAGAACCATTCAAACCTTGGAAGACATGCTGAGAGCTTGCGTGATTGATGTAAGGCCCCGTTCCCGGGACGCTTACAGCTGGTCATTCATCGCACTAGAACATAATTTTCTTTACATTATATTGAGATCTTTGCAGCGGAAACATTAAAAACATCATCTTTCTTTAAGAGGATTCTTAAGTAATCCCGTTTATCCAAATCCTCTACAAACATCATTTTGTTTTATAAATGCATGCAATGTAATACATTTGCCCATTTCAAAATATTCCTATCATATTACATTGCAAAACATTAAACAAAAGAATGCCATCCCAAAAGAGCTGAGTAGCCACCTCGTGCCATCCTCAGCAACACTACCTGTCAACTGGAAACACATAAAAAGTCAGCGTTGCTGAATGAGTTCTAGTTTTTATAATAAAACATACTTTTCTTTCGTTAAAACCGTTCTTACATACATGCGATCACACAACACACATACACATAGATAATATTATTATTATCTTCTTTATTCATTCATTAACTTTCGTTCGTGTACCGTTCATCGTTAACATTCACATTCTTTCTTTTGTTCGTACGTCTCTTACTTACATTCATACATTCATTACATTCCTCCGTATGTTCGTTACGTTCATTCATACGTTCATTTCATTCATTCGTACTTTCATTACTTCCGGTGACATGTTCAATACCCCGAACATTATGCACTACTGCTGGTGCTGGACCTGTGATAATGAATCACGAAGGTTGTGCACTAATGCTGATCCAGTCACCTAGGGTAGGTACTTGCACCACTTATCTTTCTTCATTCATTTTGGATCAATACCATGTGCTATACCCCGAACATTGTGCACTACTGCTGGTGCTGGACCTGTAGTAATTAATCAAGAACGTTGTGCACTAATGCTGATCCAGTCACCTAGGGTAAGCAGCAAGGATCCCGTACATATGGTCAATCACAAAGACTGAACCCAAGTGTGCATCCTTCGGGGTAGCTAACCCGCACACCGTTGAGCTAACACCTTCATTAGGTGTGCACCTCCATACATTTGCTTGCAAGCCTTTTCTTACATTCATTCGTTCATTCATTAACGCATGCATTCATTCATCATGTTCCTCTTTCATTATCTTTCACTTTACATTTCTTATTACTTTCGTTTCATTCATTAATCATAACACGTAAAGTCATGGAAAGATAAACACGTATCGAAACAAGGAACATCGACATTTACAAGTCATCAGTCATTACCATTATACAGGGCTACATCACACTTAACATACATACATCACGTATGTACATGCAATACTATCGTCATCATGCCCAACGTAACCCCTAAGCCTCGACGGTCATCACACATGTACCTACGGGAGCTATCACATCATTACTTATCCTTTCCCTTTTTCTCGAAGGCCAGTGATTGAACTATATCTCTTCTTGTACACAACAACCCTGCTTGGGCGATTGGGCACCCTTCAGTCGCATGGCCTCCATGCGACTAAACACTATGCGATTGGACCAATGCGGATGAGCATTCATGCGGATGAACACCTAATCGTATGAATGGACCTTCTATTGTGCGAATGAGCACTAGGCGAATGGGCTTCTATGCGACTGAACCCTCAGTTGTGTGACTGAACAGCTATACGAATGGACCTATGCGACTGAACTCTTAGTCGTATGACCTGTCATGCGACTGAATCCCCAGTCGTGCGATTGAGCCTCAGTCTTGTGATTGAACCTCAGTCGTCCCTCAGTCGGCCGATTGGCCCTCCAGTCGCCTAGCCCTAGCTTGGCAGCGACTATAGTTCATCCCGAACTGCAGCCGCGACATTCGCCCTTCAAGCCCTTCCAAGCTCTTTCTAAGCCCAAATCAACCCTCCTAAACCTTGGGGAATCATACTATGACATCATACAAGCACATACAAGTACAAAATCGTATTCTAAACACACTACACACAATTACACCCAAATGGGTCAAACACACACATTTCAAAAACGGGTTTATATGTGTTCCAGCCCCAAAATTTGTTGAAAACAAGTGAATGAGGGGTCCTAGAACTCACACAAACAATAGGAAGATGAAGAGCTTCGTTTGAACTAGTTAATCGACAAGTTTCGAGCCCGAACCAACACTTTTCTCTTCTTTCTCTCTTTTTTCTCACTTCTCTTCTTTTTGGCTGATTTCGCAAGTGTGGGGAGAGGGTAAGGGCTGCCCTCTCCCTTAAATATACAGTCCAGTCGCCCGAGCTCCAGGCGTATGGGCACTCCAGTCGCCTGAGCTTCATGCGATTGAACACTCCAGTCGTGCGACTTCCATGCGTATGGAGCTCCAGCCATGCGACTTCCATGCGTATGGAGCTCCAGTCACATGACACTCCAAATAGAATTTTCCGGGTGTTACAAGTCCACCCCCTTAAACGGGCTTCGTCCCCGAAACCTTTTATTCCTTAAACCTTTGCGGGCAATACTGTCTCCTCTCTTTTCCAATCTTTCACCTGGAATCCTATCGCTCTACATCGCCTATCAACTTACGACTTCTGGTCCATCTTTGACTATCTCGGTTGGCAACCCATGCATACTGATCAATGTCCGTTTGACCAGGACCTGCGGCCTCAAATATGCCATATAGTGTACGGTCACTATAATTAAAAGAAACACCACAAGCCTTGTTTGATGTTCTTTATGTATGAATAATGACCCTCTGGCAAACCAAACAACTGACGAGAAAGGCATTCATTAATCGTGCTATGTGTTGTTCCAAATATAACTGCACCGAGTTCGGTTTTTCTCAGGTTCCTTCCAGGTGCACTGCTATTGAAAGGAAAATCGGCTTATTTGGTGGCCCAAACCAAAATTATCTTTTCTTTTGCTTCCGACCTCCCATTCTACTTGTTTGCTACAACGTCGAAACTATGCATACGTTGCCATTCGATGAACCAATCATAGGCTGAAACTGTTCCTCAGACAACGGGTGACACAGCTTTCTTGATTGCATCATGCAATCCTCTAGGGCATCAGGTAATCTAGTGAATCCATTAATAGCAATCTCTACATCGAATAGCTCGTCGATGTTCCTTCTCTTAACATGCAACTTACAACCGAAAGCAGTGGGAACGAACTACTACTAGCATCGCATTCGAGGCATAAGTGCACAAAAGTTAAATTACCGGAATCGTACCTGTCATCCAGTAGAGTCCCTCTACCATCCTTTTGGCCATGGCAAAAGCTGTAGCCTTCACCCTCTGTTCTCCTCCCTCGCACCGGAACTTCCCGCCTTTGACCTCTTACAATCCCTGCTCAGATGTCCAGCCTCACCGAAATTGTAGCACTTAGCCACACGGCAATCCCTTGCCCTATGACCTTCCTTCCCACACCGAAAGCAGACGTTCAGTCCCTATTTGCACTCCCCTTCGTGACCTCTACCACACTTCTTGCATTCTTCACCCTTTCTTGTTATCCTCTCACGATCATCGATCCTCATCACCTTACCTTCGGCCACCATTCCACCATCACTATCTCGCCTTCCTTTCCCCTTCTTAACATAGGCTCGCTCCTCCGCTTCGCCCGTTATCGCCATCGCCTCCCACTCGTCGTACAACCTTCCCGCTAGATCTACCACCGACCTGAACGTGCTTGGCCGGGCAGTGATCATGTGCCTACGGATATCCGCTGGCAAGCCCTGCATGTACCTCTTGATCTTCCGCGAAAGAGGTGTCACCTGATCTGGCACCAGCCGTGCAACTTCGTTGAATTTGGTGGTGTACTGCTGATGCGTCATCGTCCCCGCTTCCAACTGCAGGAACTCCCTTTCAACCTTATCCATCTCACGGTGAGGATAAAACTCCTCAATCACCAGCCTTTTCAACTCTGACCATCTCATCCTTCCGATAGTCCGACTACCCTCAACTTGGACTATGTTGTCCCACCAGCACAAACCTGAATCCACGAAAGAGTGGGCGGCAAACATCAATTTCTGATCCTCCCGGCACTCGCTGATATTCAGCATGGCTTCCATTTCCCTCACCCACCGGTGAGCAGCAGCAACAGTGCCATTACCATCAAAAGTTGTGGGCTTGCATCATTGAAATGCCCCGTAGTTACAGCCTCGTGCCGCCTCCAGCGCTGGCTCCTCCTCCTCTTCTTCCTCTTCGTCATCGAAGAAAACCATTCCAGTCTCGGGCTGTCTTCTTTCACCCGAAGGTCTACCCCTTTCCTGTCTCTCCCCATCTCTAACAGCCTTTATCACCTCGGTCACTACAGACGGTAGGATCGTCTGCATGGCCTGGTGCGCTTCTTCCGCAACCGCCTCTGAGATTACTCTCGAAATCATCGTGACCCGATTCCCATAAACAGTTACCGAACTCCCGTCAGGCGCTATCAACGAATCATCTTCTCGAGACACGCTATATTTGCCTCGAAGTCCACCAACCCGTCCATTCCAAGAACCAATTCAAAATCACCTAAGGTTATCACAAGTACTCTAACCGGGTATCCATGACCTTCTAACTCCACTTCGCAGTCTCCTATCATCTCAGAAGTCCTGATGGGCTTACTTTGACGGTTTCTACATCGAAGGGCTTATCAATACTTCCACTCCTAATGGGCAACTTAGCACAGAAAACAACGGAAACAAAACTCTTTCTAGCTCCGGAACCAACAACACAGAAGACAGAGTTTGATTACTAGATACATACCTGTCATGATATCGGGGCCCATCCTAGCCTGCTCTAGCATTATCGTGAAGGCCCTGCGCCCTCTTCCCTTGGTTTCTTGCAATCCCTGCTTATGAGACCCCTTCCTCTGCAGTTATAGCACCGTACCACCCCACACTCCCTTGCTACATGACCGTGCTTCCTGCATCTGAAACAGACATTGGTCCCCACTCTACATTCCCCGCTATGCTCTCTTCCACACTTACCACACCTCTTCACACCCGCACCCGATGAAGCTGCACGCCGGTCCTCCATCCTTGCAACCTTTTTGTTGAGCGTGGCCCTGTCACGTCCAACCCGCTTTCCATGCCAGTTCTTGTCGTCGCCATTCTTCGTGCTTCCTTCAATAGCAGTCGTCTCCTTCACCGCCCTAATTACCTCAGTCACCATAGATGGCAGAATTGCCTGCAGGGCCTGTTGGACTCCCTCAACAACAGCCTCTTTCATGGCGATCCTCAAACTAGCACCATCATCGCCGCCTTCCAGGTGAGGGGCCTCAGGCTCTTCGAGTGCCATTTCAGTCGCTCTAGCCATGCTTCTCGTGACACGAGGTTCAGCACCACGTTCACCACAGCCCTATCTAGAAAAACCTTAGGAGTTCTGCCGCTAGCCATCCTCTAACATACACTGAAAGATTCAAACACCAATATGGTCATTCAAAGGACCAACTCAGTTTATGTCAAGTATAGTAAGTCCCTAATTATAGTGGCCAGTTGTGATTAGCCACTTACTTTACTCTTCGTACCCCGAGCATTACCTGTCCTGACTACATTAGTATCTAAATCTAGCAGTAACACACAAATCACATAACATGCGCACATAATACTGTTTAACTTTAAGAAAATACCTGATGGCACGCAGCTACTCAGATTGGCATTCCTTCCCTTTCCGTCCCATTTTCAGTTTAAGTTAAGGTTTATTTGGAAAATTTACCCGTTTCACTTAAACTTTGGCTCTGAAACCAACATGTAAGGCCCCGTTCCCGGGACGCTTACAGCTGTTCATTCATCGTACTAGAACATAATTTTCTTTACGTTACATTGAGATCGTTGCAGCGGAAACATTAAAAACGTCATCTTTCTTTTAAGAGGATTCCTTAAGTAATCCCGTTTATCCGAATCCTCTACAAACATCATTTTGTTTTATAAATGCATGCAACGTAATACATTTGCCCATTTCAAAATATCTCCTATAATATTACATTGCAAAACATTAAACAAAAGAATGCCATCCCAAAAGAGCTGAGTAGCCGCCTCGTGCCATCCTCAGCAACACTACCTGTCAACTGGAAACACATAAAAAGTCAGCGTTGCTGAGTGAGTTCTAGTTTTTATAATAAAACATACTTTTCTTTCGTTAAAACCGTTCTTACATACATGCGATCACACAACATACGTACACATAGATAATATTATTATTATCTTCTTCATTCATTCATTAGCTTTCGTTCGTGTACCGTTCATCGTTAACATTCACATTCTTTCTTTTGTTCGTACGTCTCTTACTTACATTCATACATTCATTACATTCATCCATACGTTCGTTACATTCATTCATACGTTCATTTAATTCATTCGTACGTTCATTACTTCTGGTGACATGTACAATACCCCGAACATTGTGCACTACTGCTGGTACTGGACCTGTGGTAATGAATCACGAACGTTGTGCACTAATGCTGATCCAGTCACCTAGGGTAGGTACATGCACCACTTATCTTTCTTCATTCATTTTGGATCAATACCATGTGCTATACCCCGAACATTGTGCACTACTACTGGTGCTGGACCTGTGGTAATTAATCACGAACATTGTGCACTAATGCTGATCCAGTCACCTAGGGTAAGCAGCAAGGATCATGTACATATGGTCAATCACAAAGACTGAACCCCAGTGTGCATCCTTCGGGGTAGCTAACCCGCACACCGTTGAGCTAACACCTTCATCGGGTGTGCACCTCTATACATTTGCTTGCAAGCCTTTTCTTACATTCATTCGTTCATTCATTAATGCATGCATCCGTTCATCATGTTTATCTTTCATTATCTTTTACTTTACGTTTCTTATTACTTTCGTTTCATTCATTAATCATAAACGTAAAGTCATAAAAGATAAACACGTATCGAAACAAGGAACATCGACATTTACAAGTCATCAGTCATTACCATCATACAGGGCTACATCACACTTAACATACATACATCACGTATGTACATGCAATACTATCGTCATCGTGCCCAACGTAACCCCTAAGCCTCGACGGTCATCACACATGTACCTACGGGAGCTATCACATTATTAGTTACCCTTGCCCTTTTTCCCGAAGGCCAGTAATTGAACTATATCTCTTCTCGTACACAACAGCCCTACTTGGGCGATTGGGCACCCTTCAGTCGCATGGCCTCCATGTGACTGAACACTATGCGATTGGACCAATGCGGTGAGCATTCATACGGATGAACACCCAATCATACGAATTGACCTTCTATCGTGCGAATGAGCACCAGGCAAATGAGCTTCTATGCGACTAAACCCTCAGTCGTGCGACTGAACAACTATACGAATGGACCTATGCGACTGAACTCTCAGTCGTATGACTTGTCGTGCGACTGAATCCCCAGTCGTGTGATTGAGCCTAAGTCATATGATTGAACCTCAGTCATCCCTCAGTCGACCGATTGGCCCTCAGTCTCCTAGCCTTAGCTGGGCAGTGACTGTAGTTCATCCCGAACTGCAGCCGCGACATTCGGCCTTCAAACCCTTCCAAGCTCATTCTAAGCCCAAATCAACCCTCCTAAACCTTAGGGAATCACACTATGACATCATACAAGCACATACAAGTCCAAAATCGTACTCTAATCACATTACACACAATTACACCCAAATGGGTCAAACACACACATTTCAAAAACGGGTTTATATGTGTTCCAGCCCAAAATCGGTTGAAAACAAGTGAATGAGGGGTCCTAGAACTCACACAAACAAGAGGAAGATGAAGAGCTTCATTGGACTAGTTACTTGACAAGTTTCGAGCCCGAACCACCACTTTTCTCTTCTTTCTCTCTTCTTTCTCTCTTCTCTCTTTTGGCTGATTTCGCATGTGTGGGGAGAGGGTAAGGGCTGCCCTCTCTCTTAAATACTACAGTCCAGTCGCCCGAGCTCCAGGCGTATGGGCACTCCAGTCGCCTGAGCTTCATGAGATTGAACACTCCAGTCGTGCGACTTCCATGCGTATGGAGCTCCAGTCGTGCGACTTCCATGCGTATGGAGCTCCAGTCGCATGACACTCCAAACAGAATTTTCCGGGTGTTACAATTGACTTTGGTGGAAGCTGGGATAACCACCTACCTCTAGTAGAATTCTGCTACAATAATAGTTTCCACGCAAGTATAAGAGCAGTCCTGTATGAAACTCTATATGACAGGAAATGTCGGTCAACATTAAGTTGGAATGAGATAGGTGATAGCCAAGTGATGGGACCCGACATCATAATGGAAACAACAGAAAAATTAGTTAAAACTAACGAATGACTTAGAGCAGCCAGAGATCGTCAAAAGAAATATGCTGACAAAATACGAAAACCTCTCGAATTCCAAGTGGGTTATAAAGTGATGTTGAAAGTAGCCACGTGGAAAGGAGTTGTGAGGTTTGGCAAGAAGGGTAAGCTAAGCCCAAGATATATAGGACCATTTGAAATACTGGTAAGAATTGGTCTGGTAGCATACCAGCTCAGACTACCTGAGGAGCTAAGCTACATAAAAGACACCTTTCATGTATCAAATTTAAAGAAGTGTCTCGTAGACAAAGCCTTAGAATTGCCGTTAAAGGAAGCAAAAATAAATGACAAACTAAATTTTGTTGAGGAGCCTATAGAGATTACTGATCGATTGGTCCAGAAACTTAGACGAAGCCGCATACCCGAGGTAAAAGTGAGATGGAACTCTAGGCGAGGCCCCGAATTCACTTTGGAGCGAGAAAATGAAATGAGGAAGGAATATCCGGACCTCTTTAAAGCCCACCTATCCAAAGTCTAATTGAAGAAAAAATTTCAGGATGAAATTTCCTAAATGATGGGTGAATATAACAACCCCTCCTCGACCCCAAGATGAATTAAAGACTTATGCCGAATATTTAAGTAGGCATTTTCTAAGTTATGTGCATGAACAGTGCCCATAAGCCTGAACAGTGCCCATGCGCCTGAACAGTGCCATACGTCTGAACAGTGCCCATGCGGCTATGTCTTGGGCGTTTTAACAGTTCTCATGCGCCCCAACAGTGGTCATGCACCCAAGTCTCATGCGCCCAAACAGTGGTCATGCGCCTAAACAGTGGTAATGCGGCCAAAGCTTTACTTGTATATTCGTACTTATATCTAACTTCTGATTATTTTTCCCTGATTGTTCTACACTTATTATTGGTATTTAACCATGTAGAGACTAATTGTTGAGCAGAAACTATATTTAGTATGATTATTTGAGACAATCTTAGTATATTCAACACTTAGACGAAATTGGATGTGCCTGTACACTCATCAGCGGCCAACAAGCATAATAATAATAACAAAAGACTACAAATAAATAATAAAAACATTAAAAAGGCCATATCTCGGCCGCCCAAGACCCACCAACCGTAATGCATGTTGTGAAATCCTAAAAACCACACCCACACTCAACCTTTTTCCTTTTTTTCTATACATGCAAAAGCTATTCATAATTCATTCTCACCACTTCTTGGTTTTTCCTCTCAACCAAAACACACACACACACACACACACACACACACACTATTCTCTCTTCCTCTACTAAGAACAAGAAGTTCCAGCCTTATTTCAAGATCATAAGCTCCTTCAAGCCTTCTAACAATCACTAACAATCTTAAATGTAAGTGTCATTTTACTCCTATAAACTAAATCTTAACGTATCCACCTTTATCTTACTTCGAACCATACTCTCATGTTCTAATAGAAAATTGTAGCTGTGTTCTCGTCCTTGTGGACTTCTAATCATCGTTTGGGGTAAACACTATTGAAAAATTGGTGAACCTAGACTCGGTACACATTTCACCTTAGAAACGAACTTTTTATGTGTTTTATCACCATCTGTTCACTCGATTTGAAAACCCTCCCAACCCAAGGTAGAAATCTGCTTTAGAATAGTAAATAAACACTATCATAACCTGATTTAAAAGTTACGAAAGCGATTAGGTGATGTTTGGGTATGGTTATAGGGTTTACACAAGTTTAAAAGGTATAAATCATTAAGGAAATACAACATATATATGATACATAGTAGACCTGAGAGAGATGATGCATTTTTCAGTTGTTTAGTGATGTGAAAAGGTTGTCAATTAGTGATGAAGGCTGAAAAAATCAAAAGAATAATATAGTAGGCAAAACAAGCTCATTTGGTGACCCGAAAAATGAAAATAATTCAAGAAACGAGCCATAACAAGAAAAACCTAGAACCTAAGTATTTTTAGGCACTAGAATAATTATTTTAGTAATAGAAAACTTGAGGGGCCAAAGTGTAAATTCTACAATTTAACCAAATTTCTGTAATGTCATGACCAGAAACTTATATTTAACTCATTAGTATGTTAACAAAGACATGAGAACCATAAAACTTGACATACACGTGCCAAAACCCTAGCTTTCCTGAAAATGAAACTTTTGACGCAAACTTCAAAGAAGCAAAGTCACGTACACCGTAACCATAAACCTGCACTCAATTACACTTCCAATGATCTAAGAATCTATAGCTTATCACCTATATCATGATTATAGGGTGCAGGATTTGGATATTCTCTGTGCTTAAGGAAACCGTTGTTTGATACCAAGCTGAGTTCTCGTGTCCCCTTTTTAATTATTGCTTTGTGGATGAAGCATGCTCTTTTGAACTGAAATCTTTACTGTGTTATTTTATGGGCTTATGTTGTGGATAATGTTGTTACCTGCTGATAATTGAATCACAATCATTAATTGTTTTGTGAACCGCTTATTTTATATTGGTAGATCTACTTGGGGAATCCCCCACACATAGTGCCTTCCTTATAGGAAGGGTATCTCACTGAGATCCTGAGGGATCATTTGTGGCATGTGACTGGTTTTTATAAGATACTATGATGAACCATCCAACAGGTATGGTACACTGATTTGAGGCTTAGTTCTCCCTTCGGGGTTAACCGGTACAACTTAACTTTAGAAAAGGATAGCCGTGGCTGAGTGTAGGGTTGATTGTGACCCACAACAGTTATATTTGATACTAAATTTAAAATGTGGACTTTAAGTGATCCTTTTGTTTTTGAAACTTGAAATGCTTAAACTCATGAACTTTTTAGTTGACACAAAACTATTTGAGCATGTTTCAGGTAATCCTTGATGGAGGTCTAGCGGGACTTGGAGGACTTGTAGATGACTTAGCACCCTGACCACATGGCATTACTGATTGCAAACTTAAACTTTTGGTCAATTTGTATCAGAAATTACTTTAACTATGTACTCATGTGTTGAAACAATTCTGTTGTAACTAGGCTAGACTGTATAGTCCTGGATTTTATTAATTAATGTAATGCCATGTGATTTCTCTACTTGTGTGCTCTTCTGATGGTTTGTTTCCGCGACATATATGTTGCTAGTCTGTCAGGTCTCATCCTACTTGGGCCCTGGGTGTGACACTAAAAGTTTTCAAAAATACATTGGTGTAAGTATATCATTGTGTACTTCTAATTGGAAAATAGAATGATAGATAACAAGTTTATAATCTATAAAAATAATGATAAAATAACACAAAGTAATATAAAACGTAAAACAAAATAATTAATACACATAACAAATGATGTACAATATATGTCACAATGAACGTATAAGAGATAATGGGTTGATATATTTGACAACATGACCAAAATGCCATCATCTTTAAAATAATAAAAGGACACGTGTCAAGTTCACAATCCTTGTTAGGCTTTTTAGATTTAAAACCATTTTTACTATAACCCTAATCTTTTTATATTTCAATCAAACCATGATAACAATCACCTAAATTACCTTAAAGTTGAAATGGTTATCCATAAAACATACTTTAAAAATTCCAGTAGGCTGAATTTGTATCTTGTCTATATTTAGTTTCCACATATTCATATTATCATTACATCTTTATCAAATTTAAATTTCATTTTTTCTAGGTTCTATTTATTATCATTATTAATATTTAATTAAGATATAGTGTAAGGCCCTGATACCAGAAAACCTCACACTAGGTCATTCACAGCAAAACATAGATTTAAAACATTCATTTAGATCAACATTGCAGCAGGAAAGTACATTAAGTTTCAATCCATTACGACATAATTCAAATAAAACATTAACATTGTCTTTAAAAACATCAAATAGTATTTAAAAGTCTTCTTAATAATCTTTTTAATGAGGGATGCCAGCCTTCAGATGCCAAGTAGCTTCTAGAATCCAAGCCCACATCCACTTAAGTCCAACAGCTCACCTATCCACTAATATGCATACAAAAGTCAGTTTTGCTGAGTGAATTCTAGGTTTACTTTATCAAATAACTTTTTAGTAGGATATTTTAGTTTTATCATTTGAAAGTAGTCATCACATATTCGAACATTACTATACACAGAATATTGCTTTATTATTAATACATTCATTTATTTAATACCTGTCTCTTCATTATTCATCAATTCCAGTCACTATCGGTGCCTATGATGATCATAGGACTTTACCGACATGCCAATCCAGGCCTTACTATCATACCCATGCAGGCCATTGTTATCATGCCAATCCAGGCCTTACTA
The DNA here is from genome assembly GCA_024085815.1 of Flaveria linearis. Taxonomy (NCBI): domain Eukaryota; kingdom Viridiplantae; phylum Streptophyta; class Magnoliopsida; order Asterales; family Asteraceae; genus Flaveria; species Flaveria linearis. Next base: position 15,768,914 of record CM044012.1, read on the forward strand.
ACCTACCTGTCTAGGCCTTTACTTTACTGGCATGCCAATCCAGGCCTTACTATCATGAGGGCACACGAAATGTAACCCTCCTCTGTCATTTGCTTGCAAGGCTTTACTTTACAAAGGCACATATTATGGGCCCAATAACATTTATTTAGGTTCCATTTACATCTTTACATTATACATAATATAACACAACATATTACAAGACATATCATCTTTATCTAGGCTATATCACAATAAGAATAGCATGATATGAATTGATTAGAAAACCCCATATTCCATGTAAGATAGTGTATAAAATTTTGTTTTAAAAGAAATGGTCATTTAGTATGCATATCGCCCTAAAACATTTAAAACATGTATGAAATGGGGGATCCAGACGTGTAGATTGCTTTAAGTCAAAGTGGAATTCATGTCAATAAATAAGTCGCACAATCTGCATGCAAATTACCATAAGAATCTATCAATTTCTATACAATACAACTAGTTTCACAGCTAGTTTCGCACATAGTTTCGCATGCAGTTTCGCACGCACATTCGCATGCAGTTTCTCACATAGTTTCGCACGCAGTTTCACACGCAGTTTCTCATGCAGTTTCGCATGCGATCTTTGCCTAACTTTCTTTGGAGGTTACCAGCGAAACTATATTTTTGCAGCTAGTTTCGCAACTAGGTTCTCATGATGAAACTGCAATTTTGCTAGAAAAGTTTTTCAACTCGTTTTCATCAAAAAATCTTTAGTTTTCAACCAAAATCTATACTTTTTACATCCAAATCCCTAGTTTATCATTTCTAAGGCTAGATCTAAACTTTTTACACAATTTCATATGTAAAAATATGATCTTTTTTGAAATATTTCTCAAAACCCTAAAACCCAAAATTTAAGAATCAAGCCCAGATCTACAGATATGTTTAGATAGTGATTCTTACCCGGATTTCTTGCTCTTTTCTTATTGATTTGATGCTCAAACACCAGATCTTCAATCTTTCAATCAATAAAACTCCAAATCTTTAAGTTTCAACACTTTCTCTCACTACTTTTTCTCTCTAAGTTATTAGTGGCATGGGTTGCAAGAAATGGAGAAGGTGGCTGACTATGGGTGTTTAATTAGTGGCTGATTATGTTGTTTAATTGGTGGTTAGGCCCTTAAACCGATCAACCCTAAACCCACAACGTAATTTGGCTCATAATCTTTTTCTCTCTTTTTTTATACATAATCCGAACTCAACCGTTATATGTAACACCCGGATATTTTCTTTGAAGCCGACGAAAGAAGAAAAAGAAATAAATTCTAAAGTCGGGGGACCAAACTTGCCAAAACGGGAGAAAATTCGTAAAAATGGGGGATTAAGAGGGGGAGGGCAGCCACATCCTCCCCACTCTTGTGAAAACTCAACAAAAGAGAAAGAAGAGAGAAAGAATAGAGAAAAGAGAGAAAAAGGTTGGTTCGGGTGGATCCGAGCACGAAAATCGTCGGGTAGCGAGTCAACACGAAGCTCTTCTTCTTCTTGTAGTTTGTGTGAGTTCTAAGACCCCTATTTTACTCATTTTCAACTGATTTGGGGCTGGAACACATAGTAAACCCGTTTTTGTATGTGTGCGTGTTTGACCCATTTGGGTGTGATTGCGTGTGGTGCGTTTGGAGTTTGATTTCGGGCTTGTGCATGCTTGAATGGTGTTATAGTATGCATTCTTGAGGTTTAGGATGGTTGATTTGGGCTTAGAATGGGTTTGGATGAGCTTGGAGGTCGAAAATGGCAGATTGGGGGTGGGGATGAACTGCATTCTGCATCAGTTAGGGCTAGGCGACCGACTCGAGGCCATACGGCTGACTGGAGGGCGATTGAGGTTCAGTTGCACGATTGAAGTTCAGTCTTACGACTAAAGGGCCAGTCGCATGGGGAGTCATGCGACTGAGGGCCCAGTCGCATAGGTGCTCATCCACATAAGGTCCATTCGCATGAGGTCCTTTCGCATAGTGTTCAACCGCATGATGTCCAATCGTATAGTGTTAATTCGCACGATTGAGAGTCCATTCGCACGACTGGGTGTTCATCCGCATTGGTGTTCATCCGCATAGGTCCATTCGCATGATGTTCAGTCGCATGGAGGCTATGCGACTGAAGGGTGCCCATACGCCCAAATAGGGCTGTTGTACCCGAGAAGGGACATAGTTAAAGTACTGACTTTTAGGGGAAAGTGCAAAGGTAAGTTTTGACGTGGAAGTTACCGTATGTACATGTAAGATGGCTGTTGGGATCTTAAAAGTTATGTAGGGCATGATGATGATGATGTTGCATGTTATGCATGATGTATGTTATGTATGTATGATGATGCCCTGTATAGTAATGCTATAGTGTATGTTGATGTTCCTCGTTATGATGAATGTTTATCTTTCCCGTGGTTTTACGTGTTATGTTAATGAATGAAACGAAAGTATTACGTTACGTAAAGTGAAAGATAATGAAAGAGGAACATGATGAATGAATGCATGCATTAATAATGAATGAGAGTAATAAAGGCTTGCAAGCAAACAAAGGAGGTGAGCGACCTTGTTGTTGCAACAGACTCGAAATGGAATCCTTGTCTTTCGACCTTGGTAATCATGGCTGTGTGCCACAAAGAGGGTAAAGCTCGACACTGGGATCAACCATTGTATAGAACTATCACTGCATATCCTAGGTACTGTGGCCAGGAGGGTGCGGTGCGCCGATATAGAAGGTCTATGATAGGCCTAGGTCTAGTAGCACGATACAGAAGGATATTGCATGTGGCAATGGTACACTTAAACTTTACCTTAGGTACTGTAGCCAGGAGGTGCGATGCACCGTTATAGAAGGTCTATGATAGGCCTAGGTCCAGTACCACGAAACAGAAAGGTAAGGTTTATGGGTAATGGAAAGAAAAGAGGTAAAGATGAAAGAGTAAGAAAGTTAAAGACATACAAAGAATGAAAGAAAGTTAAAGAATGTACAAATGAAAGTATGGAATGAAAGAAACATAATGATAAAGTATGAAACGGGATCCTTGCCACTCGACCTCCGTAATCATGGCTGCGTGTCGTGAAGAGGGTAAAGTTTGACAGGATCTATGTAGAAGCAAAAGATAACGAATGATGAAGATAATAATGATATTATCTATGTGTACGTATGATGTGTGATAGCATTAAAGTAAAGAAACACTTTTAAATGAAAGTAAAGTATGTTTTATTATAAAACTAGAACTCACTCAACAACGCTGACTTTTTATGTGTTTCTAGTTAGCAGGTAGGGTTGCTAAGGATGGCATGGGGTGGCTACTCAGCTCTTTTGGGATGGCATTCTTTTGTATAATGCTTTTGCGATGTAATGCAACAATATATATTTTGTAATTGATTAACGTTGTATTAACTTGCAAAAGCATTTGTATGTAAATGAAAAGTTATTTCACTGATTCCGCTGCAATGTTTAATAAAGTTAATGAAATTATATGTTTTTAGAGCGATGAATGGCCAGCTGTAAGCGTCCCGGGAACGGGGCCGTACAAGTTGGTATCAGAGCTAAAGTTTAAGTGAAACGGGTGAATTTACAAAATAAACCTTAACTTAAACTGAGAATGGGACGGAAAGGGATGGGATGCCAATCTGAGTAGCTGCGTGCCATCAGGTATTTTCATAATGTTAACCGGTATTATATGCGCATGGTATATGGTTATGTGTTGTATGTAGATTTAAATACTGATGTAGTCAGGACAGGTAATGCCTGGGGTATGAAGAGTAAAGTGGGTGGCTAATCACAACTGGCCACTGTAATTAGGGACTTACTATACTTGACATAAATTAAGCTATTCCCTTGAATGACCGTGTTGGTGTTTGAATCTTACAGTGTGTGATAGAGGATGGCCGGTGGTAGATCATCCAAAGCCTCACGTGGTGGACTTAGTGTTGCGTCGCGGCCCAAAAGAGGTAGACCTAGAGTTGAGAAGGTGGTTCCTGAGGGACCCGAGACCCCTTATCTGGAGGGTGGTGATGAGAGTGCAAATTTGAGGGCCTCGGTGAAAGAGGCGGTGGTTGAAGAAGTGCATCAGGTCATGCAGAAAATTTTACCGTCTGTGGTGACCGAAGTGATTAAGGCAGTACAGGAGGGGGAAAGGCAAGAGAGGAACCGGTCCTCGAGAGGTCGGGAACAACCGGAGCCTGAAACGGTTCTTTCTGATGATGAAGAAGAGGAGGAAGAGGAGCCTGCGCTGGAGGCGGCATGAGGCTGTAACTATGGGGCTTTTCAACGATGCAAGCCCCCTACTTTTGATGGTAATGGTACTGCTGGTGCTGCTCACCGGTGGGTGAGAGAAATGGAAGCTGTTTTGAACATCAGCGAGTGCCGGGAGGATCAGAAAGTGAAGTTTGTTTCCCACTCTTTTGTGGACTCGGCTCTGTGCTGGTGGACAATATAGTCCAAGCCGAGGGCAGCAATGCAAACGGGAGGATGAGATGGCCTGAGCTAAAGAAGTTGGTTATTGAGGAGTTTTTTCCTCATCGGGAGATGGACAAGGTTGAGAGGGAGTTCTTGCAACTGGAGGCGGGAACCATGACACACCATCAGTACACCACGAAGTTCAACGAGATGGCACGTCTGGTGCCGGATCAGGTGACGCCTCTGTCATGGAATATTAAAAGGTACATCCAGGGTTTGCCAGCGGATATTCACAGGCATATGATCGCTGCCCGACCGAGCACGTTTAGGTCGGTGGTGGATCTGGCGGGGAGACTATACGATGAGAGGGTGGTAGTGGTGGTGGCCGAAGGTAGTAAGAAGGGCGGTGGTGATCGAAACTAGAATGGGAAGAGGTTTGGTCGGGGTAATGCCTCGACGAGTAACAAAAAGGCACGGGTGGATGACCGTATTGTGTTCACATCGGGTGCGGGTATGAAGAAGTGCGGTAAGTGTGGGAGAGAGCATAGTGGGGAATGTAGACTAGGGTTGGACGTGTGCTTCAGATGTGGGAAGCCGGGGCATATATCCAGGGACTATCGTGTGATCCGATGCTTTAACTGTGTCATGGAGGGCCACGTAACTAAGGATTGTAAGAAGCCTAGGGCTGAGGGTTCTGGAGTGTAGAAGACGGGAAGTGAAGGACCGAGGGCAAGCGCCAGGGCATTCACTATGACACAAGAGGAGGCTAGGAAGGACCCTGACGTTGTGTCCGGTACGTTTCTGGTGAACCAAACTTTAGCTTCTGTGTTGTTTGATTTGGGTGCCAGTAGAAGTTTTATTTCTTGCTGCTTTCTGTGCTAAACTGTCAGTTAATAATAGACGTGTTGATGCGCCCTTTGATGTAGAAACTGCCATAGGAAAGTCTACCAGGATTTCTGAGATGATAGAGAATATCGAATTAGAAGGTCATGTATTTCCTGTTAAACCATTTATGATGACCCTAAGTGGTTTCGATTTGGTTCTTGGGATGGATTGGCTGGCAGACTTCGAGGCAAATATAGTGTGTCGAAAGAAGATGATTCGTTTGATAGATCCTGACAGGTGTTCGGTAACTGTTTATGGGGATCGAGTCCCGATGATCCCGAAAGTAGTCTCAATGGTAGTGGCGGGAAATTGTATGAGGCGTGGATGTAGCGCCTACTTGTGTTATGTAAAGGATATGGAAACGCTAACACCACAACTATCCAATGTTCCGGTTGTGTGTGACTTTCCAGACATGTTCCCAGAAGACTTATCAGGAGTGCCACCTGACCGAGAGATAGAGTTTCAGGTTGACCTGATACCGGGTGCCCTACCAGTTGCCAAGGCACCGTATCGGTTGGCTCCGACGGAGATGAAAGAGTTGATGGAGCAGTTGCAAGAGCTGCTTGATAAGGGGTTTATCAGACCGAGTATCTCTCCTTGGGGCGCTCCAGTCTTATTCGTAAAGAAGAAAGTTGGTAGCATGAGGATGTGTATAGACTACCGTGAGCTGAACAAGTTGACGGTAAAGAATCGATACCCATTATCGAGGATAGATGATTTGTTCGATCAGCTTCAAGGTGCCAGTTGGTTTTCAAGGATCGACCTTCGATTTGGCTACCATCAGCTAAAGTGAAAGAGCATGATATTCCTAAAATAGCTTTTCACACGCGCTACGGTCACTACGAGTTTCTTGTCATGTCTTTTAGTTTGACCAATGCGCCAGCTGCTTTTATGGACTTGATGAATCGAGTGTGTCGGCTGATGTTGGATAAATCAGTGATTGTGTTTATTGATGATATCTTGATTTATTCGAAGAGCGAGGTAGAGCATGCCGGTCACATTCGAGAGGTGTTGGATCCGTTGAGAAGGGAGAAGTTGTATGCCAAGTTCTCCAAGTACGCGTTCTGGTTGCGCGAAGTTCAATTCTTGGGTCATGTGGTGAATCTGGAGGGGATCATGGTGGATCCGACAAAGGTGGACGCGGTGATGCAATGGAAGTTTCCAAAGACGCCATTCGAGATCCGAAGTTTCTTGGGTTTGGCGGGCTATTACAGAAGATTTATTCAAGACTTCTCAAAGATCGCTTCTCCACTAACTAAGTTGACCCGTAAGGATGTAAAGTTTGTATAGTGTCAAGGTCAAGAGAAGGCGTTTGAAGAATTGAAGACGAGATTGACTCAAGCTCCTGTTTTGTCATTGCCCGATGGAAGTGAAGATCTGGTTGTTTATTCTGATGCTTCCTACTCGGGGTTAGGGTGTGTGTTAATGCAGAGAGGAAATGTTATAGCCTACACATCCCGACAATTAAAGGTTCATGAGTTTAACTACCCTACTCATGACTTGGAGCTAGCAGCTATGGTCTTTGCACTAAAGATTTGGAGGCACTATCTCTACAGGATGAAGTGAACCATTTTAACTGACCACAAGAGCCTGAATTACTTCTTCGAGTAGAAGGACTTGAACATGAGGCAGAGAAGATGGTTGGAGCTCATAAAGGATTATGATTGTGAGATCCATTACCATCCGGGCAAGGCCAACATGGTGGCGGATGCCCTTAGTCAAAAAGTAAAGGCCCAAGCCGATTTGGGTGAAGGCGTACCAGCTGATTATGACCTCTGATATGATGAAGCAAGTCAAAGAGTATCAAGATGAGGCATTGAAAGAAGATCATCTTAACTCTGAAAGGATGAGAGGTCAGGTTGAGGAATTGGGTGAGAACACACTTGGTGTTAAAACCCGATTCAGGCGGATGTGGATTCCTCGTTTTGGGGATCTACGGGGAAGATTATGGACGGAGCTCATAAGACTCGGTATTCTATTCTTCCCGGTGCTACAAAGATGTTCCAAGACATGAAGAAAGATTATTGGTGGCCGGGTATGAAGCGTGATGTATTGGAGTATGTGTGTAAGTGCCTTACTTGTTTGCAAGTGAAGACCGAGCATCAAAAGCCGTATAGGAAGATCCAACCTTTGGATATACCGGAATGGAAGTGGGAGCACATCACCATGGATTTCATTATGAAGCTGTCGCGTACTCCGATAGGGTATGATGCTATATGGATGATTATGGACCGCTTGACGAAGAGTGCTCACTTCCTACCGATGCACGAGACATATTCCTCTGAGAGGTTGGCGGATATGTTCATCAAGGAAATTGTAACTCGTCATGGTGTGCTGGTGTCTATTGTTTCTGATCGTGACACCCGGTTTACATCCAAATTCTAGAAGAAATTCCACGACGCCATGGGGATGAGGTTACATATTAGCACGTCTTATCATCCCCAGACAGATGGTCAGTCATAAAGGACCATTTAAACATTGGAGGACATGCTCCGGCATGTGTGATTTATTTTGGCGGAAGTTGGGATGACCACTTACCGTTAGCTGAATTCTCATACAACAACAGCTACCATGCCAGTATTGGTATGCCACCTTATGAGATGCTATATGGTAGAAGATGCAGGACACCTGTTTGTTGGGGTCATATTGGTCACAAAGAGTTAGGGAGCGTCGAGGTGATTGAGGCTATGACTGAAAATATTGAAAGGATCAAGGCCTTCATGAAGGCAGCCAAAGATAGACAAAAGTCGTATGCTGATAAACAACGCAGACCGATTGAGTTCCAGGTGGGTGCCAGGTTATGTTGAAGGTCTCACCTTGGAAGGGTATCATTCGGTTCAGAAAGCGGGGCAAGTTGAGCTCGAGATACATAGGCCCATTCTGAATCGTTGCTCGAGTAGGAGAGGTGGCCTATAGATTGGAGTTACCAGATGAGTTAAGTGGAATTCACCCGACGTGCCACGTATCTCATCTAAGGAAGTGTATGGAAGATGAAGATATGATTGTTCCACTGGATGATATCGAGGTAGACGAACGACTCAATTATGTGGAGCAACCAGTGGCGATCATCGATCGAAAAGAGAAGAGGCTGAGAAACAAAGGTGGATCCTCTTGTGCGTGTATAGTGGAAGCACAGGAAGGGATCCGAGTCAACGTGGGAGACTGAAGAGGAAATGAGACTGCATTACCCACGCTTGTTCGAGGAATAACAGGTTTCGGGGACGAAACCTATATAAGGGGGGTGGACTTGTAACACCCGGATATTTTCTTTGAAGCCGACGAAAGAAGAAAAAGAAATAAAGTCTAAAGTCGGGGGACCAAACTTGCCAAAATGGGAGAAAGTTTCTAAAAATGGGGATTAAGAAGGGGAGGGCAGCCACATCCTCCCCACTCTTGTGAAAACTCAGCAAGAGAGAAAGAAGAGAGAAAGAAGAGAGAAAGAAGAGAGAAAGAAGAGAGAAAAGAGAGAAAAAGGTTGGTTCGGGTGGATCCGAGCACGAAAATCATTGGGTAGCGAGTCAACACGAAGCTCTTCTTCTTCTTGTAGTTTGTGTGAGTTCTAGGAACCCCTATTTTACTCATTTTCAACTGATTTGGGGCTGGAACACATAGTAAACCTGTTTTTATATGTGTGTGTGTTTGACCCATTTAGGTGTGATTGCGTGTGGTGCGTTTGGAGTTTGATTTCGGGCTTGTGCGTGCTTGAATGGTGTTATATGACAGGATCTCAGCCTCTTATTTGATCAAATAGGTTGTATTCGCAGCGGGTTTAGTACAAGAATTAGAACAAACAAGCAAGAACACAATAGATTTAGCAATAAAACATCAAGTTATAGAGAAAGATAGAAGTTCTGCAAAAGAGAATATTTCATTCAATGCATGCTTCGACAGCGGCTACAATTAGGTCATCTTCCTTATATAGGCAAGAATGACGACAGCTGATGTCACTTGACAGTGACATCAACCGTTATTAACAAACTACTGATAACAAACTAAACTACTGAAGATGTCACAACAGCTGACATCTTCTTACAAAATGCTATGTGTCAAACTATTACAAGAACTGAAAAGAAACTACTGATAACTACAACGACTGAAGAACAAATTCTTCAGTCATTTTACAAACTACTGAAACATAAAAAGAAACATAAAAAGAAACAACTGAAAAGGAAACCATCATAACAAATGAGGAATACTTCTTCAGCTGTTGTGACAAACTCTGAAGCTTCAGCACTTGTCTTCAGACTTTGACTTCAGTTGTTTCATCAGCTGATGACTTCAGTAATTGTCATCAACTGATGTCTTCAGTCTTTAACTTCAGGTGTTTCATCAGCTGATTACTTCAGTAGTTGTCATCAGCTGATGTCTTCAGTCTTTGTCTTCAGGCTTTGTGCTTCAGCTGTTGATCTTCAGTACTTTGATCTTCAGCTGATGTTCTTCAGTTCTTTAGGCTTCAGTAGTTGAAGTCTTCAGCACTTCAGTTCTTCAGTACTTTGATCTTCAGCTGTTGAGGTCTTCAGACTTTGTCAAATAGCTGAAGATGTCTTCAGCAGTTGTTGTGATGTCTTGTGGGACTTAGAGGTTTTTCTGATCTGGCTCATTGGTTCTTTTGGTCCAATAAACTCCCCCTGAACCAATGCAGCCAAAACCTCTAAGCTATTTATTGGTCCCACTTATTGATGGCAGAATGATTGGTCTTTTTCCTTCTTGATCAGCTTAGAAGATGACCCAATTAAGCACTGGCCTGGGAAGAGGTCTCTGAGATTTGGTTGGCATAGTATGGATGGGAACCTTGTCTTGGGGAACTGGACACAGGGCTGTTGTCCCATCCATGAGACCTACTTCCCTACTATGAGCCTGTAGGATTCTCTGGTGTAGGCTTCTAAAAATATTACTTGTTCCTCCATGGTAAGATTCTCTGCCTCACCCTCAAATAATCCTTCAGGCCCATAGAGCTCTGAGATGAATTTGGCTTGTTTACCATTTTTGAGCTCCACAGTTGTTATAGCCCTATAGGCGAACTCATCAGGGTGATTACCCTCTAAGAACAACTGGAGCTCATTTCTCCTAAGATTCTCAAACCTCTTGTAGACTAACCCCTTTTTAATCACTCTATTTTCCAACATCTTTTGGGGTGGCAAGTTAGCCTGATAGGTCTTCTTGAAATCTTCAATTATTTCCCAGGGTGATACTACAATGGCCAAGGAGATAATTTCATCTACAATCCTTTTTACCTGGCCATTGTATCTCAGTGGAATGTCTTTCTTAAAAATCCTATGAGACACCCTGGGATCAGGCCAAATTCTCACTTTATCCTTTTGGTATTGAAATGTATGCCTTAAAGTGACTAATCTCAGAGCTTGTTTCCTCATATTAACAATTGATGAGGAATCAGCATAAGCTTTATCTACTCTTCTCAACAGCTCCTCATCATGTAGCTTATGCTACTGTTCTTCTTCAGGTTTAATCCTCACAACTTCCATTTGTGAGGCAGGAGTGATGGGTAAAGGTTTGGCTTTGGGTAAAGATATGACTGCAGAGAGAGGCAGCCTATCTTCTTCCCTCATCATCCTCTTCTTCTTCTTCTTGTAGCCTCAACACCCTTCTCTTCTTCAAGGGTGCATCATCAGCAATGGGTTTTGATGGTGAGGGGGTTGGTTTTGTGTGTTGTGTTTGGGTTTGTGTTGGTGAGGGAGATTGGGCAGGCTGTGCTAGCATTTTGGATATGAGTGAAGGTTTGGTTTGTTTTGCTAGCACAGTCCTGTTCCCAGCACGGGCTTCAGAAAGGGCTTCTATGACCAGTCCCTTAGTGAATTCCCCAGCCGAACAGATCTTGGTGGCTATAGCCAAGATGCTGTCCCTGGTCCATGACTTAACATCCAGGACTGGTCTCCCTAGGTACTTCGAAATAAACATTGCCATAGCCTCAAGTCTCTCTCTTTCCTCTTGGATATAACAGGTCCATCGGTAATCAATCTCTTTCATCTCCAATTTTCTTATCTCCTGATCTAGCATAGCAGTGTCAGTGTCAAAGCCTTGCCTGAACAGCTGATCAATGATTTTGTCCATTGATCGGCTATGTTCAGCATCAGCCTCCTTGACAAGGACAGCCAGATCAATCTCCCTCTCCTTCTCTCCCTTCTTCTTCTTGTAAGTGACATGAAAGTCTTTTTGACTTTCAGCCACTTTAATCAATTCAGCTCTCTCCTCCCTCTCCTTCTCCTTCCCCTTATTGGTCTCTACCACCAACTCCCTCTCGTTTTCCACCTCTACCTCCACTTCTTTCTCCTTCACTTCCTCCTCTACTCTCTTCCTCTTAGCTTTCACTGATGTCTCCCCCTTTTTGGTTGCATTGGTTGCAGGGGTTTGACTATCAGAAAGCGATTTGGCCACAACAACTTCCACCAAGGGCTGTATTGTAGAGGGAAGCCTCTCATCCAGGGTTTTGATCACAATATCAGTGATCATCGGTGTGATGAGAGGCAAGGATTATTGAAAGATAGCAGCTAATTGCTCAGGGGGGTTTTGTCCGTGAGAACTAGTGCCAGAAGCAGAGGCAGGTGGCTGAGTTTGTGGGAGTGGCTGAGTGTATGTGAGACCTTCAGGTGAAGGTGCCATCTGTGGGTTAATGGTGGCAGATGGACTTGATTCTTGGGAGAATTTGGCAAGTAGCTCTTTGAGTCTACTCACTTCCTCCTCAAGAATGGTGTTTTGAGCAACCACATCGTAGAAGAAGCTCAGGTCATCATCAGTGGTAACTGAATCACCTGACCTCCTGACTGAGTCAGGATGCACATGCGCTGAGTGTGGCTCAGTATTCGCATATGCCCCTTGTTCTTGGTTCAGGGGACTTCCAGCCTCCGGATTGGATCCATTATCGGCAGTTGCCTCTGGTGAGGTCTTATAGATGGTACCAGCTTCTTCCTTCTCATATGCTGATGCAGGGGAAGTGGCAGCCTCACCATATTGTCCTATCTCCTTGGCCACACATGGAGATGAGACATTTGATTCTCTGTGTTGTGGGCTCCCATCAACACTTGTGTCCACCCTCTCTATGGTTGGAGTTTTCCCAGTTGTGATTGGTTCCTGGGGAGAGGGTGGAGTGTTAAGATGGGTCAACACTTCTGTAATAATTAATGTAGGGCTTTTAGGGGCGGTTGCAGTGGGAGATGGGGTAGAAGCAGTATGCACAGGGGAGATTGGTGTGTATTAATGGCAACCTCCTTAATTGAGAAAGGTTCCAAATGTGTAGGTTCCCCAAAAATGGTAGCTTCAGGCTCCTGTAGAGAGGATGCCTGAGCGGTTGTGGTTGGTGGAGTCGTGGTGATTGCTGGGAGAATCGAACCAGCAATCACTTCCTGCCTTTGCTGGGCAGGGGCATCCTCAGGGGACTCATCTCCCTGAGTAGCCTTTTTGGTTTTCTTGGGTTTGGGTTTGGTGGGGACTTTGGACTTTGAGGTGGAGGCTGTGGGTTCTAGCCGCGTGGGTTTTCGCAGCTTGGCAGCCTTTTTCAACGTTTGGTCTGTGTTGTGCCTGGAGTATACCTCAGGCAATACAGCCATGGCAGGGACTCTAGTGCCAACTAGTCCCTCAGCTTGTAGCTGGTTCTCTATCATGGCCATTATGAACCGTGAATATAAAATCCAACGGTTTGCAAAAGGTTTTGGCCATGTCCTTGAGTTCCAAGAAAATTATTTCAGAAAAGTTTAGTGGTTGTTTCTCAAGGATAGAGTATAATACCTGCTGCCACCTTGTGGACATTTGATCCCATGATGATGTATTCGGGGCTAAGCAAACATTTACCATGTGAAAGATAAGTCGTTCGGGATCATGGAAATGTTTCTTCAGCAGGGTAGAGGCAGATAGGTCACCCTGATAGTCATGATGTGCGAAAGAAAGATCAGTGGTGCCTTTTGGGTAGTCGGTTGGGAAGGTGGCATCATCCAATTTTAGGGTTTGTCGAATGATTGTGGGATTGAAAACCACCTTCTGGGTGTTGACGAACGACTGGAGAAAGACCTCGGCGTCGTTCTCTCCAGTATGCATGGTAACGTTCGTCCAGAACTGTGTAAGGGAATCGGCGTAAATGGTAGGATTTAGTAGAAAGGCCGTTCGGTAGGGTGAGTCGTCCATAAGATCTATAGCATGATGAAATTTGGTCCAGAAAGGCGATTTTGTAAGGAATGCGACACAGTTGTGTCGTGGCTTTAGTTGCATGATCGCCATTAATGGTGTGTTGGAGGTTTCAGAGTTTTTGAAATTTTAGGTCAAGTGAGAATGAAAAACTCTGAAGGTTGGGTTGGGTATTTATAGGGTATGGAAACGGCTGAAAGAAAACGACTAAAGGTTGTGGTGTTAGTCATCAGTTGTTGAAACGACTGATGACGTGGTTTTAACCTTCAGAGGTTGTAACATCTGAGGACTTGGTGTTAGTCATCAGTAGTTGAAACTACTGAGACCTTGGTTTTGACCTTCAGATGTTGTAAATGACTGAAGACCCGTTAGTCATCAGTAGTTATAAACTACTGAAGACATGGTTTTCATCTTCAGACATTGTAAACAACTGAAGACTTGGTGTTAGTCATCAGTAGTTATGAACGACTGACATCAGTAGTTGTAAACTACTGACATCAGTAGTTGTAAACTACTGAAGACATGGTTTTGGCTTCAGTTGTTGAAACAACTGAGGACTTGGTGTTAGTCATCAGTAGTAAAACTACTGAAGACATGGTTTTGTCCTTCAGTTGTTTGGATATGAAACAACAGATGTTGCAATCAGCTGAAGAGTAAAGTTACTCATTAGCTGTTGCCGTCAATTCAGTTGTTTCAGTCTGACCTCAACATTTTACTCATCAGCTCTTTGGCTGACTTTCAGATGTTTCATTGGCCTTCAGCTCTTGGAAATATTTATTCCTCAGCTCTTGTGATCAGATGTTCATAAGTGCTGATGAAATAAATTATTCTTCAGAGCTTGTGAGCAAATTTTGTCTTCAGTACTTATGTGTAAGATTACACATCAGTACTTGTGAACAAAATTTGTTCTTCAGTACTTATTTGTTTGAAAATTATACATCAGTAGTTATAACCACATCAGTAGTTGTAACTACATCAGTTGTTTTCAACAAATAATGTACTTCAGTACTTTGAATCATTTTTGTAGCAACCCCTCCTCGACCCCTACAAAAGATGTGAAAATTTTTCTAAGTCATACGCATGAACAGTGCTCATGAGCCTGAACAGTGCTCATGTGCCTGAACAGTGCTCATGTGCCTGAACAGTGTCTTACGCCCAAACAGTTGTTATACGCCCAAACAGTGGTAATGCGCCTAGAATTTTTCCTGTGTTTTCGTGTATATATTTAACTTCTGATTATTTTTCCACACTTATCCTACATCTATTATGAATATTTAACAATATGGAAACTTATTCCTATATAGAAACAATCATTTGAATGAATATTAGAAACAAATAAAGTGTTTCAACACTTAGACAAATTCGGGCAAAAATATACCCACACCCGCGGCTTAACAATATAACAATAATAATAAAATGCCAATACACACAATAAATCTTTACATGGCCGCCCACTGAACCACCAATCAAATACAATCTGCAAAACCCACCTTCACACTCCACCATTCACTCCTTTCTATACATGCAAAAGTCCCGATTCTTTCTCCACTTCATTCTAATATCTCACTTTCTTTTCTCGGGTTCTCTCCATTTTCTCTCATTCATTCTCCCATCTGTGAACACTCACACAAACAAATCTCTCTTTTCTCTAGCATGAACAAGAGTCTCAGCTTTCTTTCGAAGATCTTGTGCTCATCCTAGCATTCCAACTAGTTATTTGGTAAGTATTAATGAACTCCCATTTTCTAAATTATAATATTTTCACCCCTATCTTACTACAAACATCCTACACATTGTTTAACAGAAGATTCTCAGCCGAACCTCATTCTCTTTGGAACTCAACCTGCGTACGAGGTATCACTCTTATAAACCCACGAGCCTAAGGTCGATATACAAGGATTCAACCTTGTATATCCTCATATTATTTGTCTAAGCCACACTTATCCGTATGTTTCTATGATTAAACCTTGAAATCTGTCTAAAAACAGTGAAATAAACATATTTACAATCTAGGTTTGAAGTTACACAAGATATAATAATGATAGAAATATAAATATAATGTCGACACTAGTGTAAATAGTGCAAAAACACCCGATTTTAGTAGTATCCTTGTAAAACCGATACTTGAGGATAGATTTCCAGTAAGTTAGGACTTAGAATACTTGGAAAATAAGCTTGGATGATTGGAAAGTTTAGCAAGATAGGTTAAGGTTAGTATGCATTAGATTGGTGACCCGAAACATGGAAATCACCAAAGAAACGGACCATAACATGAACAACTTAAGATCTAGAAATTTTTAGGCCTTAGAATCATTATTTTAGTAATAGAAATCGAATTTGGTGAATTTTTGAATTAATATGAAATTTCTACGAATTATTTAGCAAAAGTAAACATAACCGATAACTAGAAATTTGCGTTTTAAATATCACCAAGTAGGATCTGATATTTTGTGGCATGTGACAGGTTTTGTAAGAAACAAATATGGACCATCCTCGCAGGTACGGTCCACTGCTATGAGGCTCAGATTCTCCCTGCGGGGTTAACCGGTACAACATAACTTTAGAAGAGTCAAGTCGGGACTGAGTGCAGGGTTGATTGTGACCCCATAACAGCTATAATAGATACAAATACTTTAACATGTGGACTTTAAGGGTCCCTTTTATTTTTTGAAACAAAACCGCTTGAACTCACCAACTTTTTAGTTGACACAATTTATTTTGAGCATGTTTCAGGTAACCTTTGATGAAGGCCTAGTCGATTTGGACGATGCATGGATGACATAGCACCCTGACCTCATGGCATTATGGACTTTGCTTAGAACTTTGAACAATTTGTAGTGAATGATACTTTAAATTATGTACCTTTGACATGAATCAATGGATGTAACCGGGCTAAGCCATTTAGTCCCGGATTTCATTTTAGTTATTATAATGCCATGTGATTATCTCTACTTGTGTGCTCTTATGATGGTTTGTTTCCGCTGCCACATCCTTTGCTAGTCTGTGACGTCCCACCCTCCTTGGGCCCGGGGTGTGACAGATTGGTATCAGAGCCACAGGTTGTAGAGAAATCGGGAATACCTTAGTAGACCCTAGGCTACAACCTTGAGACTGTAGGACTGTCCTTGCTTGGGTAAATGATGGGGTAAGCGGGTTGGATAAATTGATGATTACACTTGATCAACCTAATCATGAATTTATCGGACGCGTAAATTCCAGCACGAAGCCTAAGTGTGACCTTTGGATTAGATGACTCGAGGAATTTTTTTAACATAGTCAAAATTAAATCTTAATTGAACTTCTATGAGATGTTACTACTTACTGATACTATTTTAATGGATACAACCTCTATGGGATACTACTGCTTATAGATGCAATTACTAATAGATACTAACTCTATGAGAAACAACTGTCATCACTACTATTACTAGTACTATTACTATGATCATGAGCTATGAGAAACAAAATTACTCATGACTATTTTTACAGGATAATCATATTATGGTTGAAAGAGGTAAAGCACCCGTATGTCCCGTTGATGAGACTGCTCCTGTGGGGACACTGAGGAGGGTGAAGCCACAAATCGAGTACAAGGCATACTCGCAGAGATGCGGACACCCTGGCTGGTTATCTGCGACCTCTGACGACACTGAGCCATCTGAGGAGTCGTCACCTACATCACCTGCTAGGAGCCGAACGCGCTCCAACTCGCCACATGTAGTAGCTCCTACTCTCTCACCTATTCCACCTATTAGGACTATGGGTGCACGTGTTGTCACTCGACCTAGGAAGAGTGCTAGACCAGGACCTTCTGTTTCTATTAGGATGCCCCCTCCTCCACCTCCTCATGATAGGACCCTGACACCAGCACCCTCTTTGCTCGCACCACCTAGACGTCTACCTTATGATGAGTACTGGATGCCATCTAGGCATAGTATGTATGATGGCCCTAGCGTGCTCGCTGGAGATCAGCACTCCCAGTCTAGCCGTCGGGCTAGTGACTTTGGCCCATCAGACCCTACCTTGAGTGAGATACTGAGGACTATCCAGCGTCATGAGCTGACCTTACAACACGCCACGCGGACCTCCCAATCTGCCCAATTCCAAGCAATGATGGCGACTCACAATGTCCAGCGCCTGGAGCAGGAGCAGAAGAAGAAAAGCTCGGGATGGTTCGGTTGGTTGAAGAAGAAATGGCAGGGGTGATGTAGCTGATATTTGGGATACGTGGCAGTAGTCTACCAAAACTATCTGAGAAACAATCTATCTATCTATTTAAGAAACTATTTCTATTTATGGGGGTGATGACACCTTCCAATTTGTGAAACAATGACCCTATTTATTATATATGGTTGACCTATGCTTGAGATTATCTATGAAACAATTGATTGATGACACCAACTTTTGCAGACAATGCTATTTAAACATGTGAGAATCCTTGTGATGTATGATTGATATTTCTTTATTGATAATTATCATTGTATGCTTTGAATGAAACTTAAGCGTGTGATTGTAGTGCGTAGTAGGAATTATGAGAAACAATGTGATACTAGAAACAAAATGTATGAGATACTAAACAAACTTATCTATGATACTATCAGAATGCCACCACGACGTGGAATTCATACGGGAAGGAGAGGAGCTACCCGAGGTAGGAACCAACCACCTATTCCACCAGGAACACCACCTGGGGAAACGCCCACCAGGTGAATGACGAAAGGATTGCCAACCTGGTGGCACAGCAGATCGCCAATGCTATCCCAACGATCATTACCCAGTTCAACGCCGATCAGGGAAATACCAACGAGACTAACGGACCCAATAACGATGAAGGCAACCGTGAGGAAGCCGAAGCTATCAGGAATGGGTGCTTTTATAAAACCTTCATGGCTTGCAAGCCAAAGGACTTTTATGGCACCGAGGGTGCAATTGAAACATATAGGTGGCTGGATGAAATCGAAGCTGTGTTGGACATAAGCAAGTGTAAGCTGGAGCATATGGTGAGATTTGCCTCTCAATCTCTCAAAGGACCGGCACTTGAATGGTGGAAACCATCCTCCAACCTCGTGGTCGAGATGCCATTGGCAGAATGAACTGTTCTGAGTTTAGGGAACTAATCATCGGCAAGTACTGCCCGATTAACCAGCTAGAGAGACTCGAGGCCGAATTTCTGAACCTGGAGATGAAAGGGCCGAACTACACTGAGTACATCAACCGATTCCTTGCATTGTCCCGACTGGTACCACATTTAGTGATGCCCGATTCCAAGGGCGTAGCCCGTTTCATCTGGGGGTTACACCCAAGGGTAAGGGGCATGGTTAGGTCTTCCAGGCCTACTACCCTACAGGCTGCAGTCGACGTTACCAGTAGCCTGACTGACGACCTAGTGAGAGCTGGGTGGACTGAGCACGGGAGAACCGATGATAAGAAGAAGGCTGTGGAAGAGAAGAAGAAGTGGTTTGATACCAGGAGGGTGGTTGGCCACAGTAGTGGTTCAAGCAAGCGATCTGGAGAAGAGGCAAAGCGAAGTGACCATGGCGGAAAGGCTAGATGGTTGTAACAAGGCACAAGCCCCTTCTACACTAAATGCAAGGTTCATCACCAGGGGGAGTGTAATCCCATGCCTTGTTTTCGATGCAAGAGATATGGTCACCTGATTAAAGATTGTACCTATGAGCCTGGAAAGCAATGCTATGAATGTGGAGACCCACGTCATATGAGGAACAAATGCCCCAAGCTAGCAAGAGACAAAGACACTCGACCCAACAAACCCACGGGAAGAGCGTTTGTGATGGATCCAAATGGTGCCCGTAAGGAAACTGACGTGGTGAACGGTACGTTTCTCGTAAACAATCATCCTGCTACTGTGCTATTTGATACTGGAGCAACCGCCAGTTTTGTTCCTACTACTTTTAGGTCTTTGATTGATTTGACTGCATGCACCTTGACTGAAACATACACCGTAGAACTAGCTGACGGTAATATAATAGAAACTAACGAAATCATCAAAGATTGTAAGTTGATTCTAGAAGGTAATTCCTTTGATATTGATTTGATGCCTATTAGATTAGGAGGTTTCGATGTAGTAGTAGGAATGGATTGGCTGGCTAAAAATAGGGCTGAAATTATATGTGATGAGCGCTTGCTTAAGATACCCATAGCCAGCGGAGAGATGTTAGTAGTCCATGGTGAAAGAAACCACCACTGTGTCCTATGATATCCCACCTGAAGGCTACTCAAAGCCTTAAGAAAGGACACGAAGCCTTTATAATATATATGATAAAGGCCAAAGGGGAAAAGAAGATTGAAGACATACCTGTGGTGTCTGAATACTTAGAAGTATTTCCAGAAGACTTACCAGGACTCCCTCTAGCCTGACAAGTCGAATTTCAGATTGACCTAGTACCTGGCGCCGCACCGGTGGCCAAAGCTCCTTACCGACTCGCTCCGCCTGAAATGAAAGAGCTGATGCTACAAATCCAAGAATGTGACAAAGGGTTCATATGACCCAGTGTCTCGCCTTGGGGTGCTCCGGTGCTATTTGTTAAAAAGAAGGATGGAACACTCCAAATGTGTATCGACTATAGGGAACTGAACAAGCTTACTGTAAAGAACCGATACCCTCTTCCCAGAATTGACGACCTATTCGATCAATTGCAGGGAGCAAATTACTTCTCGAAAATAGACCTGCGATCGGGGTTCACGAACTAAAAATAAAGGAAGAGGACGTTCCGAAAACAGCTTTCAGAACCCGATATGGTCACTATGAATACCTAGTCATGCCTTTTGGGTTGACTAACGCACCTGCAACATTCATGGATCTCATGAACCGTGTGTGCCACCTGTACTTAGACAAGTTCGTGATCATCTTTATTGACGACATTTTGATCTACTCTCAGAGTAAAGAAGAGCATGAGAAACATCTCTGATTAATCCTCAAACTACTCAAGAACGAGCAATTATATGCAAAATATTCCAAATGCGAGTTTTGGATGCGTGAAATTCAATTTATTGGTCACATAGTGAATAAGGATGGAATCCAGGTGGATCCATCAAAGATAGAGGCTATTAAAAACTGGAAAGTCCCCGAAACTCATACCGATATTAGACAATTTCTTGGCTTGGCTGGCTACTATAGGAGGTTTATCAAGGACTTCTCTCGAACAGTGCAGCCTCTAACCACGCTAACCAAGAAGGATGTGACCTACGAATGGGGATGGGAACAGGATGAATCCTTTAATCTATTAAAAGAAAAACAATGTAGCGCGCCTATCCTTACCCTACCTGAGGGAACCAATGAATTCGTAGTTTATTGCGACGCCTCGCGTCAAGGGTTTGGCTGCGTGTTAATGCAGCGGGAGAAAGTGATCGCGTATGCATCCAAATTGCTGAACGAGCACGAAAGGAATTATACGACACATGATCTAGAACTAGGTGCCGTGGTGTTTGCACTCGAAATATGGAGACACTACCTTTATGGTACTAAGTGTATCATCTAAACCAATCATAAAAGCCTGCAGCACATCCTCAATCAGAAAATGTTAAACATGCGCCAAAGGAGATGGGTAGAGTTACTAAGCGATTATGAGTGTGAGATCCGCTACCATCCTGGCAAAGCAAATGTGGTAGCTGATGCCTTGAGTAGAAAGGAACGGGAGAAACCCCTTCGCGTTCGTGCTCTAAGGATGAGCGTGTACACTAGCCTCGTTGCTAGGATTAAGGAAGCATAAAGGCAAGCCTTCAATGAGAATAACCTGAAGGGAGAAATGTTAAAAGGGATGGAGAAGCGTTTGGAAATGGACAATGATGGGCTATACAAATGCGAAGGAAGGACGTGGATACCTAATCATGGCGGGGTTAGGACTATAGTCTTGGACGAAGCTCACAAGTCTAGATATTCGATTCACCCGGGGAGGGATAAGATGTATCAGTACTTAAAGGCACTTTTCTGGTGGCCTGGACTAAAGAAGTCTATCGCCACCTATGTGAGCAAATGTCTAACCTGCGCAATGGTAAAGGCCGAAAACCAAAAACCATCGGGAACCCTACAGCAGCCCGAAATCCCGGAATGGAAATGGGATAACATCACCATGGATTTCATCACGAAACTACCAAGAACGTCTCGCGGTCACGATACTATTTGGGTAGTTGTGGAAAGGCTTACCAAATCAGCCCATTTCTTACCAATTCGAGAAGACTATGAGATGTCAAAGTTAGCCCAAATATACATTGACGAAATAGTGACTCGGCATGGAGTGCCGCTCTCGATCATCTCTGATCGTGATAGTCGTTTCACGTCACGATTCTGGAAATCTCTCGAACAAGCTTTAGGGACTCGTCTTGACATAAGCACGGCATATCACCCTCAAACCGACGGGCAGAGTGAAAGAACTATTCAGACCTTGGAAGACATGCTGAGAGCATGTGTGATCGACTTTGGTGGAAGCTGGGATCGCCACCTTCCACTAATGGAATTCCCCTATAATAATAGTTACCACGCCAGCATGAAAGCTGCCCCGTATGAAGCCTTGTACAGCAGGAAATGTCGGTCGACATTGAGTTGGAATGAGATAGGTGATAGCCAAGTGATGGGACCTGATATTATGATGGAGACCACTGAGAAAATAGCAAAGATTAAGGAACGACTGAAAACAGCCAGAGACCGTCAAAAGAAGTATGCGGACAGGAGACGAAAACCTCTTGAATTTCAAGTAGGTGATAAAGTGATGTTGAAGGTCACACCATGGAAAGGAGCTGTGAGATTTGGCAAGAAGGGCAAGCTAAGCCCAAGGTATATTGGACCATTTGAAATACTGGCAAGAGTTGGTCTGGTGGCATACCAGCTCAGTCTACCTGAGGAGCTGAGCTACATACATAACACTTTCCATGTGTCAAATTTAAAGAAGTGTCTGGTTGAAAAAACCTTGGAATTGCCATTGAAAGAAGCAAGAATAAATGACAAATTGAACTTTGTTGAGAAACCCATAGAGATTACCGATCGACTGGTCCAAAAACTTAGGCGAAGTCGCGTACCCAAAGTGAAAGTAAGATGGAACTCTAAACGAGGACCTGAATTTACATGGGAGCAGGAAGATGAGATGAGAAGGGAATACCCATACCTCTTCAAACCCAACCGTTCAGAGACTCAACAGAAACAAAAAATTTCAGGACGAAATTCTCTAAACGGTGGGAGAATGTAACAACCCCTCCTCGACCCCTACAAAAGATGTGGAAATTTTCTAAGTCATACGCATGAACAGTGCTCATAAGCCTGAATAGTGTTCATGTGCCTGAACAGTGCTCATGTGTCTAGGAGTTTGCTGGAAAATGGCTAAGTGCTAATATGCCTGAATAGGACTCATGAGCCCGAACAGTACTTATAAGCCTGGAAAAATGCCCCCGTGACTAAGTCCTGGTCGTTTCAACAGCCCCAATACGCCCGTACAGTTGTCAAGAGCCTGAACAGATGTCTTACGCCCAAACAGTTGTTATACGCCTAAACAGTTGTTATACGCCCAAACAGTGGTAATGCGCCTAGAATTTTTCCAATGTTTTCGTGTATATATTTAACTTCTGATTATTTTTCCACACTTATCCTACATCTATTATAATATTTAACAATATGGAAACTTATTCCTATATAGAAACAATCATTTGAATGAATATTAAAAACAAATAAAGTGTTTCAACACTTAGACAAATTCGGGCAAAAATATACCCACACCCGTGGCTTAACAAAATAACAATAAAAATAAAATGCCAATACACACAATAAATCTTTGCATGGCCGCCCACTGAACCACCAATCAAATAAATCTGCAAAACCCACCTTCACACTCCACCATTCACTCCTTTCTATATATGCAAAAGTCCCGATTCTTTCTCCACTTCATTCTAATATCTCACTTTCTTCTCTCGGGTTCTCTCCATTTTCTCTCTTTCATTCTCCCATCCGTGAACACTCACACACACAAATCTCTATTTTCTCTAGCAAGAACAAGAGTCTCAGCTTTCTTTCGAAGATCTTGTGCTCATCCTAGCATTCCAACTAGTTATTTGGTAAGTATTAATGAACTCCCATTTTCTAAATTATAATATTTTCACCCCTATCTTACTACAAACATCCTACACACTGTTTAACAGAAGATTCTCAGCCGAACCTCATTCTCTTTGGAACTCAACCTGCGTACGAGGTATCACTCTTGTAAACCCACGAGCCTAAGGTCGATATATAAGGATTCTACCTTGTATATCCTCATATTATTTGTCTAAGCCACACTTAACCGTATGTTTCTATGATTAAACCTTGAAATCTGTCTAAAAACAGTGAAATAAACATATTTACAATCTGGGTTTGAAGTTACACAAGATATAATAATGATAGAAGTATAAATATAATGTCGACACTAGTGTAAATAGTGCAAAAACACCCGATTTTAGTAGTATCCTTGTAAAACCGAGACTTGAGGATAGATTTCCAGTAAGTTAGGACTTAGAATACTTGGAAAATGAGCTTGGATGATTGGAAAGTTTAGCAAGATAGGTTAAGGCTAGTATGCATTAGATTGGTGACCCGAAACATGGAAATCACCAAAGAAACGGACCATAACATGAACAACTTAAGATCTGGGAATTTTCAGGCCTTAGAATAATTATTTTAGTAATAGAAATCGAATTTGGTGAATTTTTGAATTAATATGAAATTTCTACGAATTATTTAGCAAAAGTAAACATAATCGATAACTAGAAATTTGCGTTTTAAATATCACCAAGTAGGATCTGATATTTTGGGGTTCAAACAGGTTCAAATAGGCATTTAAAAAGCCTAAGAAAATATTAGGGGTCAAAATTTGTAACGGGATAAACTTCAGGGTAGAAAATGTAAATTATGAAACTTGAGGGGCCAAAAGTGTAAATTCTGCATTTTTGCAGAATTTTAGCAACCTTATGACCAGAAACTTATATTAGGTTCATCCATATGATAATAAACTTATAAGAACCATAAAACTTGATGTACACACGCTAAAACCTTAACTTTCCTAAAAAGGAAACTTTTTGACCCAAACCTCTAAGAAACAAAGGCATGTACGCCCTCACTATAAATGACACTAAATTATATTCCTAATAAAGTAGGAATCTATAGCTTATTACTTGAATTATGATTATAGGGTGCTAGGACTTGAAACTATCTGTGATTGTGGAACCTGACTGATATCAAGGTGAGTTCTCGTGTTCCCCTTTTTAGTTTGGTTTTGGGGATGAAGCATGCTCTATTTTAAACTGAAACTATTATCTGTAATACAATATGATACTTATGTTGTGGATATTGATGATACCATCTGATACATGAATCACAATCATTAATTCTTTTGTGAACTGCTTGTTTATATGGATAGATCTATTTGGGGAATCCCCCACACACAGTGGCTCCCGCTACAGGGAGGAACCCCCACTGAAGATCTAAAAGGATCATTGTGGCATGTGACAGGTTTTGTAAGAAACAAATGTGGACCATCCTGGCAGGTACGGTCCACTGCTATGAGGCTCAGATTCTCCCTGCGGGGTTAACCGGTACAACATAACTTTAGAAGAGGCAAGCCGGGACTGAGTGCAGGGTTGATTGTGACCCCATAACAGCTATAATAGATACAAATACTTTAACATGTGGACTTTAAGGGTCCCTTTATTTTCTGAAACAAAACCGCTTGAACTCACCAACTTTTTAGTTGACACAATTTATTTTGAGCATGTTTCAGGTAACCTCTGATGAAGGCCTAGTTGATTTGGAAGATGCATGGATGACTTAGCACCCTGACCTCATGGCATTATGGACTTTGCTTAGAACTTTGAACAATTTATAGTGAATGATACTTTAAATTATGTACTTTTGACATGAATCAATGGATGTAACCGAGCTAAGCCATTTAGTCCCGGATTTCATTTTAGTTATTATAATGCCATGTGATTATCCATACTTGTGTGCTCTTATGATGGTTTGTTTCCGCTGCCACATCCGTTGCTAGTCTGTGACGTCCCACCCTCCTTGGGCCCGGGATGTGACAATTTTAGTCTTCAGTAGTTATGAAAATGCTAAAGACTAAATTACTCATCAGTACTTATTTTTGACCTTTGCATACTAATGCTCATCAGTACTTGTGAGCTGAGAGCATCAGTATTAGTCAAATTATTCTAGCTGCAGCATACCAAGCCTTAGTACCAAATTTTGGAATATGGCACTATCTAAAAGCTTAGTAAATATGTCTGCAAGCTCATCAGCACTAGGCATAAACTTTGGATCAATCAGACCATTTTCATAGCAATCTCTAATAAAATGATGCCTGATCTCAATATGTTTGGTCCTAGATTGCTGGACTGGATTTTTAACAATACAAAGAGCTGAAGCACTACCCATTAGTAATGGAGTCTTAGTCTCTGTAATGCCATAATCCAAAAGTTGGTTCTGAAGCCAGAGTACCTGAGATGTACAACTTGCAGCAGCAATGTACTTAGCTTCAGCAGTGGATGTAGCAATTGAAGTTTGTTTCTTACTCTGCCAAGAAAGTAAACAATTGCCTAGGAATTGGCAACCACCAGAAGTGGATTTTCTGGTGACTTTGCATCCTGTATAGTCATTATTAGAGAAAGCAACTAATTTGCAAGAATGCCCAGTAGAATACCAAAGACCTAGTGATTGGGTACCTTGCAAATATCTAAAGATCCTTTTGACTGCAATCAAATGGGATTCTTTAGGTGCAGCCTGAAATCTAGCACAGGCACATGTTGCAAACATAATGTCTGGTCTAGAAGCTGTAAGGTACATCAAGGACCCAATCATACATCTGTAAAGGGTTTCATCAACCGCTTTACCTTTCTGATCAACATCCAGTTATGTGGTGCTGCTCATGGGAGTAGAACAGGGCTTACAGTTTTGTAAATCAAACTTATTCAACAGATCTTTTGTATATTTGGACTGATGAATAAAGATTCCATCAGCCCTTTGTTTGATTTGCAAACCTAGAAAGAACTGTAATTCCCCCATGGCACTCATTTCAAACTTTTGCTTCATGAGCTTAGTGAATTCATCACACAACTGTGGATCAGAGGATGCAAAAATTATATCATCAACATAAATTTGAACAAGTAGCTTATACTGTCCCACATTCTTAATGAATAAAGTTTTATCAATGGAGCCTCTAGTGAAATTATTCTGTAGAAGAAAATTAGATAATGTTTCATACCAGGCTCTAGGAGCTTGTTTTAGCCTAAAGAGCCTTATCAAGCTTATACACCCAATCAGGATGTTCATTGTCCTCAAAACCTGGTGGTTGACACACATAAACTTCCTCTTTTATTTTACCATATAAAAATGCACTTTTGACATCCATTTGATAAACTTTAAGACTGTGAAAGGCAGCATAAGCTAAAAACAATCTAATTGCCTCCAGTTTGGCCACAGGGGCAAAGGTTTCATCATAATCGATGCCTTCCTCTTGTGCAAACCCCTGAACAACCAGCCTAGCCTTGTTCTTGACAATTTGGCCCTTTTCATCAGTTTTGTTCCTAAACACCCATTTAGTGCCTATTGCACACTTACCTTGGGGTAAAGAAACAAGCTCCCACACTTGCTGTATTCTAAATTGAAGAAGCTCAAGCTGTATTGCTTCAACCCATCCATTGTCTCTTAAGGCAACACGATAATTCTTTGGCTCTTGCTGACTGATAAAGAGAGCATAGAAGCAGAAATTGGACAATTGACTTCTGGTTGAAACTCCAGCATTGGTATCACCAATGATTTGAGACGTTGGGTGATTCTTCAGCTCTTGATAGACTATAAGATCAGTGCAAGTGTTTGTAGGACCTTCAGCAGCAACAGATGGTGATGAAGATTCTTGAAACCATGTAGGAGATGGCAACTCAAATGAAGTAGAGCATGCAGAAATCTCATCAGCATTTGTTGTGGATGGAGCTGCTGAAGCTACAGGAGCATCAGGTTTAGTGGACTCAGGCAGATGGTCATTAAACCTGAAAAGGTGAGTACTGACTACATCATCATCAGTACCACTAGGTGGAGAACTGTTGACAGGAACAACAGCTGGAGGTTGATAAGGAACATATTGAAGTATGTCCAAATCAAACAACTCCACAGGGTTTTGTGGAATCTGGTCCTTTGGAGATTCATTGAACTTCACATGTAAAATCTCTTCAACCATATTTGTCCTACAGTTGAAAACTCTGTATGCCTTGCAAGTTGATGAATAACCAACAAAATACCCTGCATCCACCTTTAAGCAAACTTCTGGAGTGGATTGCTTGTGTTGAGAATGAAACAAGGACACCCAAAGGCTTTAAAGAAGGAAATCAAAGGAGCCAAATGATGGAGTACTTCATAAGGAGTCTTCATCAAACTCTGATTCACTAATACTCTATTCTGCACATAGCAAGCTGTGTTGACAGCTTCAGCCCAAAAGGTCAGTGGCAATCCTGAGTCAGCCAGCATTGACCTTGCAGCTTCAATGAGGGTCTTGTTCTTTCTCTCAACCACTCCATTCTGTTAGGAGTTCTT
This sequence comes from Flaveria linearis, assembly GCA_024085815.1. Lineage (NCBI taxonomy): Eukaryota > Viridiplantae > Streptophyta > Magnoliopsida > Asterales > Asteraceae > Flaveria > Flaveria linearis. The sequence continues at coordinate 15,796,881 of CM044012.1, forward strand.
GGAATACTGAACTGCCTTTTAATTCCCTTTGACAGGTAGAAGTCATCAAGTGTGTGATTTCTAAACTCTGTTCCATTGTCACTCCTCACACACTTGACCTGAAGGGAATACTGCTTCTCCACAAATAACATAAAGTTCATTATAGCCTTGGCGGCTTCATCTTTGGAGTGCAAGAAGAAAGTCCATACAAATCTGGAGTAATCATCCACAATTACTAGACAGTATTTCTTCTTTGCCATACTCATTACTCTGACAGGACCAAAGAGATCCATGTGCAGAAGTTGTAAGCAGGCAGTGGACTTTGGTTCTTCTATTAGAAGGAATGAGACTTTGTGTTGTTTTCCCTTTAAACAAGCAGTGCAGTTGTCTTCACACTTGAACTCCTTCAAAGGCAACCCTCTTACTAAACCATGGCTTATCAGCTGATTCATGTTTTTGAAGTTAACATGCCCCAGCCTTCTATGCCATAGAGTAGATTCTTGAGGAGAAGCCTTGGAGAATAGGCAAGGATGGCCTTTTAGGGCTATTTTCTTGGAAAGATCTAAGGCATATACTCTTCCTGTCCTGTTGGCCTTCAGGAGAGTATATTCATCCAACACCTTGTAAATCAATCTTAGAACTTTGGATGACAGAATCTGACAGTTCTGGCTGGTGAAAAGGGCAACATGGCCTTTATCACACATTTGACTAACACTCAAGAGATTGTACATGAGATTCTCCACATGATTGGCATCATCAAACCTTATTTCCCCATTAGAAACAAAGCCTTTGCCGATGATGTAACCTTTTGCATCATTGCTAAAGGAAACAAATCCCTTCTTTCCTTGAGAGTAGTCATTAAGAAGAGAGCTGCTTCCTGTCATGTGCATGGATCCTCCACTGTCTACATACCAGATGCTTCTTTGGCATGTTGAAGAACCCTGCAATCATCACAACAAGTTAGTTAGTTTTAGAGACCCAAACCTTTTTGGTTTTGGGTCTGTTCTTATCAATAGAGGCAACACTAACTGGTTGGTGATGTGTGACAGCCTGAGGTGAAGGAGATGGTGTAGAAGAGGAATCCTTTGGCTTGGATTTCCTTTTCTATGGTTTCAACATAGGAGCATCTAATTGGTTGACTCTTCCCATTAGATGTTGAACCATCATCACAAGTTGTGTCTGATTTTGTGATAAAGCTTTCAGCTCTTCAGACACATTAGTGCTTGCTGGAGATGGATTCCTGTGTTGTAGCATCTTCTTTTGAGCAACCTCAGTTGTTGCCTGATTAACCCCTACCTTCTTTTTTTATTTCCTTTTGGGCTTAGGGGTTTTAGGTTTGGATATTGCTGATACAAACTTGGACTCAAACTCAGTTTTCATTTCATTCATTTTCTCTTTAATTTTCTCTTTTTGTTTGAGTTTGGATCCCCTTTTATACCAGCAATCATCAGTAAGATGATTGAACAAGCCATATATTTCATATGGCTTCTTCTTCATCTTATGTTGATCATCTACTGAAGAAGATGAAACTGTTAAAGACATGTTCTTCAGCTGTTTGCTGTCAGTACTTGCAGTTTTTTTCCTTGCAGTACTTGCTTTCCTGACATCCTCTTCAGTAGTCTTCAAACCCTTTCTACTGGCAGTTTTCTTCTCTTCAGTACTGGTAGTAGTTGGAGTTTGAACTTCAGGTGTTATCACTTGCTCTCCAGTACTTTCAGTACTTCTAGAGACAACACCTGAGTTGATCAACTCTTTAATCATGTGACAGTCAGCATTTGAACCATCAGCTGTTTTAGCATCAGCTGATTGGTTTTGTGAGGAATGAATGCTGACTTCTACTTCTGATGATGCTGTATCAGATAGCAGGTCACATGATGAGAAGGATTGGTTATTGCTCTCTCCATCAGATTCAACTTCTGCTCTTGAAGTAAAATCTGTAGGAGGAGCAGTGTGATTATAACCAATGCCAAACTTCACATTGGAAGCAGATTGCTTACTAAGAAGCATTTCAAAACCCTTGCAGGATTGTACCCATCGATCACACTCTACCTGGGTAGCTGTAAGTGTTTCCTTGAGGTCTCTGTACTTCTCTAGAAGTACCTTTTCCCTAGCCTTATCATCTTTGATTTGGCGTTTAAGCTTATAAATCTCATTATTTTTATCATTAATGACAGCCTCAAATTCAGTTTTTCTTTTGGAAATGGTTTGCTCTAGCTCAAGGTTTTTATCAATTAAAGCTACATTTGCCTCTCTAATAGAAGCAAATGCTGCTATGCATGAATCAGAACAAATCTTGGCTTTAGCCTCAGAAGATACCTGTGATGAAGCATTAGAGGATGGCCCATCAGCAGACTCCAGGGCCATGAGAGCAAGGTTCCCAAAAGGATGATCACCACCATGTTGACCAGCACCTTGGAATAGTTGTTCTTGACCAGATAAATCATCTGGTAAACTACTCCAATCAACAACTCCTGGGGTGAAGAAGCTGTGTTGTTGAGGTTGGGGTTGATGATGAGATTGGGAAGATTAAGGCTCAGGGAGAGCATGTGGTTGCTGAGCAGGGGGTTCTTGAACTTGACTTGGCTGAGGCATATAGTAGCGGGGGTATGGGTATGGCATATGACCCTGAGGCACGAAGTAAGCAGGTGATGCCTATGCTGGTGATGGATGACTGGAACTGGTGGAGTGTTGCCCTTTGTGCTATGAGCTATTGCTTGGAAAAGTCACAAAAGGTGCAGAGGTGTTAGATCCAGATGATCTACACTCTCTAGCAAAGTATCCAAGCCTCTGGCACTTGTGACACCTCAACTTGTTCTTGTCAAAACCAACTTTGGTTTTGCCAGAGAGACCAGGAAATTTCCTCCCAGTTCTCTTGTAGAACTTTTGAGATCTGATATTTATCATAGCTATTTGACTCAAAATATCCATCTCATCCAAATCATCATCTGGAATGTTCTTCAAGTCCTCCATCAGAAAGCACAAGTTATCACTGCTACCACCTGAACTACTATCAACACCAACAAAAGATGTTCAGAATTGCGAGAGAAATCAATATGCTCATCATAGGCACTCTCAGATACAGCATATTCTGACTCTTGACCAATCAGGGCAGCATTGCCTGATACAAAGTCATCAGTGAGCTTGCCAGATGATGACAACTTCCTTTTCTGTTCTATCTCTCTCTCAAATGTAAGCAGTTTCCCATGAAGTTGGGTGAGAGATAGAGTGGTCAGATTTGCACTAGAGCGTAGGACAATGGTATAGTGTCCCATCTCTCAGGTAGTGATCTGAGGAATCGGTTATTCATCTGACTATTGGAATACTCTTGTTTGACCATCTTCAACTCAGAGATCAAACATGAGAATCACTCAAACTGTTGAGTCAGAGTCTCACCCTTCCTGTGAGAGAATGTCTCATATTGTTGGGCGAGGATTTCCCTTGTATTTGCTAAGACCTCATCGGTTCCTCCAAATTGTTCCTTCAGAGTAACCCAGAGATCATGGGCAGTTTCATGATGCATGAGCCCAGAATAGATTTCATTAGGCAGTGCCATGGCCAGAATTCCATGGGCTTTTGCATCAATCTCGAACAGCTTAAGATCTTCGTCCGAATATTGATCGGGTTTTTTCGGAACTCTCTCATTAGATTCAGGAAAGCTCACCATCAGCTTATAAGGTCCATGCACCACCGATTTCCAACAACCAGCGCTGTTGATGGATAGATGATGGAGCATACGCCTTTGCCAGATGTTATACTCACTCCTCACAAGCATCGGAGGCTTGGTTGAGGAGCCAGTATTGTGAGGATCGTTTGTTTGTGTCGCCATTTCAGATTTCAGTCAAATTCAAGGTAAACAAAACAAATCTAGCTCAAAAACCACGAGAACCTCAAGTTTAACGGCCAGAAGCAGCAGAAACTCAATCTCTATAACTAATTCTTGCAAATTGCTAATTCGATCAAACGTAGATAGCAATAGAGCAGTTTCAATGATCAATTGTTAAATTGATCAATGATTAACCAGCTCTGATACCATTTGACAGGATCTCAGCCTCTTGTTTGATCAATTAGGTTGTATTCGCAGCGGATTTAGTACAAGAATTAGAACAAACAAGCAAGAACACAATAGATTTAGCAATAAAACATCAAGTTATAGAGAAAGATAGAAGTTCTGCAAAAGAGAATATTTCATTCAATGCGTGCTTCGACAACGGCTACAATTAGGTCATCTTCCTTATATAGGCAAGAATGACGTCAGCTAATGTCACTTGACAGTGACATCAACCGTTATTAACAAACTACTGATAACAAACTAAACTACTGAAGATGTCACAACAGCTGACATCTTCTTACAAAATGCTAAGTGTCAAACTATTACAAGAACTGAAAAGAAACTACTGATAACTATAATGACTGAAGAACAAACTCTTCAGTCATTTTACAAACTACTAAAACATAAAAAGAAACATAAAAAGAAACAACTGAAAAGGAAACCATCACAAGAACTGAAGAATACTTCTTCAGCTGTTGTGACAAACTCTGAAGCTTCAGCACTTGTCTATAGACTTTGACTTCAGTTGTTTCATCAGCTGATGACTTTAGTAGATGTCATCAACTGATGTCTTCAGTCTTTAACTTCAGGTGTTTCATCAACTGATGACTTCAGTAGTTGTCATCAGTTGATGTCTTCAGTCTTTGTCTTCAGGCTTTGTGCTTCAGCTGTTGTTCTTCAGTACTTTGATCTTCAGCTAATGTTCTTCAGTTCTTTAGGCTTCAGTAGTTGAAGTCTTCAGCACTTCAGTTCTTCAGTTGATGATCTTTAGTACTTTGATCTTCAGTTGTTGAGGTCTTCAGACTTTGTCAAACAGCTGAATATGTCTTCAGCAGTTGTTGTGATGTCTTGTGGGACTTAGAGGTTTTTCTGATATGGCTCATTGGTTCTTTTGGTCCAACATTATAGTATGCATTCCTAAGGTTTAGGATGGTGGATTTGGGCTTAGAATGGGTTAGGATGAGCTTGGAGGTCAAAAATGGAAGATTGGGGTGGGGATGCACTACATTCTGCATCAGTTATGGCTAGGCGACCGACTGGAGGGCATACGGCCGACTAGAGGGTGATTGAGGTTCAATCGCACGATTGAAATTCAGTAGCACGACTGGAGGGCCAGTCGCATGGGGAGTCATACGACTGACGGCCCAGTCGTATAGGTGCTCATCCACATGAGGTCCATTCCATGAGGTCCATCGTATGAGGTCCATTCACATAGTGTTCAACCGCATGAGGTCCAATCGCATAGTGTTCATTGGCACGATTGAGAGTCCATTCGCATGAATGGGTGTTCATCTGCATTGGTGTTCATCCGCATAGGTCCATTCACATGATGTTCAGTCGCATGGAGGCTATGCGACTTAAGGGTGCCCATACGCCCAAATAGGGCTGTTGTACTCGAGGGGGGACATAGTTAAAGTACTAACTTTCGGGGGAAAGTGTAGAGATAAGTTTTGATGTGGAAGTTACCGTAGGTACATGTAAGATGACCATTAGGAACTTAGAAGTTATGTAGGGCATGATGGTGATGATGTTGCACGTTATGCATGATGTATGTTATGTATGTATGATGATGCCCTATATAGTAATGTTATAGTGTATGTTGATGTTCCTCATTATGATGAATGTTTATCTTTCCCGTCGTTTTACGTGTTATGTTAATGAATGAAACGAAAGTATTATGTAACGTGAAGTGAAAGATAATGAAAGAGGAACATGATGAATGAATGCATGCATTAATAATGAATGAGAGTAATAAAGGCTTGCAAGCAAACATAGGAGGTGAGCGACCTTGTTGTTGCAACAGACTCAAAATGGAATCCTTGTCTTTCGACCTCAGCAATCGTGGCTGTGTGCCACGAAGAGGGTAAAGCTTGACACTGGGATCAACCATTTTATAGAACCATCGCTGCATATCCTAGGTACTGTGGCCAGGAGGGTGATGTGCGCCGATATAGAAGGTCTATGATAGGCCTAGGTCCAGTACCATGATACAGAAGGATATTGCATGTGGCAATGGTTCACTTAAACTTTACCTTAGGTACTGTGGCCAGGAGGTGCGATGCACCGTTATAGAAGGTCTATGATAGGCCTAGGTCTAGTACCACGAAATAGAAAGGTAAGGTTTATGAGTAATGGAAAGAAAAGAGGTAAAGATGAAGGAGTAAGAAAGTTAAAGACATACAAAGAATGAAAGAAAGTTAAAGAATGACTTTCCAGACTTTTAATAACTTCCTGTAGCCGGTAAGGAGCGAGAGGGCGCCTGTGCACCTCCTATTAATAAGATCGCCAAATTGGTTTTCACGAGTAGTCACCAAATTACTCAACCTGTCGAATCGTATTCTATGTGTTTTTCTTGCTTCTTCCCAAGCAGCATCTTGGCTAAGCTCTAATGGGGTTTGACCTTTGGCCTGTTCAAGCGCGTCTCCTCTGCTTCCCCCATGAAAAGCGCCGGTGACCACTATGCTCTCGCCTTTTATTACTGCTTTCTTTCGTTACCTTGTGTGGGATTATGGGTTACTTTTCTGTTAGAAGGTGATGACTCAGGATCTTCCTTATGGATAAGATCTATAGATGCTTGCGCTGCGGGATCACACGGGAGGGTGAGACTCTCTTATTAGCTATTAACTTGACAGATTGAGTTATATCTTTCCCTAGTTCATGCAAGGCTAACCTTCGGGTTTCTGCTTTTAGGCAAGTCGCTAAGTCATCTTAATCCAGCGACGAAAACTCCTGCGCTAGGAGAAGCGCTCAATCTCGTCGCTTCGTCGCTCAGTCCATTGCTTCTTCCTTTCCGGCTCTTTAGACCAATACCAATTCCAGGTGCATATTCCATTCATGCATCTGCAGTTTCCTTTTCTTTCTACTTGCTCTGTTCCAGAGCAGTCCTGACTATGATGTAGTATAGGGAATTCTAATAAAACAGAAAGAGGAGAAAGCGCCATAGTGAGAATGATAACCGCTATGTAGCCAAGTCAAAGTACTATAAAGAGCACTATACAGATTGCTGACACTTCTTGTTACTTGACCAAATCACAACAAACAAGAAATACTAGGAGTCACATGACATTTTTCTAACTAAAGCCAAGCTAAGCTAACGGGAGGGAAAGGCCCCGAAGCAAGGCAAAAATCGAGCATCGAAGTGAGCATATAAGAAGAAGTGCTTAAAACTAAGTAAAAGGGCGATGACCTTTAACATGAATTACTTTCTGGAAGCAGGCTATGTCGCCACACCTCCCCTGCGAAAGAGGGATACGCAGCTGATTCGGTTAATCCTAATATGATATGCAATTTACATCCCTTCTATAATCGACACTATGAATATCCTAATATGATATGCAATTTCCATCTCTTCAATTTCCATCTATTCTATAATCGACACTATGAATATCCTAATATGATATGCAATTTCCCCTTTTCATAATACCCACGGTAAGCATCCTGCTCCCGATCCAGAGCTACTGCTTCAACAATCAACTGAGCTTAGGAAGTCAGGTTAAGACGTCGACTTATAATTGGTCTTGTCCGAGGAGATGAAAAATAATTAGGGCTTGCTTTCTCAATTCACATCTATGAGCGATGATTCCTCTATCTCTTGCTCGCTTCGATCGGACTCTGGCAGCTTAGGGAAGAATTATGGCTCGCTAACAAGGCCCCTAAATGACTGCTCAGAAGGCCTACCTCTTTTTTTCCCAATCTCTCACTCGCTCGTCCCTCTCTCATGAAAGATTGTCTCTCCTCTCCCGACGAATTTTAGTCATGTCTATAGCCAGTTGCTAAGACGATTCCCACTCAAGCATTCTCATTCAACGGTCTATCAATGCTACCTTATTTAGTTCAAAATGACTTTCTTGAATGAAAGTACGGAACGAAAGAAACATAATGATAAAGTATGAAACGGGATCCTTGCCACTCGACCTCCGTAATCATGGCCGCGTGCCGTGAAGAGGGTAAAGTTTGACAGGATCTATATAGAAGCAAAATATAACGAATGATGAAGATAATAATGATATTATCTATGTGTACGTATGATGTGTGATAGCATTAAAGTAAAGAAACACTTTTAAATGAAAGTAAAGTATTTATTTTAAAACTAGAACTTACTCAGCAACGCTGACTTTTTATGTGTTTCCAGTTGGCAGGTAGGGTTGCTGAGGATGGCACGGGGCGGCTACTCAGCTCTTTTGGATGGTATTCTTTTGTATAATGCTTTTGTGATGTAATGCAACAATATAAATTTTGTAATTGATTAACGTTGTATTAACTTGCAAAAGCATTTGTATGGAAATGAAAAGTTATTTCACTGATTCCACTGCAATGTTTAATAAAGTTAATGAAATTATATGGTTTAAGAGCGATGAATGGCCAGCTGTAAGCATCCCAGGAACGGGGCCTTATATTATTACTAAGTTGCTTGCTTCGATATTTTTGGGGGGTTACATATAGGATTGAAGAATCCAATGAAAATAACTTCCAATTGGTATACAGCAATCGAAAATCGGCAATAAATATATTAATGTTGAGTTGGCAATCTTTTGTTTAGTTCCAAATTTCAAGGTATGAAATATGAATGCATATGCATGCATCCAAGTGTGTGTGTGTCAATATATATATACATATATATATATACACATATATATACACACACATATATATATATATATATATATATATGTATATATATATCTATATATACATATATATACATATATACATATACATATATATATATATACATATATATATATACACAC
>CM044012.1:15808158-15916564 GCA_024085815.1 Flaveria linearis
TCACCATCATCATCATAAAAATCAAAGTCTATATGATTAAGATCATCATCATCTCTAACTGGATTTTGTATGGGCATCATGTGCTCAGGCTCGACAAACGCCTCTCCAGTAAATGGTGCAGGCTGATCCTCAGTAGCCTGAATAGGGTCATCTAGAATTGGCTCTTGATCAGCACTAGCAGTGTCTGTGTCCATTTAGTATGAACAGGAGCTACAACATGCGCTGTAGCAATAACATACTCTTCAACATGAACTGGAGCTATCACTGGCTCAATAACAGGCTCTGTAGCTATAGTTGTCTCAACCTTAGCATCGGGATCAACATTTTGTTGTCCATTAGATTCTCCAACCTCAGTGGTATATGGTGTGAAAGATGAATACACATTTGAGGTGAGATCTCTTATATTCTGTTCCATGATCTGTATATAATTGACCAGGAACTGCTGTTGGCTCTCTAAACTTCTAAACCTCTTATCCTTATCAATCATACCCCTGTATAAATCATCAATAATCTGGGTCTTCCCTATAACCTCGTTCTCCAATACACTCACTCTCTGCTCAAGAGTAGCCCTCGTAGGTGATAATGGTCTGGGTTCAGGAGCAGTGTTGTGGTAATCAGCATCTCCAAAAAACTCATCATGACTAGATTCCCTTGGATGTGTCTTTAGTACATCAGATGTAGTGGGCATTGAAGTAGAAGTCACAGTACTTGACTCTGTGACAACCACTAATGGTGTAGCCTTACCAATAGTAACTGGTACGTCTTGTACTAGAATATCCTTAGTCGTCATGGTGGTCATCGGGGTCCAAAGCTTCCTCAACACGCCTCGTCCTCTACCCCTACCATGCGGACTCTCGCTGGCTCTCCTAGCCATCCTCTTCCTCCTACCATGAGTGATAATTGGTGTTTCATCAGGAACAAAATCAACGTCTCGTTCTTCAGCAGTGCGTTTTGCTAGTGTTTCATGCACTCTAGGATGCTCTTGAAGAACATAAGGAACATTCCCGACTTGGTCACTGTCTGTCTCACTACTACTGCTAGTGAACCACGTGTTCACCTCATCCATATCAAAACAATCTTGAGCTGTGCTCGTGGATGGACTGACAGTCTATGTAGCTTTAGCATGAGTAGCAGATGTGGATATACCAGATGTAACATCTTCATGTATCTGTGTAGCCTATGTCTCAGTCTCTTGGGTGCTTGGCTCAGCTTGGAAGTCTTTAGTAATCCTTCCAAGCTTAGCAAAGTGTGAACCATCCCAAGCATTCCCTCTTGCTCCCATAAGATATGTGAATATGTCCTTCTTCATCACCATCACAGTGTATGTGGATGAATCAGACACTGCTAACTCAAGATGAGAAGCATTCACTATCATCTGAATAAACAGGGGATACATCACAAACTTCTTCCTTATAGTAGCTGTCACATTCTTTTGCATCTCGGAGAATATTGCCCTAGATATGCTGTAACGTAAGTCATCGACTAAAGAAACCAGCAGGGATCAGAATACAGCACTGAGATTATCCATGCCTGCCCTTAGGTTGCTAAGACAGTGGATAATCACATGGCATAAATACTTCTAGAATAGTGGAAGATACTTCTTCTCCAGTGATGGGTACCGATGGTTGTAACCCATACGAATCAAGCAATCTTTCACTGTATCATCATCTATCTTGATCGGTGCGTGTGGGTGATCTTCTAACAACAATACACTAGTAATCTCCTCAGCAGTGATAACAACCCTCTTCTCCTTAACCGTTATAGTAATGCAAGGTTCACCATCTCCGTCTATCTCGTTGGCAGCATTTTGCCAAAACTGGTCAATACCATCTGAGTATATAGACGGGTTAGCCAAGATGGCATAATGTACCCGAGACGACTTCAGACCATCAATGAGTGATCAAAACAATGCCTTGTCGTCTGGCACATCTCCAAGATATGCAACAGCGTTATGGTTTTTGTTAACACCAACGGTCTAGCCATCTGAAACAATAACGGAAAAACTATAAGATATAATGAAAATCAGGAAAAATAAATTGCACTTAGAAATATGTTTCAACACTTCAAAAATTTCAATATTTGAACTTGTCGTGTGAAAACTCCTAATTCTCGCGCGAAAACTAAATTTTTAAAATTAAACTTCTCGTGCGAAAGATTTGATTTTCGCATGAAACCAAGTTTAATCAAAAGGTCAACTTCTCATGCGATAAGTTCAGAATATATGAAAACTTTTCAAAAATTTTCGCAGCTGTTCACCTTCCTGGAACTTTTCACGTATATCAACTATTTAAAATTCAAATTTTCAATGTATCGATTTTAAGTATTTTAACCATCAAATCATGTACTATAGATCCTATCTAGTCATTATTAAGTTTTATTGTTATTAAATCATCCTAATTAAGTGTTTATTAGTCCTTTAAGTTTTAGTCTCGATTCAAACCAACACGAAACGAAGCAATAAACACCAATATACCTTAGTATTCACTTCAAAATATATATGGGACAACAATGAATGCACATAACAAGTTGGAGAGAGGTTTGACACTTAGTAATTTTTGAGAAAAAAAATCAGAAGAAGTATGCGAATACTTAGGTTTTCGCATGAACTATTGCTTTTAAAGTGCTCAGACTTCTCGCGCAGAAGTCTGAGTTCTCGCTTATTACATTTTCGCATGGGATGAAGTTCTCGCGCGAAAAGTGTCTTTTATTGTATCTTTTTGATTTTTCAATTTAAAAATTCTTATTGAGAATTATTGAATTGTTATGAAAATGATTATGTTTGACTAACTGTTTACTTTTATACATACACGCTTAATTTTACAAATTTTATGAGACTAGAACAAAAACTATTAAAAATATTTTAACAAAACAAAACAACAACTACTTATTATAAAAAATTATTTTTTTATAAATTTTCAAATATAGGATTGTATTTCTTAGAAATTGATCATTGACATCATCCAAAATTTATTTATAAAAATGACTAGTTACGTTGATTGCCAGTATAATGTATCCTCTTAAACTTAGAGTACAAGTTTACTTAGACACATAAGCTATGATTTTATCATGTTTTGGTTATGTTAAATGAATTCAGTGTATCCAACAATCACAAATCCTGCAAATCTCTTATTCAGCTTCAAGACACTATCGAGATTTCAAGTCACTCCAATTTGACTTAAGCCTTTTACTTCTGTTCAGCTTTCTTAGATTTCAGTATTGGCTTAAATAATATCTATTTGAGCATAACTAACACGAGAAACGTTTATGAACACAGAATATTAACAAGTTGTAGGACTTATTAACAGCCAGTCAGACTTATGTTTTACCCTCACAAAACATTTAGGACTTACATGTCAAGTCGGACTTACATGCCCCATCTTTTGATTTTGCCTTCTGTGTCATAACATATTCTCAAAGGTGAAAATATTAGCATATAGTATATAGGTCTATGACATATCTTATTAATGTGCCATTGGCATCTTTTATTCCTATATGGCCTTTTTGGCATCTTTTTGCTTATTTTGTTTATTTTTCTCTTTTGTATTTTGATTTTCCTTTGATAACATTTTTATCTTTTGCTTTTACTCATATATATATATATATATACACACATATATATACACATATATATATATATATATAAATATGTATATATACATACATATATATATATATATATATATATTGTATGTATATGTATGTATGTATGTATGTATGTATGTATGTATGAATGTATGTATGTATGTATGTATGTATGTATGTATGTATGTATGTACGTATATAATATGATGTATGCCGAATAAGAAAGCAACTGGCTTGAGTATGACAAGATGGTAACTCTCAGTCTGTTTTAGGATGAAGTCAGTGCATTCACAAAACCTTAATGTGCTCCCCACTTCAGTTATAAAGGATTTAATTTTCAGTGTATCATAGAACATAGTACTTTTCATTCTTGTTCGTCAAGCCTATCAACATATCAAACATAATCGAAGTCAGTGTTTTGTATGCCTTTGTATGTAACAATACAAAATCAAGAAATGTACTATCATTTCCTATATGCACTTGAAAATTTAGATTTTCATTTTCTTTACCACATAAATCTTTTTAAATTACTCCCCCTAAAAACAAACACTATATGTTTTAAGTATTTTTCAAATTTTCTCCCCCTAAAATTGTGATTATCTAAAGGAAAATTATAATTTTAACGAAAAAAAAGAAAAATATTTTTATAAAGGGTGTAAGCATAACAGTTAACCAAAGTTAATCATTTCTAAAAATTGGACTAGAAAGTTAAATCGGGAATGATCAAACGCCTTAGTAAACAAATCAGTAATGTTGTCATCTGAGGAAACTGACTCCAAGTGAATTAGTTTTCGATTGAAACAATCACAGATGAAATGCATGCGGATGTCGATGTGTATTGTTTTAGATTGTTGAATTGGATTCTTCACAATACTAAGAACTACAGTGTTATCACACAAAATCTTGGTGTTATAAATGTTAAGGCCATAATCAAAGTTATTGCTGGATCCAAATGATCTTTGAACAACAACGTGAAGCAGCTACATATTCAGCTTTTGCAGTTGATGTGGACACAGTCTGCTGCTTTTTGCATTGCCATAAAATCAACCTATTGCCAAGAAATTGATATCCATCAGTTGTTGATTTCCTATCCAAGTTACATCCTGCATAATCACTATGAGTATAAGCAAATAAATTGATATCGAAGTTTTAGGATACCAAAGACCAAGTGTTGGTTGACCCTTCAGATACTTGAAAATCCGCTTGACAGCTTTCATATGAGATTCCTTTGGATTACTCTGATAACATGCACATTACAAAAAGGGAACATGATGTCCGGTCTACTTGTAGTAAGATCATTAGAGAGCCGATCATTTATCTATACATGTGTCGATCAACATCTTCTCCCATGAGATCTAGAGTCAAAGTTGGACGAGAAGACATAGGAGTTGGAGTTATCTTGGAGTCTTGAAACTTGTATTTATCAAGAATAGTATGAATATACTTTTCTTGGATGCCCAAGAAGAATGATATCTTTCCAAGTGAACTCATCTCAAATTTCTTCTTCATCACAACTTCAAATTCCTTACACATATCATCATTGGTAGATCCAAAGATAATATCATCAACGTAACCTTGAACAAGAATTAGATCATCACTAATCTTCCTTATGAACAATGTTTGATCAATAGCAGCTCTTGTATATCCATTTGTAAGAAAATATTTAGTGAGAGTAGCATACCAAGCACGAGGTGCTAGATGTAATCCATAAAGTTCTTTGTCTAACTTTTAGACATAGTCAGGATGATCTGGATCTTCAAAACTAGGTGGTTGATAGACATAGATTTCCCTTTTCATTTCACCATACAAAAAAAGCAGTTTTGACATCCATCTGATAAACTTTGAAGTTCTTGTATGAAGCAAAAGCCAGAAATATCTGTATAGCTTCAAGTCTTGCAACCGGAGCATATACTTCATCATTATCAAGCCCTTCAATTTGATAGAATCCTTGTACAACAAGTCTGGCCTTGTTACGAACAATCACATCTTTCTCATCCATCTTATTCTTGAATATCCATTTCATTCTGATTGGCAACTTACCCTTTGATAGTTCATATAGATGCCAAACATTAAGCTTCTTGAATTGCATCAACTCGTCTTGCATAGCCTCTACCCAACTATTTTCTTTTAATGCCATTTCAAGGTTCTTTGCGCTATTTGAGAAATAAAACAGGAATACAAGCATGTATTTATTTCTCCAGAACGACTTCAAGTCTGAACGCCTTGTGATAATCGACCAATAATGGCTTTAGTTGGATGATCTTTATGAATTCTCAGCTAAGGAATGACATAATCAGATATAACTTCTTCTATATTGGATATATGACCTACTGGTTCTTCAAAGTGGTTCCTCCTTCAGGTTAATACATGATATCTTCCTCTTGATGACTACATTATCAATAGATAAAAATCAAATGGAACTTGAATAACATCAATGTGATCATCTTGTGTAGAGGAACAACTTTGATCAGAATCTTATGGAACTTGCTCAAATGCATGATCAGTCTAAATAACATCAGATTCTGAGACCTATGGAGCAACTGTAATTGGTGTAAAAGTAGGTATGTCTGAAGACATTCCTTGTGCTTGAGATGAAATGGATCCAAGATCATCAGCAAACAAATCTTGAATAGATGATGTTAAAGGAGTAGCAGCTGTAGATACAATAGACGAATGATTAAATGCTTTAAATAAAGAACCATAATCATAAACCCATTAAGGTGAAAAACCTACATCAGTTTTGTTAGACTCATGCCAATCAATATTAAATAACTCAATTATTTGTTTTGATCTTTTATGATAAACCCTATATGCAACTTTATTGGCTGAGTAGCCAACAAAGTAGCATTCATCAACTTTTCATCAAATTTAGATTTTGAATCAGATGTGTTTAACAACGTACAACAACATCCAAAAGTTTTGAAATATTTGACTTTAGGTTTATGTTTGAAAAAGATTTCATAAGGAGTCTTATTTTGTTATTTATTGATTAGAACATGATTCTAAACATAACAAGTAGTGTTAATAGCTTCAGCCTAAAAGAATGAAGGTAATTTGGCTCCTGATAACATGGTTCTTGCAGATTCAATTAATATTCTGTTTCGTCTTTCAGCAATTCCATTTTGTTATGGAGTTCGTGCTAAACTAAATTGCCTTGCTATCCCCTTTGAATCACAAAATTCATTCAATGTCCGATTACAAAATTCAGTGCCATTATCACTTCGAATGCGTTTGACTGTTTTTCCGTCTGATTTTCCACTAGAGTCGTGAATTTTATCAGTAAATGAGGTGTTTCATCTTTGGTTGCTAAAAAGATCCATTCATATCAAGTAAATATGTGTCTTTGTGTCTCGGAGTTCTCAATAAGATCCATTCAACAGGTATTACAAATCCAGGTTTTAGAATTGAACATTCTTTATCAGTGAAATGAGTGGAATATTGTTTGTCACAGATTTGAGAAACACTTAACAAATTATGTTTTAGTTCCTCTACAAAGTTGACATCTTCAAAACTTAATACACCATTTGACACTGTACCTTTCTTTGTAATTTTACCTCCTTTGTCTCTAACAGAAATAACATATCCTCCTTGTATGGTTTGATGTTGTTTAACAGAGATATATTACCAGTCATGTGCCTTGAACATCCATTGTCAACGTGCCATACACTGTTAATGTTGGGTATTGGATGTTCCTGCACAAATGAAACATTCATTCATTTTTAGGAACCCAAGCCATGGTTGACTTGAGTACATCATATTCATCCAAATACGATATAAATTTCAGTATCATATCTCTTTTATCATTGAAGATGTAATCTTCAACAATATCAGGTTCTGCTTCCTTTTCTTTTATATTCCATTTCTGAATTGGTTTGACCAGATTTAAAACCAATTCCTTAATAGAAATTTGTGAAGAAGTTGAATTGTCATCATTAATAGATAAAGGTTTCTTGTTTGTAAGTTCCTTTTGCAAAGTGATATTTGGAAGATCATTTCTTTTATCAACAAACGATTTTAATTGAATCAAATTTCTTTTATACTTTGTATTAAGAAAGAATTATTTTCTATTATTAGCAATAGATTCATGAAAGCTTTGTTTACTTGTGTTGGGCCTTGAAAGGATCATACATGCCAATTCAAGTGATGGGTGATGGTTGTTCTATTGGCAGTTTCCCACAAGTCCAAGAAGAAATACGGGTGAAGAAAAGACAAGTGTTGGCTATCCGCATTTGTCTATGCGGATGACCAAGGAACAAATACTGATAAGTGTTTGTTCTTCCGCATATACAAATGCGGATAGTTAGAACAAATGCTGCTAAGTATTTGTTCATCCGTATTTGTTAATGCGGATGCACTAAAGAAATGCTGATAAGTGTTTGCTAATCAGAATAATTTAATATTGATGACTAAACACTTAATGCAGATGAAGAAACAAGAAATGCTGATGAAGCCAAGGCATTTGCATTAGTTAATGCGGATGTTCAACAACTAATGCGGTTGAAGACTTTTGTACTTAGACTAGTATTCTGTATAGTTGTCAGGGTAGTTTAGTCTTTTTGTACAGGCTTTATGTCAGCCTATAAATAGAATAGAATATCCATCATATGTAAGTTTTTCATTCACAAAGATATCTAGTACTCAAGTGACAAGGTTCTGAGGTTGTCTTTTTACTGTTCTTGAAAACCCTAAAACCCATTGTAACTTGTTTGTTCAGATCTGTATTGTTCAGATCTGTGATTGAACACAAACAAAATACACAAAAACCAACAAAAAAAAACAAAAAGAAACTTCTACAGCACAATAAAACCCTACTGACTACTACTGTTCATAAAACTCATTACATTAACTCATTAATGAAACTGTGGACTCTTTGGACTCTTGGACATAAAATCAATCTAACCATATTCAAACAATCTAAAATTAGTTTATAAACCATGGGTTCTATTAACTTTTCTGAACTTGGCCATGCTTCTAAACCTCCAATGCTTAAACACACATCTGAGTTTAAGTAATGGATATTGTAGGTGTAGATCCGGACTATTGGATATCAATATGTAAAGGGCCTTACATTTTAGTTTCTTTGAATGCTAACCAAGCTGCACAATATAAGAGAGTCAGAATCCCCATTAAGGATCCAAACCTTAATCTTGATGATGATTATTATAAGAAGATTAAGATTGATCTTAAAGCCTACTCCATTCTAACTCAGGCTTTGAAGATGGACGTACTCAAAAGATTAGAGAAATACAGCACTGCAAAAGGTGTATGGGATGCACTTCAGATCATGTGTGAAGGGAGCAGTGAGGTTACTGAGATTAATAAAGACAAACTGATTAATCAATATGAAACCTTCCATCATACCAAAGGAGAATCTATCTCAAAACAGCTTCATAGATTCGTCCAACTAGTAAATGATCTGGAGATAATAGGGGTCACCTACAAAGAAAAAGAGATGAACAAGAAGATGCTACACAGTCTGCCTGAAAGCTGGGAAGCAAAATGTGACCATGCTGAAAAAACACTTGATCTGGAGAACACAAGCTTAGACATAATGATAGCAAAGATTGAAGCTCTTGAACTGGATGAGAGAAGCAGAAACTTGAGTGGACTTCAAGTCATTAAGGCTTACAAATTTCCATCAGAAACTCATTCTGTGTAAAATGCCTTCATTACTGAAGAGGATGATTTTCTATCATCTAGAGATCAATCCAGATCCACTGGATTCATTGCCTCATCTCAACCATAGAAGAAATCAATCTCTGATCCATCTACTTCCACACCTACTAACTTGCCTTTGATCAGAAATCTGAAGAACAGAAGGCTACTTACAATGCCTTTGTTGCATGTTTTGAAACACACTTTGGAGGAAGAGTCACTTCAGCTAACCTAATCCAAGAAGATCTGGAGGAATGGATCATGATGATGTTAAAGAAATGGATTTGCAATTGCAAATGGCCATAATTTCTATGAGAGCAAAGAAATTCTTCAGGAAAGGTAAAAAGCTAAGCTTGAATGAGAACACCAAGCTTGGATATGACAAATCCAAGGTGAAGTGTTTCATCTATGGTATGTCTGGCCACCTCTCAACGGAATGTAATGCACCCAGAAGAAACAACAACAACTACCAAAGAAGCTCACACAATCAACCACACTCTCAATCAACTTCATCTTTAGCTCCTCAATCAAGTCATCAAAACCAGTTTTAGCATCATCTTCATCATCAACCAACACATCAAAGTCAGTTCCAACTGACATAGCAAGCCCATGGAAACAGCCAGTCAACCTCAAATGCACTTGTCATCTGACAAGACAACCTCAATTCCAAAATCATGCACTCATGGCTCACATTAATGATAGTCCCACTCCCATTCCATCTAAGGTAAAAGCTAATCTCTGTAGTGAAGAATGTGTCACTGAATTACAAGGGTATAGATCACACAATCACAAATTGGCTGCTAAAATAATAGAAGAAAAAGTAAAATATGAAATGCAAAGATGTGAAATGAAAAGCTTTGAAATCAAAATCAAGTCACTAATTTATGATATTGAAAACTGCATGGTGAGAAGTATACTCTAGTAGCTGAGAATGAGAGGTTAACTGAACTATTAACCAAAACCAAAGCTGAGCAACCAGCCACTGAAGTGAAACTTGAAAAGTTTTAATTCTCTTTTGCTAAGCTACAAGAGTTACTTGACTCACAAAAGGAGCCAAAAGACATGACTGGAATTGGATATAATTCTTGTCCACCATCATACAATTGACAAGTACGCTGGCATGCCTGAGCCTCTTACTTTGTCTGAACCAAATGAACCTAAATTTACTAAAACTAAAACACTAGTTTCAGACAACAAATCCTCAAAATAATCCAAATGTGTACATTAAAACAAATGAGGATAAAATCAGATTAAGTCATCCTATTAAGATAAAAGAATGCTCAGACAAACATGTCAGTGTAAAGAAACAAAAGAGTCCAGTCAAGTCCATCATTCCTTTTATGAAATTCATCACAGAAAGACTCAAAGTAAAGAGAGATGCTAAACTTCCTTTGAAACCTACTGCTGAATTCAAATCTGATAGTGAGGTTAAATCTCCAAATAATTCAAGCAAATCAGACAAGGTTTCAATAAAAACTAAAGGCAAAGCTTTAGCATCACCATCATTTAGAGCAAAATCCCCAAAGTATCAATCGCTAAAAATAAATATTGATCTGTGCTCACCTCCTAAATCAAAACAAGGAATAGGTTTTGATATTTCAACAAAAAGGATGTTGAAAAATTTGATTTGGAGGTGACAAAGGCTCAAAAGAAGCAAAGACATCCTTCAAACAAGAGACATAGTAGAGTTGTGAAACAATCTACTGATATCGAAAAGGATGAACTTGCTTCTTTAATCAAAACAAAACAAGGGTCAAAGTCAAACTCAATTAAGCATCAAGAAGCTTCATCATCAAAAACAAAGATCAGACAAATGTACTGTGAAAACTATGATATGTCAAATCACAACACAGATGAGTGTTATTACAACCAATACTGCTCAAATGGTAACATGAACAATCATTCAAACATGAATTGTTATTTCAACAAGTATTGTTCAGTGTGTGATATGACAAATCACAATATATCTGAGTTCTTATTTAATTAGAAATGCTTGAGAGTTCCTTAAAACAAGCCCATTTCACCAATTTCAACTGTCAAAGTCAAATATAAAGTCCAGTGCAGAATAGACAATCAAGAATCTCAAATTCGGATGATGACTTCTATGACAATTGGCAGTCAAAGAGCATCAAACAAAAGCAATATAAACATATGAAACAATTACTCAATGTTTTTCCAAGACTTAAAACAAAAGTGATTTCTGAAAATAAAAAACATGCACAATTTCCATTAGAAATAGGGACCAAAGGTTTGATGACTCCTCTGACATGTCAGCTAAAATCGAGAAAAAAGAAAACAAGAAGAACCCCACACAAATCAATCAAAGCATCATCCTCTAACATTCAACCTAGAGGAAAATACCAAGAAGTTACAGTCCTAGATATAAACGGGAAACCCAAGACCATCATGGCTTGGGTTCCATATTCTAATTAGTTTGTTTTTGCTTGCAGGTTCATCCAAACAGGTCCAACAGCTTATGGCATGTGGACAATGGATGCTCCCGACACATGACAGGAGATTGTTCCCTCGTTCATGACTTCAAGCGTATTCAAGGAACTACTGTAGCATTTGGTGGAGTTCACAGGTGGTAGGATTATGGGTGAAGGATCTGTGACAAATGGATTGCTCAGCTTTGATAGAGTGAACTACTGTGAGTAGCTGAATTTCAATCTTCTTAGCGTGTCTTAGATCTACGACAAGAAAATTCTACACACATCACTGACACTCATTGCTATATTCTGAAACCAGGATTTCAAATTCCTAAAGAATGGTTGTCTTGAAGACCCCGAGGAAGAATAGTACCTATGTCCTAAACCTTAATTCTGCACATCTTAATGAAGAAACATGTCTTGTATCTAAGGCATCATTTGATGAGCCACAACTCTGGCATAGATGCTTAGGACATACAAATTTCAAAACATGAACAGACTGGTCAAAGGAAACCATGTAGTTGGTCTTCCTCAAAAAGAATTTCACTTCATTGACCACTGTTCAGCATGTCTCAAAGGAAAACAACACAAGTCGTCTCATAAACCAAAGCTTGTGAACACAAACAATACTTTATTGAAGCTACTTCACAAGCATCTTTTTGGACCAACTCATGTTATGAGCATTGGAAAGAAATAGTATTGTTTAGTGATCATTGATGATTATTCACGTTTTACATGGGTTTTTTCTTACTTCATAAAACGAAGCATCACAAATAATAAAAGACTTTATCACTAAGATTGAAAACCAACTTGATCATAAAGTAAAATCAATTAGAAGTGATAATGGAACAAAATTCAAAAACGAAGATCTGAGTTCATTTTGTACAACCAAAGGCATTGCGCATCAATTCAGTGCAACTAGAACTCCTCAACAAAATGGGGTAGCTGAAAGGAGAAATAGAACACTGATTGAAGCATCATGAACGATGCTAGCAAATGCTAAACTGCCTATTACCTTTTGGGCTGAAGCAGTCAACACAGCCTGCTTTGTACAAAATAGAACTCTGATAGTCAAATAAAGCAATAAGACACCTTATGAACATATTTTTCTAAGAAAACCATTCATTGGATTCTTCAAGTCATTTGGTAGTCCTGTATTAATATTAAACACCCGAGATCATTTAGGAAAGTTTGCTCCAAAGTCTGATGAGGGATTCTTTGTAGGTTATTCCTCAGCTTCAAAGACTTTCAAAGTGTTTAATCCTAGACTGAACATAATTGATGAATCAATTAATGTTCAGTTCAAGGAACACTCCTTTCCTAAATCAATCAATGGTCCCGACTGGTTATTTGATATTGACTCATTTACTAGATCTTTTGATCAGTTCCACTTGTCATATGCAGATAACCTACAATTAGTTGAATCTTCTAGAGCAGTAGAAAGAAAAGATGATTTTCCCATGATTCCTCCTACTTCTGCTGATCAACCGATAAAGATGTTCCTTTACATGCTGATCCTGTCAGACAAGCACCATAAAATCAGAATGTTTCAACTGACGCTGGTCCAAGTTCAATACTAACTCCTTCTAGTGAACCATCAAATGAAGTGAGGAATCCAGCTCCAGCTACTGTCCCAGTTGAGACTAAGAGAAATGCAAATGATGACGGTGTTCAAAGTACAGCAGATGCCCAAGCAGAAACCAATGAAGTCTTTGATTACTTTCATCACTCTCCCACATCACAGCATGAAGGTGCCTCTTACCATGATGATATGAATGTCTCTAACCTTGATGTATCAATAGCTGGTGACTCTATTCTGACCACCAGGATACATAAGGATCATCTAGTGTCAAGCATCATTGGTGAACTAGATGAGCAGGTGACTAGAAGCAAGTCAAGTATTGCAAACATCTATTTGTTTTCTTGCTTTCTATGTCAGACAGTACCCAAGAACATAAAAGAGGCTCTTTAAGACAACAGCTGGATCGAGGAAATGCAGGAAGAGTTGCTACAGTTCAAGAAACAAGATGTATGGCAACTGGTAGATCTCCCTGAAGGTTAATACATTATCGGTACCATCTGGCTATACAGAAACAATACTGATGATAGGGGCATTGTCATCAGAAACAAAGCAAGATTAGTGGCATAGGGATACACACAAGAAGAAGGCATAGACTATAATGAAAGTTGCTCCTGTATCCAGATTAGAAGCTATCATAATTTTCCTTGCATACTCCACATCCATGAAATTCATGGTGTATCAAATGGATGTGAAGTGTGCCTTTCTCTATGTCAAGATCACTGAAGAAGTCTATGTGAGTCAACCTCCAGGCTTTGAAGACCCTAATTTCCCTCATAGGGTATACAAGCTTGACAAAGCTTTGCATGGTCTTCATCAAGCCTCACGAAAGACTCTATCATCTTTTCTGCTCACAAATGGATATGAAAGAGAAAGAATGCTCATACTCTCTTCAGAAAGACAAAGGAAAAGACATGTTGCTAGTCTAGATTTATGAGGATGATATCATCTTTAGCTCAACAAACAAATAACTCTGCAAAGATTTTGAAGATCTCATGCATTCCGAGTTCCAAATGAGTGCAATAGGAGAACTCGCTTTCTTTTTAGGAGTGCAAGTACAACAAACAGCAGATGGAATCTTCATCAATCAATCAAATATATGGAAACCATGTTGACGAAGTTTCATTTTATAGATTGTCAGTCTATCAGAACTCCTATTGATACCAAGATGAAGATAGGTCTAGATCCAGAAACAAAATCAGTGGATCAGACTCATTACAGATCTATGATTGGATCACTCATGTATCTAACAGCTAGTAGACATGACATTATGTTTGGTGTATGTGTTTATGCCAGGTATCAAGCAGACCTCAAGGAATCTCATGTGAATGCAGTCAAGAGGATATTTAGATATCTCAAGGTCAAGCCTGCACTTGGATTATGGTATCCAAGGAGGGAGATTTCAATCTCTATGCATACACTGACAGTAACTATGGAGGATGCAACTTCAATAGGAAGTTCACATCTGGCGGTTGTCAATTTCTTGGTCCCAGACTGGTCTCTTGGCATGTAAGAAGCAGACAAATGTGTCTGTTTCAACACTAAAAGCTAAGTAAATTGCAGCATAAGCTTGTTGCTCTCAATTTCTCTGGATTCAAAACCAGATGCATGATTATGGTTTTAACTTCTTGCACACACCAATTCATATTGACAACATAACAACAATTTTCATAACAAATAATCCAGTTCAACACTCAAAAACAAAACATATTGAAATTAGATATCACTTTCTGAGAGATTGTGCTGAAAAAGGGTTAATCAAATTGATACAGGTTCACATGATAATCAATTAGCTGATTTATTCACTAAGGAATTTGATCCAAGTAGATTTGAATTCTTAGTTCAATCAATTGGCATGATTAACCTTGAGTAAAAACCAAAATCAACAAAAACATTCAAAAATTCAAAAAAAAATACAAAAAGAATTTATCTTGTAGAAATATAGGTCTTATACTTATGGGAAATGATATAATTACAGTCGTTATATCATTCGCTGTGCTTATTTATAAATCTCAAATGACTGACATGACTTATCTGATATGCGGGTAGGCTCAACTCGGAAAAGAAAACACATGCAGTGATGAATTAAAGCTTATATTCAACTGTGAAGCTTTCATCTCAAAGTGTGTGTAAGTATTAGCTTATCCAATGTGTGTTTATGTAGCAACCCTAAACAAAGCAGGTAAAGATGTTATATGAATCTCTTTTACTCACATCAGTTGTCCTTTGTTTACTGAGCAAAGACATGGAAAACAAGCATATAGTGTTAATGTCATGATCCATCAAGATTCCCAATGAGGAACACATCCAATTTGGATGAATTAATAGAATAAAATACATTCCAAGTGAATGCAACAAAAGAATCCTAAGAGATCACCTTCCAGAGTGAAGTTAAAAGAATCCCAATATGGATCAAACAGATAAAAGGATCAAAACAAAAGAATCCTAATAAGGAACAAGCAAATGAGATTTCATATAGTGAGCTGGTCGAGTAAGCTGTTAAAGTTCTACCATACATTGCATGCAGATGGTTGACCTTACCATGCGTTTGAGTGTGAGGTACATGTTGAATACCCAATCAACTCAAAACATGATAAGATCACTAGCATTAAGATATTAACCAAGTATGAGTATAAGAGGACAAACATACCTTCAATCATATGTTTTTGATCATGTCTGTTTTACTAACAATCGCTTGCACTTGTGAAAGGTAAGATTGATATGATCCCAAGAAAGGTATATCTCCACTTCATGTACAAATAAGAAAAACACAAATCACAAACTACTTTCTCTTCAAAATTTTAATAAATCTTTAAAGTTTCCCAAGATTCCCAATGAGGAACACATCCAATTTGGATGAATTAATAGAATAAAATACATTCCAAGTGAACGCAACAAAAGAATCCTAAGAGATCACCTTCCAGAGTGAAGTTAAAAGAATCCCAATATGGATCAAACAGATAAAAGGATCAAAACAAAAGAATCCTAATAAGGAACAAGCAAAATGAGATTTCATATAGTGAGCTGGTCGAGTAAGCTGTTAAAGTTCTACCATACATTGCATGCAGATGGTTGACCTTACCATGCGTTTGAGTGTGAGGTACATGTTGAATACCCAGTCAACTCAAAACATGATAAGATCACTAGCATTAAGATATTAACCAAGTATGAGTATAAGAGGACAAACATACCTTCAATCAATATGTTTTTGATCATGTCTGTTTTACTAACAATCGCTTGCACTTGTGAAAGGTAAGATTGATATGATCCCAAGAAAGGTATATCTCCACTTCATGTACAAATAAGAAAACACAAATCACAAAACTACTTTCTCTTCAAAATTTTAATAAATCTTTAAAGTTTCTCTTATGGATATAAACTTTAGGGGGAGTAATTAAAATTTTGATCATTTTGTACAGTTGTTTCCTTTCTTGAAAAATATAAAATAAAAAACATGTATAAAAATTAAAAACAAAATCAGAAAACTGATTATGTTGGTGTAGAAGTTATACCATAGTAACTCAGTTTTTGTAGATATATTGAAGCACAAAAGTCCAAGATCAGTCAACATGGGGAAACTTATATCACATCTGATGAAAAAGTCAATCCAAGCAAGAATTGACAACCCAAGCAACAGTCAAACTTCATAAACAACAAATCAACAGACTCATTTTCATAATAGTAAGAAACAAAAGACACAGCATCATAAAGATCAAGCGTCAAAGCAAAAACAACCAAAACTTCCACAGCAGAAACATTAAGACTTGACAAGTTCAAACTTAATACAGGTAAGAGCATTGGTTAATGCGGGTGAAGGTAACCCAAGCACATAACCAATGCGAGTAATAGTTTTGAGTCATGAAAACACAAGTGAAGTAACAGGGATAAGTTAACTATACTACATTAGTCTGACTACAAATATAAACAACAGTTTTCAAGTATGAAAAACCAATACAGACAACTTTGTTCATCTGCATTTGTTTTCCTCTGCCGCATTTCCCAAATAAGGATGAGATCATTGCTTAAACGTGGTTGTATATTTGTATCATCATAAATTAGAAGTGTGCTCACATTCTTATATCATCATGTTTGAAGTTCATGAAATGCAAAAAACTTTGTTGTTCATCCGCATTTGTTGAAGTAAATACGGAACAACACATGTTCTTTAGCATTTGCTACAGTGTACAAATGCCAAGACCAAGTTAAAACATCCGCATTTGCTACAATGCAAAAACATATGCTAACTTAATCCATCTGCATTTGCTGCAGTGTCAAGTGTCTAAACTTAAAACTTCCGCATTTACTACAGTAAACAAATGCTATCAGATTTTACTCTTCTGCATTTGCTACAGTAAACAAATGCTTGCTATTTTAAGCTTCCGTATATGCTACAGTAGTCGACCGCATTTGTTTTTAACACTTGTATAATTTGAAAAGGACATTAAAAGGACTATTTAAACAGATCTTTATAGTACATATAATACTTTTAAAATTTGAGAGACATTATAGTGCGACGAGCGAAACCATACTACTGTTCTTCTTCCATCTTTAAAATCATCAACAACATTCCGATTCCTGTGTTCTACAAACATCAGATTGCCTCTATTTCGATTCTAACCATCATAGTATCAAAATAAGGAGATTATTAGCAAAATCCATGATGCACCCTTCGAACACTTTTTGAACTCAGAACCTTAAAACAAAGAAACAATTTCAAAATCAACCACAAACCAAGGATTGATAGATATTTTCAAGCTCAATGACAAAAAAATCATAAAAATTAACATAACAAGTGATTTTCAAAACTCTAAATTCATCGTATTAATAGGGGATCATCAATCTAAAAATGCTGACTTCAAACTTATGGTTGAATGTAAAAGAGATTTTAAATAGAAATCAACATTAAATAAAAGATAATTCAAACTAAAATTGATCATGCATTGCAAAATCATGATTAGGTCAAATGTCAATGCAACAGTACCCTTGGTTCTTCAGTTTTGACCAAACAAAGTCAAAGTTGAAATAATCAGCTTGATTTCATCAATGTAATTAATATTGATGTCAAAAACTAACTCATATGCATCTTGTGTAGAAGATAATGGCAAACCTCACTTGAGCAAGGTCCACAATGTTAGTGGATTTCTTGACCCTAAAGTCCCTGAAGCAGAAGGACTTCAAGACATGATGCGATTCATATCCACTACCAGGGTTGCTCATGCTATCTTAGTGAGACCAGTCATTTATGAAAACTTCATAAGATCATTCTAGAGTACAGTTGAAGTTGTAGAGATTGATGGTGTCAAGACTCTCTCGGGAAGATTTCTGCTGATCACACCCTTACCATCACTGAGCAAACTGTGAGACAGTGTCTATAGTTTGGTGATGATGCCAACACTCCTCAAGAACTAGAAGATGAGGAAATCATGACCTTCTTTGCCAACATTGGCTATGAAGGAGGATAGGAAGGAAAGCAGATTGTCAAGGCTTTAGTAGATCTGCGGTGGAGATTTCTGATCCATCTATTCCAGCACTGTCTGTCCAAAAGAAAGATAGGAAGGAATGATATCCCTATGACTACTTCTTCAGCTATTTATGCTCTATGCACCAACAGACCATTCAATATGTCTGCTTATGTATTCAATGGTCTGGTGTCAAACTTCAAGAAGGAAAAAGACACATGTTCGGTATGTACCCTAGATTCCTTTAGTGCCTCATCAATGAGGCATTTCCCCAACTTACGCCTGTAGGACCTGTAATGAACATTCCTTATTACAATGCCAAGTCCTACATGTACATAAAGGAGAGGGATCCTAGAATTTCTACAATGGGACCTTCTTTCCATTACTTCTTGGATGTTAGAGCAAATCCACCAACAAAGAACAAGAGGATATAGCTTCTGATGAGCAAGCTCCAGAAGAAGAAGAAGAAGAAGCAGCTCATGATCAACAACCGTTGATGAGCATGCTGTAGAAGAAATGGAGGAACAAAGGCCTGAGTCAGCACATGATGATGTAGGTGGTGATCTTCACTCAGGACCTTATGTTCAAGAAACAGAAATGGTTT
Source organism: Flaveria linearis (assembly GCA_024085815.1). Lineage (NCBI taxonomy): Eukaryota > Viridiplantae > Streptophyta > Magnoliopsida > Asterales > Asteraceae > Flaveria > Flaveria linearis. The sequence goes on from CM044012.1 coordinate 15,827,467, forward strand.
CGTCATTTGTTTCATCACCTATTCAGTCTCCACGCATGTCTCTGGCTCATTTTTCTCCACCTCACACTTCTCCAATAGCTACTGATTTTGTAGAATCTGGTGAATCTACCAGCTCTTCAGATGACTCCAAATCATCTCCGTATGAGGACGGTCACACTATGTGGATAGGTGTAAGACAAGTCCAATCAGAAGCAGGGCCTTCTGAAAGCTATGCTAAATTAGGAATCAATCAACCGATAAGAAAGATTAAATGATTACATAGCTCCTGTTGAAAGTGCAGAGGATGGAAAACTTGTTGAATAGAAGATCTAGCATTATTCAAGACAAATTTAAGAACTGAATAACAAAGAATTAGAATCAAAGATCTAAAAGAGAGACATGAGACTAAAATAGCAAAGAAAGATAAAGAAATTGATGATCTTAAAGCTACCCTCCATCAAGCTAAGGAAATAGTGGCATGTTCACACTATAACCATACAGACCATTACCATGGAAGATTTTGAGGAAAGCCTAATTGAAAGAATCTGATCTAATCACTAATCTTAGCATTGATGAATGAGACCTTACTGAAACCCAAGACCTCTAGTAGAACACTTAGTGCTGATTCCTCAAAATCTAGTGCCATTGGAGAGAGAGTTGAGCTTGTAGATTGTTCCTGCAGTCACCCTTTCTGAAGAGCAAAAAGAGCTCATCAGAAAACTAAGTGAATAGATGAAGAAAAGGAAGAAGCTGCTAAAAAGCAAGCTAAAAAATCAAGTATAACAACAGCTGAAACATCTGTGCCATCCTCATCCAGACACGATGTACATACCTACTCAAGAAAGAGGAAGTACATGTCTGAGAAGGCCAAGGGAAAAAGGCCTATAGAGGAAGAAAATCCTATAAAGAAAAAGCAGAAAGATGATCCAAGGAGTTTGGCTACAATAGCTAAATTTCTTGAGGAACATGAAAAGGTCGAGGCACAAATAAAAGAGATGATTGATATTACTGACTTGGAAGAAGGAGAGATTGTAGGAGGATACCAGGTTGATGGAACTGTGGTAAAAGACAGTCCTGTGAAGGTTGAAACCTCTGTTGAGGAGATGGTTGAAAAAGCTCAAACCGATGATTTGATGATCAATGCAATGTTTCTGATCAATCACGGTTATGATGCTGATGAAGTGTTTGGGATAACCTATGAGTCAATGGTGGAAGAAGTGAGAAAGATGTCTTGACCCAACTCATGTGACTGAGTATGAGAGAAAATCGTCAAATCCCACATCACATTCACCACCCAAACCATAAGACAGACTAAAACCTCTCAAGCTTCATATCCTGATCCTTACACCATGACTGACAGGGAAATAAAGGATTATCTTTAAAAGCAAGGATATACAAAGAGAAAGCTAGGAAACATGAAGACTAATTCTCTTAGAGAGGCAATCCTCCAGATGATCAATGAAAAGAAAGACAGATTGAAAAAGTTGGAAGAGGAGGTTGTAGGAAGAAGACCAGAACTACACTCACAGCTCAAGACATATAGCTTACTAATCAAGACCATGATGTCTTGGCATCCATTCTTAATAGGAATCTTGAATGGTTTACTGAACCCTCTTAATTGAAGCTTCAAGATGGGTTAACCACTTTAGAGATGATTCAGGGTATGTCGACTCTAGAGGGAAAACTGATATGAAGATCATTGCCTGGAAGTACGACGGTGAACTGAACATGTTCATGATCAAACAAATCTCAGGGTTAGTGCAATTATTCATAGAGTAGTCTGCTCTTGTTAACACTCTGTAGATTCATGATCATAAAGAACTTGCTGAGCTTGAGTTGATCAATCATCAAGCAATGTACAGGGGATATGAGTTCGAAGAAATTCTAAGGATTTTCAAAAGAACCAAGAACTTTGACTCAGTAAAAGCAGTCTGCTGGAGGAAAGACAAAACTTTCCAAAATCCCCTGGATAAGAAAACGAGAACAAAAAGGACTGAAGAGTTGGTATTTCCTGAAGTGAATGTAAGACCAACTGACTCACTAAAAAGAAAGATGGTGGCTGGCACCTAAAATTCCATCCCAATCTCAAATGTCTACTATGATGAAAAGATATATGAGTTGGTAATTGAAAGGAAGTAGGGAGGCAAAGAAGGGTTGAAATCCACTTTTTCAGTGGATATGAAGTGAGACTGCTTGATGAGTCTTACATCCACTACATTTTCTCAAGACACTTTAGGGAAATAACCAACAAGCTTGGAGAGGCAGATATGTATTTCTTCCTGAAGTGTATCAAAATCTTGAAGATGGCTTATGACCGGATCAGGCATAAGAGAGAACAAAGGAAGAAGAAGAAGACACCTCTCAATCTGGGTAGTATTGTGAAACTTAAGGTTGATGCTTATATAACACTCTAGATTCATAGAGATGGGTTATCCGCAGTTGGTGTGTGGGTACCCATATCTCTAAGGAAGATGCCCATTGAAGCAATTCAGACCATGAGCCAAATGACTATTCACGTACTGAGTAGAGATAGGATGAACAAGGCCAGAGAATTTTCCAACATGATCAAGAGCATCCTAAATCCATCTCTTCCAGACCCAGGTACAACTCCATTATCACCAGTCAAAGAACCTGCTGAAGACCCGACAGAATCTTCACAACCTTATCCACCATCAAAACCTTGAAGTACATAGGTTGTATAATCCTTAGGGGGAGTATTGTTGGACCATGAAAGGATCATACATGCCAATTCAAGTGATGGTTGATGGTTGTTCTGTTGGCAGATTCCCACAAGTCTAAAAAGAAATGCGGGTGAAGAACAGACAAGTATTGGTTGTCCGTATTTGTCTATACGGATGAACAAGGAATAAATACTGATAAGTGTTTGTTCTTTCGCATATACAAATGAAGATAGTTAGAACAAATGTTGCTAAGTATTTGTTCATCCGCATTTGTTAATGCGGATGTTTAACAACTAATACGGTTGAAGACTTTTGTACTTAGACTAGTATTCTGTATATAGTTGTCAGGGTAGTTTATTCTTTTTGTATAGGCTTTATGTCAGCCTACAAATAGAATAGAATATCCATCATATGTAAGTTTTTCATTCATAAAGAAACCTAGTACTCAAGTTAGAAGGTTCTGAGGTTGTCTTTTCACTATTCTTGAAAACCCTAGAACCCATTGTAACTTCTTTGTTCAACAATCAATATACAAGCATTTATGAGTATCTTTACGGCATTTAGATCCTTGTTGGCTTACATCAATAGAGAATATCATTCTTGGACCTAAACTTATTAATGTTTTATGATGACAATTCCTAGCCATGTGGTTAGATTTTCCACATACATAACAACACATAGTTCGATACACATTTTGCTCTTGGGTTGTTTTCTCAAACTATTGATGATTACTTCCATAATTATCATATAATCTGGCTTTAGTATGTCTTTTGCCAAAAGATTCTTTAATAATCTTTCATTTTCCTTGTTCTTTTGTCCTAAGAGATTGATTTTCTTTAGTTGTTAACAAGGCTTTTGTTTGAACTTTGTCTTTATGACCTGAAAGTACTGGAGTAGGACCAGTGTTTTGTGTACCTAAGCTACATACATCTTATTTCATAAAATTATTGATAATAGGAAATTTATTTTTAAAGAAACTTTCATTAGTTTTCTTAAAAATATAATCTTCAATGTCTCCTTTTGAAACAAATCTATTCTTGAAATCATTTTCAAGTCAGATATAGATGTTATGACCCTCTTTCTTTCTTTGGTCTAATACTCAATTTTGACTTAAGTTTCTTTTCTTTGTTTGACAATTTTAAACAATCATTTGAAATAAAAGAAACTTCTGAACTTTCATTGATATTTGATGATGAACCACAAAAATAATTTTCATTACAATTTTTTACTTTCCTCTAAAACGAATTTATCATCACTCTCCCACTCTTCAACCAACCCGTCCTTCTTCACACTTTCTACAAAAGAATTATCATAATTAATTTTAATTGCAGTTTTTATGATAGGGTCAACAGTCAATGACATATTGATTGAAGGTGTTAAGTCAGACTTTGGTTGAAAACCAAACCATAGGTCTCTTCATCCCAAACCATAGGTCTCTTCATCATTGAATTGATAAATGTAATGAAGAATAGTCATGATTAATTGGTGGTGCAATGATAGAATATCCAACTCCACCGTTACCACCATTAATCTTTTGGGTCATTTGAGATTTGATAATACCTTCAACCATGTTTGAAGATAATTCAAATTTCTCAACACTCAATTTATCAGATAAGAGTTCACTTTTCCATTTATTGATTTCAAAAGATAGCTCATTGTTACGTGTTGTCAAATCATATATGTTACAATCTTTGTCATAAAGATCTAATTTTGATTGATAAATTGATTTGCTTAAACCATCTATCTTTTCTTTAAAAATTTTCTCATCAATTTTATATTTACGAGCTTGATATTGAAGTTTTTCAACTTCTAAGATTAGATGCTCGTTGTGAACTCTATATCTTTATACCTTTTCAATGCATTCATTAGAACAAAGAGAAATGTATACCTTATTAGTCTCAGCTCTGCTCTTTGTCTCTTCATGGACCACATTCACCATGAAGGCCTTTTGTACGTCTTTCTGCTGCATATGCAAAGGTAGTCTCAACAACGTCTTCTTTAAATTCATAAGCAGAAGCTGGAGTAACCTCAACAGCTGTATCCTTCTTTCCCTTAGCAGCTGGAGCAGTCTTAACAGCTTGATCTATCACTTCATCAATTTTGACTAGAGTAAGCTCAACAGTCATTTGTTATTTTAATTCAACATGAGCTGGAGTAATCTTAACAACTATTTTAATATAGTCTTTCTCATCATAAACTTTCTCATCTTCACAATTTACTTATTCCACCTTTTCCTCTTCCACTTTCTTCACAATCTCATTCTCAACATATTCTTCTTCTCCAAACACACCATTTAACAAATCAAAAGACATAAACTCAACAAGTAGATTGTCACAACCATGCTCCTCTTTAGTTTTGATTTCAACCAATAAAGCTGTGGAAAGCTTGATATCAAGAATCTCTAATTGATCAGACCTATCATACTCTTCATTAGTCTGTGATACCAAAGCTTTGTTCCTTGATGTACTGGCTTGATCAGTCTTTGTCTCTACCTCTACTGTCACCATCTTCTTCCCAGTATCAGATTGACCTAACCTTCCCTCAGTACATTCTTTGGGAAAGTGACCAGGTTTGTCATAGTTATAACATCTCAAACTTGACTTGTCAAACCCTATCTTACTAGAGTTGTTCAATCCAGACACTTTCCCACCAGTTCTTCGTGTAAAGTTCTTGGCATGATACACCACCATAGTCATCTGGTATTTGATGTCATTTTCTTCAACATCATCAGGATTTACTTGTTGCTGATTATCAACCAAGATGTTAGGTGTATTAAGTCTACCGGCAGAGAAACTTCATAATTGTTCATGAATGAGGTGAATAACGTAAGATGCTCTTCTGTAATTTGAATGGTTTATTTACTGGGTTGGGAATTAAAAACAAATGCTTGTTGTGTTGGTTGAGCAGCTTGAATTTGAGGATAGGATTGAGATTGGGATTGATTGAAGGTTAGACATAAGAACTTTGAGGAGGGGCTTGAATTTAAGACAAAGATTAGGGTAAGATTTGATCTTTGATAGTTGGATTGGCAGTAGGTGTTGGTTGTTGTTGCTGCTGACATAGTTGAGAATAGCTGACATAGTAATTAGGACTACTAGCCATTTTGGCATATAGTGCTGATGCTTCAGCTCCCATAGTATTAATATAATTTGCAGCCCTCTACTTATCATTCATATCATAAGATTTGATAGTTGATATGAGATCACTGAGTGTCATGGTAAACAAGTCCTTGGTTCTCTTGATAGTAGTGCAGTTATTGTTCCAGCTATAAGGTAAAGAATTTAACAGCTTTTTGTTAACTTCTATATTCTCCAAGATAATTCCTGCACTCTTTATTTTTGTGATCAGTTTCACAAACTTGGACATTTGTGCCTCCAAGGTTTCAACCAGTATATGATTAAACATGTTAAACTCTTGGTTTAACATATCTTTTCTACTTTCCCTCATATCTTTATTCCCCATAATCTGTTCTACCATGGTATCCCACAAATCTTTAGCTTTGGTAAAGTCTTTGAACTTTTGTGCTATCTCGATGGTCAAAGCCATTGTGATAATAGCATAGGCTTTGTCATCAAGCTCTTTCTTCTTCATATCCTCTTCATCCCATATATTTTCAGATTTAGGAACCAAATCACCCTTTTTATTTTTGTAAACCATAATGTATGGACCTTGTTTGATTGATTGCATCATCCGGGGTTTTGTATCAATGACATGATTCTCAAACCTAAATGCCCAATCAGGATAGTCCTCTTCGCTGAGCAGTCTCGGTGGTATGGTGCTTGTTTCGATCTCATTGTCGAGATTCAGTGTAGCATTAATGTGCTTAAGATTGGCCATTTTTTTTCTCAGTCAGAGATCAGAATTTTCAGAAAAACTTCATAAAGAAATTTCTCGTGCAAATAGTAGACTTATCGCATGAAATCTTCAAATTCTCACGTGGAAAGTTTTGTAACTGAATTTTGAGAAAAGTTCATGTTGTCTCGCGAAAGAAATCTTTCTGTAACAAACTTTTGTAACTAATCAAAAGTTTTCACACGAAAACCTAGTTTTCGCAGAAAATCATGAAGTTTTCGACTGGCTTGTTCTCTATGATTTCCACTGTTTCAGCTCTAATTTTTCATCAAATTGATTAAAATTAGATTAGTTAAGTGTTCAATTAGTGATTTTAGGTTCAAATATGATCCTAATAGTCTCTAATTGATTCAATTAATCATGCTTTAAGATCCAAAGATCACCAAAACGATGAACACCATGTTTAACATCTTCATAGTCTTTTAATGATTGAATTTGGTAGGAATCAAGCAGAATTACTTCAATTTGTGATGAAATCAAACTCATGGACTCTTCAAAACTCTTCTTCAAGCTTCAATCAATCAATCAAGAGCATACCAAGCTCTGATACCGATTGTAAGGATCGTTACAATATTCAGATCGATCTTGTAATTATGAATACGGAATGTAAACAATTACGGATTAGAAATAGAATAATAGAATGAAAACAAAAGTAAATAAACTTCTCTTTCTATTACTCTCTGAATTCAAGTGTTTACAAGTGAGTACAAATTCAGGAAATGTGATCAAAAGCTACTATTACAAAACACAAACTATAAATATATACTAATATAGAGTTCTTGCGCGAAGACTATGTTCTCGCACGCAAGTAGTTGTCATGCGAGAACCTAGTTGTTACGCGGTAACTTATCTTCTTGCGTGGCTTCGGATCTTCATATTCATCTTGATTTGATTTCCCGAGCCTTTAGGTTCAACTCCTACATTTAAGGTTCCATGTAGATCCATAATCACAAAAGACATATACCGGTTGTTCAAGAAGAAAAAAAAATAAAAGTTCATAATTTTATTAAAATAAATACTAGAAGGATTTGTTTAACCACCGACACTTGGACTTCTTGTCAACAGTCCAGTTACATGTGTCTTACTGCCCATTTTGTGGATAATAAGTGGAAATTGAGGAAAAAAGTCTTAAAATTTTGTTCTTAAGAGAATCATCATAGGGTAGACATTAGGAAAGTGGTTGAAAAATATTTAATGGAATGGGGAAATGAAAACATTTTTACAATTTCAGTTGACAATGCATGTTCAAATGATGTTGTATTCGAATTTTTAAAAAGGGTATTTCAAAATTCCAACAAGTGTTTTTTAAATAGTAAATGGACATACATTAAATATGTTGCACATATCTTAAACTTGGTGGTCCAAATGGAATTAAAGAAGTTGATACCGCGGTTAAGAAAATCAAATGTATAGTTAAATGGATTAAATAATCACCTTTTAGGATCGATAAATTTAAAAACTTTGCTAAGATTTTTAATGCTGATACAACAAAGCACCTACTTAGAGATGTACCAACTAGGTGGAATTCTACTTACCACATGTTAGATGTTGTACAAGCTTATAAAACAACCTTTGAAAGATATGATCTTGAAGCATCAGACTTTAGATCCAACCTTGGAAATGAGGGTTTTAGGGTGGTTACAATTGCTGATTGGCAAAGTGTTAGAGATCTATGCCATCTTCTAAAACTGTTTTACAATGTTACTTTAAAGATCTTCGGGACAAATTACATGACATCAAACTCATGCATAGAAGAGTTCCACTCTATTCGTAGTGTATTGATAGTACTATTAAAACTCCTAGTCGTTGTTAGATTGCATTAGCAATGAAGCCAAAGTTTGATAAGTATTTTAGTGACGTACTAAAAATGAACTTGTTGCCATACTTTGCTTTGATTCTTGTTGCCATATTTTGGTGACCCAAGGTACAAAGTAAAGTATTTGGATATATAATTAGTCAATCATTACGGGAAAGATGTGGCGGGAAAGAATATGAAAATCATTATGGATTCTTTTTATGAATTATACAATAAGTATATTAGAATTCACTCCCCAAATTCTAGTACTACCGAGTCTTCGACTTCATCGATATTAGGGAAACGTCAAACTTCGGAATATTTGGCATCAAGACCATAATTCAGAAACAAACTAAGGGATCAAATGAATACATATAGAGTTGAATCTCTTGCTGAATTAGAAAATTTTTTAGAAGAAAGTCTTGAAGAGGATTCTAAGATTTATAATGTTTTAGAATGGTGGAAAGTTGATAGCCCAAGATTCTCGATTCTATCCTTAATGGCTAGAGACTTATTTGCCATTCCCGTATCAATGGTGGCTTCTGATTCGGTTTTTAGCACAAGTGGGAGGACTTTAGATCCGTTTAGGAGTTCTGTCACACCCTCAAAATCCACGTGCGGAGTTTTACCAAGAGGCGTGTGAACAAACAAGGATCACAGTCAATAGTTACTCGGAACGACTCTATATGCCACGTTTAAAATAAAACAAACCACAGTTCAAACTTTAAAAATCGTGCGGAAGCGTATTGTAAATAAGACAAACCCAAAATATAAAATGTATAACATGGCAAAACATGCGCCAACCAACTGTTTAAAACCCAAAATATAAAGACAAGCAAGTGTGTTATTGTTTAAGCCTTAGAATGCATGCTTGACTCGTGCAGTGCTCCTACTGGCAATCCGGATTATCGACCTGAGAATAGCATACTAAAAAGTCAACACAATGGTTGGTGAGTTCAAGAGTTCACGTTTAAACATAACAGATTAACAGTTGTGATATATATAAGCATGTGTATTGTAACAGATAGCTAGTCTATTAACAATAAATATTAACACATAGGGATTTCGCAATTGAAGCTGACTGTGATAGTTTTTGCCTCCTGCCACGACTTACCAGGTCGTGACAAATGTTCATAGGACAAATTGCACCCAGTTGACCTCGAGTCACACAGGTGGGGCTCGTCAGACCCAGTAGTACTACCTAATTTTCCCCGCTATTCATTATTAACAATTCGAAAGTGTGAGGACTTTTTCATGGTAAACAACACTATATTAATGTTATACACAACTTAAATACATAAAGCATTTTTGAAATTACCAGTATGCTATCTCCCCCAAAAGAGATTAAATAAAGAGTGGGGCATGAACTCACCTGATACGCGTATTGAGTACTTAGAGTTTACTCGAAAGAAAGAGTGGACAGTCAACCCTCAGAAGTTACCTAGATCATGTAAGTACAAGAGTAAGTGCACTACAACCAAATCATGCATAACCTACTCATATGACCCATAACTATGAATTATCATAAACAGGCCAAAACAGATAATGTATCAATTAATCATCCATACTAACCAACAACACATTCAATATGTCCATTACATTCCACATACACCAAGATGATCAATTTCCAGTCCTAAACATGATGTCCTAGTTGCTAATCCACATTCAACATCATACATGATCATCAAAGTACATAAATCACACATAACCAAATAGACATTCCATACAACCAAATTAACAGGTTCTATCATGTTAGGCGTCCACAACAAGCATTCTAGCATGATCCTAATACCATGAACATGTCCAATTCCTAATATCCAAGGTTCATCCAAAATAAAGTTTCCCTTTTGGGAAAGTATATCCCAAAATCTACTAAACACCCAATGTATACATAATTCATCATTAATATGCCATATTAAGTTCATAATAACATCTAAGCAAGATCAACAACATCCACACATCATAATTCATTAATTCCATATCTAAAAAGTTACTACTTTTGGAAATCTATGAACTACATTATCCATTCTTGGTTTTCTAGCATACATATCATTAATCTAGTATACATATGTCATCCTAAACTCATCAACAACATCACTACATCACCAAATCATCATATCATACAAATAAAGTTACTATTATTAGTAACCTATGAACAAAACCTTCAGTTAACCAATTTATTGCAAGATCAATGTATTCTAGCATTCATACTATCTAATTAACATCATAACATCATCAAACAAACATCAATTTCATACTATCATCATTAATTTCAAACTAGGGTTTATCAAGAATCAAAGTCCATAAACAATTCACAAAAACGTATCATTCTTGCATACTCGACGTTAAACAACATGTATACTATCAAACTAACCTATTAACATAATCAAACAACAACAACATTCGACCATCTTGACCCCATGAACGACTTAGGGTTCGGCCAAACATGCAACCCAACCAAAAACATGTAAAAACTCACCTATAAACGTGCAATGACTTGAAATTGATGCTTCTAACTTGTTCTACCACTTGTAATCGACCAAAACCGAATGGATTTTGCTTGTTCTTGGCTGAATTCGCAAAGGGGAGGGAGAGGGAGTACAGGTCGCAGCCGATTGGGGGGTGGGGATTAGGGTTTGGGTTTTGTTTTAATTAATTTACAAGAACTACCCTTTAACCCTTGTGTTTTTATATTTTTTTTAAAAAAAGTCTCGTTTAAACACTTTTAAATGTTTTTTAATCACAATACTACAGCTATAAACCCATAATAACAATTGTATACTTTTATCTTTATAAAACACAAACATACGAATTTACACCCATATTTCCACATTACGCGATAAAATTCACCGTTAACATTTAAATCGCGTAAACACATAAGCATAACACAATAATCATCTAATCAAATAGATTATCATTAATTTAACATTATTAATTATTATTAGCTCACCAACGTTAAACGATAACTAGTGTGTGCTTACGACACGTGTATGCGAGACTTAACGGAACTAACGGAGTTTTGGTAACGGAAAATTACCGGATGTCAGATTATCCCCATGTTGAAAGAATTTTCATCCTGAAAATTGCGTTACATGGTGAGAGTGTCCATCACTGGTCTACTGCATTGGCACACAAAAATCAAAATCTAGTGAGTTTTGGATGAGTTGTCACATCATCCCCATGTTGAAAGAAATTTCATCCCGAAATTTAAATCAATACCTTTGTCTGCAGGCATCGTCTCGAATAGTTGAGGATACTTAAGCTTCATTTGATCTTCACGCTCCCACGTGAATTCCGGTCCACGTCGTGAGTTCCATGAACTTTGACTATGGGTATCTTGCTTTGCTTAAGTGTTTTCACCTCACGATCCATCACCTCGACCGGTTCTTCGATAAAGCGTAATTGTTCATCCACTTCAACGTCCTCTAGTGGTACAATTAGTGTCTCGTCAGATAGACACTTCTTCAGATTTGAAACATGAAACACATCGTGGACTCCACTTAGTGAATCAGGTAAGGCTAGTCGATAGGCCACTGGACCTATTCTTTCCAATATCCCGAATGGTCCAACATACCTCGGATTTAGCTTTCCTCGCTTGCCAAACCGAACTACTCCTTTCCATGGTGAGACCTTCAATAAGACCTTGTCACCAATCTGAAACTCTAATGGTTTCCATCTCTTGTCAGCATAACTTTTCTGCTATCTCGCGCTGCAGTCATACGGTTCCGTATCTGCACAATCTTCTCAGTTGTCTCATGTATTAGCTCGGGACCCGTTAGTTGACTATCACCAATTTTAGCCCAGCAAAGCGGAGATCTACATTTTCTCCCATACAATGCCTCAAAAGGTGCTGTCTGTATGCTAGTGTGATAACTGTTATTATAGGAAAATTCCACCAATGGCAGGTGAACTTCCCAGTTGTTCCCGAAATCAATCACACAAGCACGTAGCACATCCTCCAAAGTCTGTATAGTACGCTCACTCTGGCTGTCAGTTTGTGGATAATAAGTAGTACTCATATCCAATCGTGTACCCAAAGATTTTTGTAGTGATTGCCAGAAGTGTGACGTGAAACGAGCATCGCGGTTAGAAATAATCAAGATCGATATACCGTGTCTCGAAACGATTTCCTTAAGATACAGTCGGGTTAACTTCTCCATCTTATCTATTTCCTTTATTGTAAGGAAGTGAGCGGACTTTGTCAACCGATCCACAATAACCCATATTGTGTCACAACCAGTATTAGTCTGGGGTAATTTAGTGATAAAATCCATAGAAATTTGTTCCCATTTTCACATTGGTATCTCGGGTTGCTGTAACAGTCCGGATGGTTTTTGATATTCCACCTTTACCTTCGAGCAGGTCAAAAACTTGCTCACATACGTCGCTACATCCGCCTTCATATTAGGCCACCAATAGTGCACCTTTAGGTCATGATACATCTTGTCAGATCCAGGATGTATAGAGTATTTAGACTTGTGTGCCTCACTCATGACTAAATCCCTCAGATTTCCATAGACAGGCACCCAAAGTCTATCCATGAAGTACCGAATTCCATCCTCTTTCACTACCAATTTTTTATCCATTCCCCGTAATGACTCAGAGCTAACATTTTCCTCTTTCAAGGCTTCTATTTGTGCTTCCTTAACCTGTTCAGGCAGATGGGTACTGATTGTAAGCTGCAAGGCTCGCACCCGCCTGGGTTTAGCTGTTTCTTTCCTGCTTAAGGCATCGGCAACCACGTTCGCCTTTCCAGGATGGTACTTGATAGCGTAATCATAATCATTCAGAAGCTCTACCCAACGTCGTTGCCTCATATTCAACTCCTTTTGCTCAAACATGTGCTGAAGACTCTTGTGATCGGTGTAGATAGTGCATTTGGTATCGTACAAGTAATGTCTCCAAATCTTTAAGGCAAAAACTACTGCACCCAATTCCAAGTCATGGGGGTATATTCTTCTCGTGAACTTTTAGTTGTCTAGAGGCGTAAGCTATTACTTTGTCGCGTTGCATCAGGACACAACCTAATCCTTGAATGGATGTGTCCCAATACACCACGAAATCATCCGTTTCCTCTGGTAGTGCGAATATTGGTGCACTACAGAGTTTCTTTTTTAATAGCTGAAAAGCCGCCTCTTGACTTTCATCCTATTTGTATGTCGTTCCTTTGTGGGTCAAGGCTGTGAGAGGTTTGCGATCTTAGAGAATCCCTCTATGAATCTTTGGTAATACCCTGCTAATCCTAGAAATTACCTTATCTCGCTCGGTGTTTTGGGTATAGTCCAATTCTTTATCGCTTCAATCTTGGCAGGATCAACATGTATACCCTTCTCATTAACAATGTGACCTAGAAATTGCACTTCGCGTATCCAAAAGTCACACTTGGAGAATTTAGCATACAGTTGCTCATTCTTTAATAGTTCTAAGATTAACCGTAAGTGCTCTTCATGGTCCTCCTTGGTCCTAGAGTATATCAGTATGTCATCGATAAACACAATAACGAACTGATCGAGATAGGGCTTGCACATGCGATTCATGAGGTCCATGAACACCGCAGGTGCATTAGTCAACCCAAAAGGCATGACCAAGAACTCGTAATGACCATAACGAGTACGAAATGCAGTTTTAGAAATGTCTTCCTCACGGACTCTGAGTTGATGATAACCAGACCTCAAGTCGATCTTCGAATAATAGCTTGATCCTTGAAGCTGATCAAACAAGTCGTCGATACGAGGTAGTGGGTATCGGTTCTTGACTGTGACTTTGTTTAACTCCCTATAATCGATGCACATTTGAAACGTGCCATCTTTCTTCTTAACAAAGAGGACAGGGGCTCCCCAAGGTGATGTGCTAGGTCGAATAAAGCCCTCAACTAAAAGCTCCTGAAGTTGGGATGACAACTCCTGTAGTTCGTTCGATGCTAATCGATAAGGTGCTCTAGCAATCGGGGCTACGCCGGGAGTCAGTTCAATTTGGAATTTCACTTGACGATGAGGTGGTAGTCCAGGAAGATCCTCTGGAAACACCTCTGGAAAGTCTCGTACCACGAGGACATTCTCCTTTCCTCCACTTGCTTATCGGTGACGAGTGCCAGAATAGCCAAACGACCTTTTCGTAATAACTTTTGTGCTTTCATGTAAGAGATAATGCCCATCACTGCACCACTCCTATCGCCTCTGACTGTAAGGATTTCATCACCAACAGGAATTCGTATGATTTTCTCGTGACATATGACTTCCGCTTGCTTATTAGAGAGCCAATCCATGCCTACCACAACGTTAAAACTTCCTAGTGTAACAGGCATAAGATCTATAGTGAAAGTATGACCAGCGAGCTCTATCTTACAACCTCTAAGGATGTGTGTCACGTGGATCTGTTTACCGTCAGCCAGTTCTACGGTGTATTTGGATTCTAAGGCAGAAGGGATATCACTTAGAAGACTACTGAACTTTAAGGATATGAAACTCCTATCGGCTCCAGTATCAAACAATACTGTAGCAAAACATCCATTGATAGAAAACCTACCAGTAACAGTTGTAGGGTCATTTAAAGCCTCACCTGAGCCAATGACGAAGGCTCTCCCTTTGGCTCCATTGTTGTTACCACCATTCCCATTGCGTTTCCATCATTGTTGTTGTTGCCTTGGTTGTTGTTATTGTGACCATTGCCATTGCCATTACCATTTTTCCTCAGTTGTGGGCAGTTTCGCCTGTAATGCCTTTCCTTCCCACATTCAAAACAACCCTTCGGAGTCTCCTGAGGTTGTAGCGGCTTCGTTACCAACTTACCACGACAGTCCTTGGCTGTGTGTCCCATTTTACCGCAGCGCTGACACTTGAAGTTGGCATACCTACCCACATGGTGGTAGTTACACCGTGTGCACCTTGGTTTTTTACCACCATATCCAGTTGGTCCTTGATTGTTTGAAGCCGTCTGGTTGATGTTACGGTTGTTATCGAACCTCCGTTGTTGTTGCTGAACCGGCTGTTGTTGCTGAGGTTGATGTTGACTGCTGGATGATAATGATTTGTTGTTGTTAGAAGCATCCCATTTCCTCTTGTTATCGGGCACGCTCGCCACAGCGCCCCGTTTCGGTAAACGTCCTTGCTCCACTGCTTCATCGGTCAGCTTATGAGCTAAACGAATAGCTTGCTGAATTGTAGCAGGGTTGGAGGCAGTCACCATGCTCTGAATCTCGGGCACCAACCCCCGAACGTAGTGCTCAACCCGGTTATGCATCTCATTCACCATTCCCAAGCATAGAGTGGCCAATTCATGAGTTCTGGTAGTGTTGGCCTCGATTTCCGAGCCCTGCATTTTAAGTTGCCAGAACTCCATCTCTAGCTTTTGCACTTCACTCCGAGGACAGTACTCCTCGGTCATCATCTCCTTAAATTCATTCCAGGGAAGTTCATCTGCCATAGCTTGCCCTAGCATTTGTACTTGCACGTTCCACCAGGACAACGCGGCACCTCCCAAAGTTCCAGTGGCATATTTTACCTGGTCGATAGGTGGGCAGTTGCACTTGGAGAAAACGGATTCCGTCTTATCAAACCATCGTACCAGCCCTACAGCTCCCTCAATCCCACTGTAGGTGTGTGGCTTACAATCCATAAAGGACTTATAAGTACACACTGGTGGTCCTGCTTTAACATGATAATCATTGATTAGAAATCCAATACGATTAACTATGGTATTTGATTTAACTTTCTATTATCGTTTACCTGCTGGCTGTCCCGGTTGGGCAGCAGCTACCGCTGCCTGAACATGTTCGTTTATCAGGGCAGCTAATTCAGCAGGGGTTGTGTTGATAGCACCGCCACCTTAATCACCGGCGCCATGTCCACATCCGCGCCCACGCCCACGACCACGTCCGCGTCCACGGGCGTCCATTTTTCACTTTACATTCACAAATACAATAATGAGCAACATCAAACACATTTATCTCATTAAGTACAGTAAACATGAAGAAATAATGAATTCATCACCACCATAACATTTATAACAAAAATAATAACCAAAGGTAAATAAATTGCAAATGAGTCACAAAATATTTATCAATGTCAAAATTTGAGTTTGTCGTTCGGGTGGGGAAACAACCATTCCCACATAGGTTTTAAAATAAACACTATGCAGTCAAAGTTATAAGAATAAAGAGAATCAATCAAACAAAGCTGATCCATCACTGTTTCCACCGTCCGGAGCTTCTTCTGGTTCTTCCTCAGGGTCTTCATCGGAGTCCTCGACAGGTGTAGGGTTATCCTCGATTTGTAGTGCTGCGAGTTGTGCTTCTAATCGGTTAGTCTACTCTCAACGCCCACATTGTGGAGATCCTGTTCACCCATACGCTCAGTAAGATCCATCACTCTACCAGCCATTTTGAAATTTCCTAGGATGGACATCGACAACCGCTCCTCAATTATAGCCATCTTTAGCCATAGTCGATGTATATCGTTCTTAAGTGTGGAGTTCTCGTCAGTGAGCACTCCAACTCGTCGACGCTCAGTCTCAAGTGTCGCGGTCAATGCCGCCACGGCTTGCTCAAGGGGTACATCTAGAGATGGGAGGGTGGGTGTCGCAGAAGTAGTTGCTGGCCTAGTCCTAGATCCAGTAGTGGCAGGCTTCGGAACACGCTCCCTACAAATCATGCGATCCATACAAGTCGGGTAATAACTACAATCTCGTGGAGGGTCACGTTCAGGCGGCACAAACGGTTGATCCCAGCCTATCTCACCACGGGGGTAAGGATGTCGTGGCCAGTCATACACTCGGTGAGGTACAGGTGGAGGGGATCCAGAACGAGCATGTCTTTTTCCCAAAACCCGTGATGATGATGCCATGCTGCAGAGTATGTGATGTGTATGCCAATGAGTATACAGTAGAGAAATCAGGAACAAGTAACTAACTAACTGTGTGCGGTTATAGTGTAGTGTGTATGCAACCTAGTTCTCTATAACCAATGGCTCTGATACCAATCTGTCATACCCTCAAAATCCACGTGCGGAGTTTTACCGCGAGGCGTGTGAACAAGCCAGGATCACAGTCAATAGTTACTTGGAACGACTCTATATGCCACGTTTAAAATAAAACAAACCACAGTTCAAACTTTAAAAATCGTGCGAAAGCGTATTGTAAATAAGACAAACCCAAATATAAAAATGTATAACATGGCAAAACATGTACCAACCAACTGTTTAAAACCCAAAATATAAAGACAAGCAAGTGTGTTATTGTTTAAGCCTTAGAATGCATGTTGGACTCGTGCAGTGCTCCTACTGGCAATCCGGATTATCGACCTGAGAATAGCATACTAAAAAGTCAACACAATGGTTGGTGAGTTCAAGAGTTTGCATTTAAACATAACAGTTTAACAATTGTGATATATATAAGCATGTGTATTGTAACACATAGCTAATCTATTAACAATAAATATTAATACATAGTGATTTCACAATTGAAGCTGACTGTGATAGTTTTTGCCTCCTGCCACGACTTACCAGGTCGTGACAAATGTTCATAGGACAAACTTGTAAGGCCCCGTTCCCGGGCACCTCACAGTTGGTCATTCATCGCACATAAAACATATATTTGGTACATATTTATAAACATCTTAAATAAACACTGCAGCGGAAACATTCAAAAGATACATTTCATCATAAAAGCTTGTACAAAGATTACATCATTACTGATTACAAAATGGTCATAAACAGTGACCTCTAGTATATAAACATAAAAAAATATTTTCATCATAAAGAAAATTCCTTAAGTAATCCCGTTTATCAGGATCCTTAAGGAACACTTGACACTTGCATGCAACATAAGTTGTTGCATGTATTATACGCCCGCATTCCATTGCATGGCAGCATTATCAAAAGGAGAATGTCATCCCAAAAGAGCTGAGTAGCCGCCTCGTGCCATCCCCAACAACACTACCTGCCAACTAGAAACACATAAAAGTCAGCGTTGCTGAGTGAGTTCTAGTTTTATAATAACATACTTCGTTTTCATTTAAAACCATTCTTTTCTTTATTCGCGATCATACATTATACATACATGCAGATAATATCTTTATTATCTTTTTCATTCATTCGTTCATTCATTATACATCATTATCTTTCACTTCTCATATGGATCCTGTCAGGCTTTACCCACTTAATGGCACTCGGCTATGATTACTGTGGTCGAATGACAAGGATCCCGTTTCATCTTTGCTTGTACATTGAATTACTTTTGTACCAATACCATATGCTATACCCCGATCAGTCTTAGCTACTGGGCCGTGAATCAAAGCGTATGCCACAGTATTAGTAGGTAAGCGGTAGAGGTACCATGAATATGGTCAATCACAAAGAAGGACCCGTTTACCTTATTCAATGCTTGCAAGACTTAGTTCGTTCATTCATTAATGCATGTATTCATCATCATATTTCTTTTTATCTATTCATTAATACATGCATTCATCATCATGTTCCTCTTTCATTATCTTTCAATTTACGTTACATAATACTTCATTCATTCATTTCCATAATTTGTAAAGTTTCGGAAAGATAAACATACATAATCATAAGGAACATACACATAACATTCATTCATCATCATACAAGGAATCATACATATATGGTATACAGTAGGTAACCCATGCAACATCATCATCAACATCATGCCTATGTTACTCGTTTACCCAAATAAATCAGATCTTACTAAGCTTAATCCGCATTTCACATTCTGGTTCATCCGCATTAGTCTGACAATCCGCATTGGTCAATGCGGACGAGGAATGCCTGATCCGCATTTCATGATCTACCCGCATTGGTTAATGCGGCTAAGAAATGCCTTAGCCGTATACTTGACTCATTCGCATTAGTCAATGCGGCTGACCAATGCCTTAACCGCATTTCCTTAGTCATCCGCATTTGTTCAATGCGGGTGAGATGCCTTAGCCACCTTTCCTGATTCGTCCGCATTAGGTTAATGCGGACCGCATTTCCTGACCTATCCGTATTAGGTCAATGCGGCTGAGCAAAATGCCTTGACCGCATTTTCTTAGTAATCCGCATTTGTTAATGCGGCTGAAGACTGCCTTAGCCGTATTTCGTTTGGCTGTCCGCCTTATTTAATGCGGCTGAGTAAGGTGACCTGCAACTTATCCTGTGCTGTTTTCAGATCTTAATCCTCATCTTAACACACCTTTAGTACAGATTTACCATACTGCACATTTAGAACAAGTTAAACATCATACACATCATGGGAAAACTCATAAAGCATACATCGACAGTGCATATTCGAACAACATGATGTGAATTCATACATCTGCCCTAGAAATCGTATGTCCAGTGGGTATAGCAACCCGAACGGACCATACATTCACACATACTCGTACACATATATATAGATTAAACACCCAAACTTCAAAAACAGTTTCACGATGTGTTCTAGCCCCTAAAATCGTTCAAAAGCGTGTAAAAGAGGAGTCTTAGAACTCACATTGTGTTGCTGGGTATGGCTTCTTCAAAACTCGTCGTCGTGAGACCTTGTACCTCGAATCCGCACTCTTCTTCTTCTTGTTCTTCCTTCAAATTCTCGTGGTCTGCTCTTTCTCTCTCTAGAATATTTCGAAGATTTGGGGTTGTGAGAAAACTATGGGCAGCCATCCCTATGTATATCAGATATTTGCCTTTTCTTTGTACTTTTACACAATACCCCCTTCCACTTTTTCTTTCTTTTCCTTTCCTTCCAAAATTCTTTCTTTTCTTTTCTTCTTATTATTTTTTCTTTGTCTAATCAAAATTTCTCTTTGTCTAATCAAAATTTCGGGTGTTATAAAATTACACCCGGTTGACCTCGAGTCACACAGGCGGGGCTCGTCAGACCCAGTAGTACTACCCAAGTTTCCCCGCTATTCAATATTAACAATTTGAAAGTGTGAGGACTTTTCCATGCTAAACAGCACTATATTAATATTATACACAACTTAAATACATAAAGCGTTTGTGAAATTACCAGTATGCTATCTCCCCCAAAAGAGATTAAATAAAGAGTGGGGCATGAACTCACCTGATACGCGTATTGAGTATTAGTACAATAAGTAGTATAAGGTGCGGATCAAATTTTTTTAAGTGGCGGTTGAGGTAAAAAACCGCCCCTTAATTGCCTTCACAAACTCTAAGAAATATACTTTTGAGCGAAACCGCCCCATTAGGAATATTTAGGTGCGGTTTCATAAGCCATAGCTTTTGAGGGTTTATAGGGCCGGTTACGGACCGCCCCTTTAGAATAAATATAAGGCATTAAGGCCACATAGCTTGAATCGGTGGTGGGCTTTAGGGGCGGTTGGGACCGCCCCTTTTGAACTTGTATAAGGTTTACGTGGAGGCTTTAGGGGCGGTTATGGACCACCCCTTTTGATATAGTATAAGGTGCTAAAATAATCTTTAGGGGCGGTTTTCGGTGGAGGCTTTAGGGGCGGTTATGGACCGCCCTTTTGATATAGTATAAGGTGCTAAAGTAATCTTTAGGGGCGGTTTTCGGTGGAGTCTTTAGGGGCGGTTATGGACCACCCCTTTTGATATAGTATAAGGTGCTAAAATAATCTTTAGGGGCGGTTTTCGGTGGAGGCTTTAGGGGCGGTTATGGACCACCCCTTTTGATATAGTATAAGGTGCTAAAATAATCTTTAGGGGCGGTTTTCGGTGGAGGCTTTAGGGGCGGTTATGGACCGCCCCTTTTGATATAGTATAAGGTGCTAAAGTAATCTTTAGGGGCGTTTTCGGTGGAGTCTTTAGGGGCGGTTATGGACTTTTATTTTTGTAAAGCAAATTTGAAATTCGAAGATGCTTTTAGGGGCGGTCCGTAACCGCCCTTTTTAAAAAAATACTTATATATATATATATATAAGAAAACGGTCATCTTCTCATTTCCACCTGCAATTCAAATGTTATCTCTCTTGAATTTCAAATCGTGTTTTCTTTCAAAATCTCTCATTTAAAGGTACAATTCCTTTTAAATATTTCAGTTTTTACACGAATTCGTGTTTATATATATATGTGTGTTTATAAGTTGTGATATATATGTCGAATTACTTAAAGATGCAAGTTTTTCTAAGTTGTATATAAGTATGAACAAGTATAAGATGCAAGTTTATGATTTCTTAGTTAGTTTAAGAAACACATAAACTTGTTATGCATTTAGCTAGTATTGCACGTGTTGATTATTAAATGTATATAGGTTTGTTTAAATTTGTGTGGTAGGGTACGTAGTGGAAATATATATATTGCACGTTTTGTATTGATAAGTTGGGTTTTTTTACATATTTGCACTTAATACACAAATATTATATATACTATTATTTAATATTTGCATTTATGTGTAAGTATGTTATATGTGTATTTGTATATGTATATGTGTGTTGGATAGATTTTTAAATTTAGATATGTTAGTATTTGTATATGTATATGTGTTGGATAGATTTTTAAATGAATTTAGGATAAACCTTTAGAGTATACCCGTCCAAAATTTATCTAATAGAGATAACATTTTGGATTGTCCCTGTTGGGACTGCTTTTTGAATATTCTATCTCATTAGGACGTGTATACATTTTAACGTGTTTAACTATTAAGAAAAAATCGACAGTTTCTCCTATACTCCTTCGGGTTTGCGTTTTATACGCATACTTGGGGAGTTAAGGGGAAATGCTGTCGATTTTTTCTTAAATAGTTAACATGTTAAATGTATACATATGAGATAGTTTATTCAAAAAGTGGGTTAGGATCCACCGCCTTAGATTACCGGTTATGTACAATTACATCATTTGTTTGTTTTTATACTTTTCAGATGGATCGTGATGCATGGATGTACAAAAGTTTGCGTTCATCAGAAATTTATGCGAAAGGTGTTCAAAGTTTTAAAAAGGCAGCTGAAGAGAACCGTTTGAAAAAAGGAAGTCAAAAAAT
This sequence comes from Flaveria linearis, assembly GCA_024085815.1. NCBI lineage: Eukaryota > Viridiplantae > Streptophyta > Magnoliopsida > Asterales > Asteraceae > Flaveria > Flaveria linearis. The sequence continues at coordinate 15,849,724 of CM044012.1, forward strand.
ATGTTGTCCTTGTTCCGTTTGTAAAACATTTCAATATTTTGGGGATATTGATACCATAGAGTATCACTTGTTACGACACGGGTTTATGCATGGATATCATTGTTGGTCAGAGCACGGAGAATCAATTCTTGAGTTTAATACTTTATCGACCACTTTACACATTAATGATAATACAACGTACAACGACGACTTACTAAATTTTGATAAAGATGATGAGCTTCCAAATGAACCCCCTGCCAATTACAATACTGAAATGTTGCATGACATGGAGACTAATATGAGTACATCTGAACAAGAAAAGTTACAACACTTATTTGAAGAGGCAGAATAACCTTTATATAAAGGTTCTAAACATAACAAACTTGATGTTGTGTTAAGGTTGTTTAAACTAAAGTCTGAAAGTGGATGGAGCGATAAAAGTTTTACAAGTCTGTTAGCGCTTTTGAATGAAATTCTTCCGGAAGACAATGAATTACCTAATTCAACATACCAAGCAAAAAAGTTAATGTGTCCGATGGGGTTAGAAGTTGAAAGAATACATGCATGTCCAAATAATTGCATCTTGTATAGAGATGGATACGAAAATAAACATAAATGTGATAAGTGTGGTTCATCGAGGTATATACGGAAAAAGGATTCAGATGTATATGATGATGACGTGACAAAAAATGGACCACCGGCTAAAATTGTGTGGTATCTTCCTATTATACCGAGACTCAAAAGATTATTTTCAAATGAAAAGGATGCAAAATTGTTATGTTGGTATTCAGATGAACGTATAATTGATAGGAAACTAAGACATGTTGCGGATTCACCTCAGTGGAGAGTCATTGATAGAAAGCATCCAACGTTTGCAAAGGAGAAGAGAAACATACGATTTGGGCTTAGTTCAGACGGTATCAATCCATTCGGTAACATGAGTAGTCGTCATAGTACATGGCCAGTTCTTTTATGTATCTATAATCTTCCACCGTGGTTATGTATGAAACGAATATATATTATGATGTCGTTGTTGATTCAAGGTCCCAGACAGCCTGGTAATGATATTGATGTGTACTTATCTCCTTTGATTAAAGACTTACAAAAGCTTTGGAATGAAGGTGTGGAAGTATACGATGCTTATCATAAAGAACAATTTACATTGCGTGCCATGATTTTCTGCACGATAAATGATTTTCCAGCATATGGTAACTTGTCAGGATACGGTACTAAGGGTAAGAAAGCTTGTCCTGTTTGTGAAGACGAGACACACTCGATATGGTTAAAAAATTGCAAGAAGCTTGTATATATGGGACATCGAAGATTTCTTCCGAAAGGTCACATTTTTAGGAAGAAAAAGGATGAGTTTGACGGTGAGTTCGAGATTGGCACAATAAGAACAAGTTTTGATGCATTTGCACGCGTTAAAAATCTAAACAGTGCCGGGGGGAAAAGATCACGTGTCGAGAAAGGAGCGTTGTGGAAAAAAAGGTCTATATTTTGGGATTTACCTTACTGGAATGATTTAATGGTCAGACATTGTCTAGATGTTATGCATATAGAAAAAAATGTGTGTGACAGCTTGATAAGTTTATTATTAAATATTCCAGGTAAAACTAAAGATGGGATTAACGTTAGAAAAGACATGGAACTATTAAAAATACGTCCAGAACTTCATCCGGAACTACGTAACGACCGTGGAGTTACATTAATAGCATCATCAACCGAATTCGAGAGACGACATGGTGATACTTTGAAAACAATCGCCAAAAACTCCTATTACGGTGTTATACAAGAGATTTGGGAATTGGATTATGATGTAGGTCTTACTGTTCCTGTGTTCAAATGTAAGTGGGTGTGTAACCATAAAGGTGTTCAACTTGACAAATATGGTTTTACACTTGTCAACCTTACCACTAATGGGTATAAATCCGAGCCCTTCGTTTTGGCAAAACATGCGACACAAGTTTTCTTTGTCAAAGACCCTATCAATCCAATATATCATATTGTCTTGCAAGGTAAACGACGTATTATTGGAGTTGACAATGTAAGTAACGAGGAGGAATACGACCAGTTTGATGATCTACCTCCATTTTCCGTCGGAATTGAAGAGTTGTCACAAACCAACCGCACTGGAATTTTACGTGATCATGTCGATGGGTTTTATATTAATTAATAAGAAATTATCATTTGTGTTGCTTATGTAAACATTTATATAATAGTTTATTTGCGGTTATCATTTTATATATGATCACAATTGTTAATGTTTTATCGTGTTGATAATGTTAGATTAATTAAAAAAATTTATCAATTTATAAATTTAATTTTATTGAGAGTTATGTTGTGTATGAAAGTAAAAAAAAATAATTTACAAAAATATTGGACAGGAGCCTTAAACCGCCCAAAACCAAACCCCATTAAAACCGCCCCTTAAACACACCAAACCGGCCCTTAAACCCCACCCAAACCGCCCCTTAAACCCCACCGAACCGCCCCTTAAACCCCCACAAAACCGCCCCTTTAACCCACCCCAAACCGCCCCTTAAACACCCCCAAACCGCCCTTTAAAAACCAAAACCGCCCCTTAAACCCACATTCCCAAAACCCGCCCCTTAAAACCGAACAAAAAAACGTTTCCCTCCCAAAATAACCTTTCCCTCCCAAAAAAAACCTTAAAACCCTTAAAACCCACCAAAAAAACCCAACACAAAAACCTTTCCCTCCCTCCCTCTCCTCCCCATCGGCTCCCTCTCCCCATCGGCACCCTCTCCTCCCCATCGGCTGCCCCTCCTTCCCTTCGCCGTCGCCGTCAACTTCCCCCTCCTCCCCTTCGCCGTCGCCGTCCCCTTCCCCCTCCTCCCCTTCGCCGTCGCCGTCCCCTTCCCCCTCCTCCCCTTCGCCGTCGCCGTCCCCTTCCCCCTCCTCCCCTTCGCCGTCGCCGTCCCCTTCCCCCTCCTCCCCTTCGCCCGCCGCCGTCCCCTTCCCCCTCCTCCCCGTCGCCCGCCGCCGTCCCCTTCCCCCTCCTCCCCGTCGCCCGCCGCCGTCCCCTTCCCCCTCCTCACCATTAATATAATTACAGCAGTGGAGAGTCCTTGATATAATTACAAATTTATCTGCCAAAAATTGTTTACAGCAGAAGATCTGGCTATATACAATGGGACTGATGATGGCTTGCCAATCTTGTTAGGGATTCTTGGGTACTTTCTTTTTCGCCTTTTCTTTCCTTTTAATCGATATACGCAGTTTGAAGTACGAAAGGTTAGGTTTTTGGTTTGAAAGTTGAATGATTTTTAAGTTCCAGTTGTTGTTGTTATAGCATTCTGTTACCTCATTCGAAGAAAAAGGTTTAACTTTGACTTGGTCAAAACTTTATAACTGATTTGAATTGTATTAAGTTTACGCGGGAACATTGATAGTTAGTTATATGCATTAAACCTGTTTATATGCACCTGGTTCAAATCTGTTTATATCTTTGTAAGTTTGAAAGTAGGGACATAGCCTAAATGCCTAACTAAAATGATCAGATTAACTTTGGTGGATAATATATTATTACCAATGCTTGAAAAACATATTATCAGTGATTTATGCGCAGGGAACTTGTTCAGATGACAAATTTGAAACTAGACAGACAACTGTATATATGACAGTCCCTTATTCTCAAGCTAGACAGACAACTTGTTCAGTGATTTATGCGCATGGGAATTGATTACCGATCTTTTTCAAATTTCATGCTTTTTACACAGATATTGGTAGCTCGTAGGCTTTTAAAAACAATATGACAGTCCCTTATTCTCAAGCTATGTATTAGCAAGAAGCGCATTCAAATTTCATGTTTTTACGTGCTATGTTGTTAAACTCTCACTTCTTCACTTCTACTAATCGGCTACCCTTTTTTTAAAAATATTTATGCTTTCAACATGGTTCTTAGATTCTCTTATTGAAAGCCTGGATAAAATGTTAAATCTCACTTCTGCACTTTTTCTCAAAATTCAAACTTGTTCAGATGACAAGCTTTGTTAACTTGTTGGTTTTCCTCAAAATTCAAACTTTAACCCTTATTCATTGAATGAGGGAATACCTGTATATATGTTCTTTTTTTATAACTATGTATATATATGTTAGATTATTAAATGTGATAACTAATGAAACATAAAAATTAGTTACTTAATATTTTTTATGTTGTATAGGATGTCTTAAAAAAAAGACACGTGGTCCTGCTTCTTCTTCAAAGGAGATACCGAAGGATAAAATAAAATTGTTACGATTTAATAAAGAAGGTCAACCAACGGGTACAATGGCTCAAAAATTTAAGTCTTGGTATGCGACTAAACTGAAACATACCTTTTCATATCATATTCCCATGTCAAAATTTGGGGCTGAAGATTTTGATCGACTATTGCTACAAGCTAAGGCACGTGTTATATTTTAAATTAAATTCATGAATTACATGTTATTTAAATATTATATTTAACTTATTGTTATTTAATGTTAGGCTTTTTGGATGATTGAAACCGATGCCCCCAAGAATTTTATGAAGAAATGGGCTATAAAACGCGGTACAAATTGGAGGCATGATCTTAACAAAAAATTTGTGCAAAAAAAAAATGCTTGTGATACGTATCAATTTCTTAACCGTGATCATTGGGTACTTTTGTTGCACAAAAAACTAGTGCTGAATTTGAGGTTTGTTTTCTTTGTTTATTATATGTTGTTTATTATATATTTGTACTAATATTTAGTTGATTTTTGTGAAGGCAAAAAGCGCACAGGCAAAGATTGCTATTTCCGCAAACAAACACGTGCTTCACGTAGGACGGAGCGGATGGGTTGAGTTTAAAGAAACAAAAGAATATATTTGGCCTCAACTAGTCTCCAAATACAACGTTCTTAAAGACATTACTAACCCACGTTCTAGATGGTTTTTAATGGCAACCGCTGAATTAAACAAAGAAACAAATGAGTATGAACTTACTCCTTATGCAATTGAGATTGGAGTTAATTTGGTAAGTGATTGTATTCTTTGAGTTGGTAAATAATTTGTTAAAACTATTGTTTTAATATTTAACGTATATTTTTTTATAGTACAAAGTAGAGCTAGAAATGAAAGCGGATGGAACTTATAATCAAAATAAAAATGACCCGCTAGTTAAAGTCGTCGGCCCCGAGCATGGGGGCGTCCACGTACTTTGTCTAATCTCATTGGTAAGGATTATATCAATTTCTAATCTTATGTTTTAAAATTAGTTATGAGTTTTTGGATTAAACGAGTGGAATAAAAACTGTTGTTGCATTGTGTTTATAGGTCGTACTCAAGTTCATGGCGGATTGTTTAAAAATGTGAACAATGATACGGACTCAGTATCACAGTTTGACACTGTGCCATATGGAACTAGTTATGGCTCTGATACACGAGTCAATTATCCACCTATCGAGGTAATATATTTTATAGTTTACAAATAACTTAAGTATTGTTAGTCTCATGGATTTTGTTTTAGCTTATGATTTTTTTGGTTAAATCATTATTTCATTTTTTGATATAATGATACAGACCCACACAGCCTGTGAGTTGCAAATGAAAGTGGCTGACGAGATGGTGACAGTGGCTTACGGTGTAGCGTGGCCACAACAGTTTAGTGACTTTCATTGTGGGCGACTAGCTGAGGGTTGTGTAAAGGTTAATGTGGATTCTATAAATGAAGAATACAAGAATTTGTTTGTCTATAAAGTTGCAAAAACGGATGAAGTTAAAATTGTTGAAAACATGAGTTTGCAAATCGTTCAGTGGCCACGATATGCAATAAAGGTATACTTTATATTTAGTATAATATATTTTAGTTTGACATAATAATTTTTATTTGTTGAATTGTAGCTTGTCTCGAGAATGGAATCAAGCAACGTGTCACAAAGTAATAGAGTTGTCTCGCCACAAAGTCATAGGGTCGACTCATCACAATTGGACGATGATGAGAACACGTTGACTTCGGGTTACAAGCCAGATATGAATGTCGTCAATGATGTCGTCAATGATGACGTGAATGCTGAATTTGAAGAAGTTGTTGGAGGCCTTCATCAAGACATTGTTAGTTTTCAAAACTTTTTCATATAACAATTTATTTTATCTATATTTCTAAATACTAATGTGTTACATGCAATGTTTTTCAGTTTTTTGGAGCTGAAATATTTGATAATAATGTTGGAGGCCCTTATACCAACTTGGTTAGATTTCGAAACATTTTATGTTTAGTAGTTAAATATTCAATTTTTATATGTGCCTGCTTATGACGTAGAAATGTTTAACCATTTTTAGTTGCGATCTGTGGCGCCACAAGTACCCCAAAACCTAACAGAAACCATGTTACAAACCACACCCGCACCCGCACCCGCACCCGAAGTTCAACCTGCATCACAAGTACACCCCGAAACAGTACCCACGACCCAACGTCCCCCCGAACTCGAATTTGTTGATCCCGAGTTAGTTTTGGCCATAAATAAAATCAAACTAACTTGTAAACCATTTCAAAACATGTGGGGGGAATTATGTGTGGCCATTGAGAATAAGCCTGTAATTATTGTTGATACACCTCACTGCATGTACCCCGAGGAAAAAACGCAAGCTATTCCATTAAGTGAGGTGGCACAAATATTTATTCATGATTGGCTTGACATGTCAATACTTCATTGGTTTGCAATGTAAGTTGGTATTACAAGTTTTGTGTAACATATCATCCATTAATTGTAGTTTTATAATATAATCTACTTTCTTAACATTATGATTTCATTTTTACTTGATTGTAGGCATTTTTATAAAGCGCGGAATTCTAGTTGTGCTTTTCTAGACCCAACTGAAATTGAAGCTCAAAAATGTATTCGTCAAGAAGATGAAGTTCAAACACATATAATTGGTGTATCTCAACATCATCTAGATAAACGTTTCATTCTTGCACCTTACATTCAAAGGTATTTTATACCATCATACTATTGATATATATATATATATATATATATATATACACGCTAATTTTTTTTGTAGTAATCATTGGGTGCTTATCATTATGGATACATTTTTGCATTGCGGGTACGTTGTGGACTCCAAGAAGAGTGATGGAAAAGGCGTGAAACAATACCGTCTTGTTAAAATACTACAAGACATCTTTGGTAAAGAGAAAAAAAATGATCCGAATGCGTGGAAATGGATAATGGTTAACGTATGTGATTTTTCAATACATATAATTGATTACCAAATAATTTCTGTCAATTGATTGTGAATAAAATGCAGTGTTTGCAACAAAAAGGAGATTGGGAATGTGGCTTAATGGTTATCAAGCATATGAGGGAGTTTGTCAATCATGTTCAATATGATTTTCCTATTCGTGTAAGTTTTTGTACATTTATTAACATAATGCTAGATTATATACTTACCATCTTCTTTTTATCTATTTGTTTTTAGTTATGGAATACACAAGGGATTGTTACAACGGAAGATCTTGATAATTTAGTCTTACAATTAATGTCCGAAGTGATTGACAAGATTAATTAGTTGAACCGGTGTGTTCTCAATTTGTTTATATTTTTTAGATTTAATGACCTTATATATGGAATTTAAGGTGTATAGAATTTAAGGTGTAACGTGATATTTTTGATACGCAATTTTATATTTTTGGTTGATTGAGCATCTGTATGGCGAATTAGTTTCTGGATATTAAATAATTGAAATTCTTTCTCATGCATAACGAGGTTCAAAAACCGCCCCTTATGACATACCAAAAACCGCCCCTTATGACATATATAAGGGGGTCCAAAAATAGCACCTTATGACACTACATAAGGGGGGGTTCAAAAACCGCCCCTTATGATATATGTAAGGGGGGTCCAAAAACCACCCCTTATGATATATATAAGGGGGGGTCCAAAAACCGCCCATTATGATATATATAAGGGGGGTTCAAAAACCGCCCCTTATGACACTACATAAGGGGCGGTTCTAAAACCGCCTCTTATGAAACCGCCCCTTAAACCCGAATAGCATAAGGTGCGCAGCCATTAGGGGCGGTCCAAAAACCGCCCCTTATGTCCATTTTGACCGCCCCTTATACTCATTTTTGTACTAGTGATTTAGAGTTTACTCGAAAGAAAGAGTGGACAGTCAACCCTCAGAGGTTACCTAGATCCTGTAAGTACATGAGTATGTGTAAACAGAAAATATGTGAAACCCTAAGTGCACTACAACCAAAGACTCAAGGTTTTAGAAGGATAGACAGGTTTGACCCAGTTGATCCGTTTGACCTGTTGGTGACATTATGTGTTGTAACCATTTAAACAGACATAATCATGCATCATACCAGGTCAAATCATGCATAACCTACTCATATGACCCATAACTATGAATTATCATAAACAGGCCAAAACAAATAATGTATCAATTAATCATCCATACTAACCAACAACACATTCAATATGTCCATTACATTTCACATACACCAAGATGATCAATTTCTAGTCCCAAACATGATGTCCTAGTTGCTAATCCACATTCAACATCGTACATGATCATCAAAGTACATAAATCACACATAACCAAATAGACATTCCATACAACCTAATTAACAGGTTCTATCACGTTAGGCGTCCACAACAAGCATTCTAGCATGATCCTAATACCATGAACATGTCCAATTCCTAATATCCAAGGTTCATCCAAAATAAAGTTTCCCTTTTGGGAAAGTATATCCCAAAATCTACTAAACACCCAATGTATACATAATTCATCCTTAATACGCCATATTAAGTTCATAATAACATCTACGCAAGATCAACAACATCCACACATCATAATTCATCAATTCCATATCTAAAAAGTTACTACTTTTGGAAATCTATGAACTACATTATCCATTCTTGGTTTTCTAGCATACGTATCATTAATCTAGTATACATATGTCATCCTAAACTCATCAACAACATCACTACATCACCAAATCATCATATCATACAAATAAAGTTACTATTATTAGTAACCTATGAACAAAACCTTCAGTTAACCAATTTATTGCAAGATCAATGTATTCCAGCATTCATACTATCTAATTAACATCATAACATCATCAAACAAACATCAATTTCATACTATCATCATTAATTTCGAACTAGGGTTTATCAAGAATCAAAGTCCATAAACAATTCACAAAAACGTATCATTCTTGCATACTCGACGTTAAACAACATGTATACTATCAAACTAACCTATTAACATAATCAAACAACAACAACATTCGACCATCTTGACCCCATGAACGACTTAGGGTTCGGCCAAGCATGCAACCCAACCAAAAACATGTAAAAACTCACCTATAAACGTGCAATGACTTGAAATTGATGCTTCTAACTTGTTCTACCACTTGTAATCGACCAAAACCGAATGGATTTTGCTTGTTCTTGGCTGAATTCGCAAAGGGGAGGGAGTGGGAGTGCAGGTCGCGGCCGATTGGGGGTGGGGATTAGGGTTTGGGTTTTGTTTTAATTAATTTACAAAAACTACCCTTTAACCCTTGTGTTTTTATATTTTTATAAAAAAAAAGTCTCTTTTAAACACTTTTAAATGTTTTTTAATCACAATACTACAGCTATAAACCCATAATAACAATTGTATATTTTTATCTTTATAAAACACAAACATACGAATTTACACCCACATTTCCACGTTACGCGATAAAATTCACCGTTAACATTTAAATCGCGTAAACACATAAGCATAACACAATAATCATCTAATCAACTAGATTATCATTAATTTAACATTATTAATTATTATTAGGTCACCAACGTTAAACGACAACTAGTGTGTGCTTACGACACGTGTATGCGAGACTTAACGGAACTAACGGAGTTTTGGTAACGGAAAATTACCGGATGTCACAAGTTCACTGACTCCTTGAGTTGTTGAGAGTTTAATTTGTTGTCAAGACTGGCTTCGAGGTAGTTCAACTTCAAGCAAAAAAATTATTAGTGAAGAAGAGTGGGAAATGATTCAAGAAATTGATAAAGGTATTTTGATTGTTAATTGTTTTTATAATGTTTATTCATGTTACATCTAACCATTTTAATGTTTATTTTATTTTATCCTTTATTTTAATATAGCATTGGAAGTGGACGAGCAAACATGAAGGTTGCAATCCGAAGCCAGTTAAGAACTTTATTGGTTGATACGATTTGATTTTTTTCTTTTTCGAAATGATTGGTTGATATAAATTGGGATTATGGTTTTATTTCTGCAATCAATTGATATGAATTTGGTTTTATGGTTACGTTAATCATATTTTAATGTTTGGTTTATGGTTTCGCTACTCTAATTAATAATATTTTTGTTTATTTTGGCTATATGTTTTTGCTATTCTATGTATAAACATTCTTTATCCCGAATTTAAATTATTAATCTGTTATGGAAATTAATTTATTTGGATTCATTGCCAATTAGTTTGATAATTACTTACATTGGATTTAATTAGGAGTTTTAATTTTTTATCTTAAAAATTGATTTTGTTGTTTAGAAATATTTTGTTTGGAATAAATTAAACGTTATAAACCTAGAAGTTTACTTTGATTAACAACCCTATTAATAGCCCAATTAGAAACCCGATTCCCGAATAAAACAACCTGAATAAACCCGATTACCGATAAACCCGAGTTTTATTTGGGTCGGTATTCGGGTAATGAACCTAACTTGACGAACCCAAAACCCGATTAAAAAACAATCACCCCTATTCGTAACTATGTTTTACAAGGATTTTTAGCCATAATATAAGTTGACACTTGACAGCTTAAATGTCATGGTCATGTGTGACACAAAATATAAATATACTTTCATAATTTACTATCATATCAAACAATTTATTACAGCTTTATATAAAGAAATTTATATCTCATTATAATCGTTTGATATTATCATTAAGGGAGTTTTATATAAGGAAAAAAATATAAGAGTAAATTGTAGAGAAGTAAAAATGTCACTTTATTTTATTCATACACATTAGATGTTTTTATTTTTTAAATCTATTGCATGGTCCTTTTAATTCTATTTAACGTAGCACAACTTTAAGGCCCTGTTTGATAGAGCTGACCCACGTCTGACCGTTTGATTCGTCTGACTGGAACTTCTGACCTTGACTGGAGGACTGAAAGAGTAATTATTTTCTTCCCTTCTGACCCACTCCACAACCCCCCCCTGCGATCACCTTCGATCATCATCTTCGATCATCATCTTCGATCATCATCTTCGATCAATCATCTTCGATCATCATCCTCTGCCGATTGACAAACAACCCTCGACCGCAACTACCATCACTGAACACCCCAAATCACCTTCGATCATCATCTTCGATCAATCATCTTCGATCAATCGACCACCATCCTCTGCCGATTGACAAACAACCATCGACCGCAACTACCATCTCCGAACACCCCCAAATCACCTTCGATCATCATCTTCGATCAATCATCTTCGATCAATCGACCCCATCCTCTGCCGATTGACAAACAACCCTCGACCGCAACTACCTTCGACCGCAATCCCTGTGACCAGCGACCAACAACCACCCCTCGACATCTACCATCGACCCCTCAATCAATCCGATTCATTCATCACCAAGGGACAGAGGTTTCGCGAGATCGAGAGGGAGAGAAGAGAGTCCGAGAGTGTTCGAGAGAGTTTGAGATTGAGATTTGGAACTCAATTTTGACTTCTTTTATCTTCTTTTGACCAGCATTCCAACAACATATAAATATATTATTCAATATATTTCTTTAATTTATATATATATATATTTTTAACTTAAACCGACTTGTTTCATTATTTGTTTATAGCAAGTGTTGTTGTAGTCTTGTAGATCGTTTCTTTTAAATGGGTATGTATATGGGTATGTATATGTGTATGTATAGGGCAACAATGTTATTTTTATCATTCAGCAAAATCAGTCAGATATTAAATCAAACAGCCAAGTTTTAGTCAGATGCAGACTCAGTCAGAACCTCTTACTGGGTCAGCTTCTTACTCAGTCAGTGACAGGATCTAAGCCTCTAGTTTGATCAATTAGGTTGTATTCGCAGCGGATTTAGTACAAGAATTAGTCAAACAAGCAAGAACACAATAGATTTAACAACAAAACAGTAAGTTATAGAGAGAGATGAAAGTTCTGCAAAAGAGAATATTTCATTCAATACATGCTTCGACTGCGGCTGTAATTAGCAGCGGCTACAGTTAGGTCATCTTCCTTATATAGGGAAGAATAACCTAATGCTGATGTCACTTGACAGTGACATCAACTATTATTAACATACTACTGATAACAGACTAAACTACTGAAGATGTCACAATAGCTGACATCTTCTTACAAAATGTTGTGTCAAACTATTACAAGAACTGAAAAGAAACTACTGAAAAGTTACAACGACTGAAGAACAAACTCTTCAGTCGTTTACAACTACTGAACTATAACAGCTGAAGAACAAACTCTTTAGCTATTGTACAAACTACTGAAAAGGAAAAATGCAAACTACTAAAAGAGAAAAACCATCACAACAACTAAAGACAACTTCTTCAGCTGTTGTGACAAACTCTAAAGCTTCAGCACTTGGTCTTCAGACTTTGATCTTCAGATGTTTCATCAGCTGATGACTTCAGTAGTTGTCATCAGCTGATGTCTTTAGTCTTTGTCTTCAGACTTTGTACATCATTGTTGATCATCAGTTCTTCAGTTCTTCAGCTGTTGATCTTCAGCACTTGAGTCTTCAGTACTTGAAGTCTTCAGTACTTGAAGTCTTCAGTACTTGTATTCTTCAGTACTTCAGACTTCAGTACTTGTGGTCTTCAGTACTTTAGATCTTCAGCTGTTGTTCTTCAGTTCTTTGATCTTCAGCTGTTGAGTCTTCAGTCTTTGTCAAACTGCTGATGAAGCTTTCAGCAGTTGTTGTGATGTCATGTGGGACTTAGAGGTTTTCCTGATCTTGGCTCATTGGTTCTTTTGGTCCAACAAACTCCCCCTGAACCAATACAGCCAAAACCTCTAAGCAATTTATTGGTCCCACTTATTGATGGCAGAATGATTGGTCTTTTTCCTTCTTGATCAGCTTAGAAGATGACCCATGTAAGCACTGGCCTGGGAAGAGGTCTCTGAGATTTGATTGGCATAGTATGGATGGGAACCCTGATTGGGGAACTGGACACAGGGCTGTTGTCCCATCCATGAGACCTACTTCTCATATATGAGACGGTAGGATTCTCTGGTGTAGGCTTTGACAAATATCATTTATTCTTCCATGGATAGATCCTCGGCCTCACCTTCAAATAACCCTTCCTGCCATATAGCTCCGAGACATACTTGGCCTGTCTACCGTTTTTGAGCTCAACAGTTGTCATCTGCCTATAGGCGAATTCATCAGGATGTTTGCCTTCAAGTAGCAGGTTGAGCTCATCTTGTCTGAAGTTCTCAAGCCTCTTGTAGACTAACGCCTTCTTGACCACCCTGTTCTCCAATAACTTTTGGGGTGGCTGGTTAGTCTCGTAGGTGTCTTGAAATCTTCTACAATCTCCCAGGGTGTTATTACAATGGCCACTGTGATCACTTCATCTACGATCCTCTTCACTTGGCCTTTGTATCTCACTGGTATATCTATCCTTTTAATCCGGTGAGCCACCCTAGGATCTGGCCAAGTCCTCACACAATCTCTTTGATATTGGAAGGTTTGTTTGAGAGTGTAGAGTCTCAGAGCTTCCTTCTTCATGTTGATTATAGAAGTAGAAGCAGCATAAGTTTTGTCAATGCTTTTCAGCATTTCTTCATCATGACGTTTCTGCTGCTCTTCTTCTTCTATCTTAACCCTCACAGCTTCCATCTGTGAGGTGGGAGTGATGGGTTTAGATTGGCTTTAGGTAAGGGTATGACTGCAGAAAGAGGCAGTCTATGCTCCTCATCCTCCTCTTCTTCTTCCTCTTGCAGCCTCAACACCATTCTCTTCTTCTGCAAGGGTGGATCATCGGCAATAGGTTTTGATGGTGAAGGGGTTGGTTTTGTGGGTTGTGTTTGGGTTGTTGGTGTGGGAATTTGGGCAGGCTTTGCTAGCAATCTAGAGATGAGGGCAGGTTTAGTCTGTTTGACTAGCAAAGTCCTGTTCCCAGCACCGGCTTCTGAAAGGGCTTCTGCGACAAGTCCCTTGGTAAAATCACCAGCCGAACAGATCTTGGTGGCTATAGCCAAGATTCTGTCCCTGGTCCAAGCCTTCACATCTAGGACTGGTCTCCCCAGATACTTCAAAATAAACCTACTCATAGCCTCGAGTCTCTTTCTTTCCTCTTGGCTATAAGTGGTCCATCGGTATTCTATCTCCTTTATCTCCATCTTCCTAATTTCCTGATCTAGCATGGCAATGTCCATGTCCATGGCGGTTATGGACCACCCCTTTTGATATAGTATAAGGTGCTAAAATAATCTTTAGGGGCGGTTTTCGGTGGAGGCTTTAGGGGCGGTTATGGACCGCCCCTTTTGATATAGTATAAGGTGCTAAAGTAATCTTTAGGGGCGGTTTTCGGTGGAGTCTTTAGGGGCGGTTATGGACCACCCCTTTGATATAGTATAAGGTGCTAAAATAATCTTTAGGGGCGGTTTTCGGTGGAGGCTTTAGGGGCGGTTATGGACCACCCCTTTTGATATAGTATAAGGTGCTAAAATAATCTTTAGGGGCGGTTTTCGGTGGAGGCTTTAGGGGCGGTTATGGACCGCCCCTTTTGATATAGTATAAGGTGCTAAAGTAATCTTTAGGGGCGGTTTTCGGTGGAGTCTTTAGGGGCGGTTATGGACTTTTATTTTTGTAAAGCAAATTTGAAATTCGAAGATGCTTTTAGGGGCGGTCCGTAACCGCCCTTTTTAAAAAAATACTTATATATATATATATAAGAAAACGGTCATCTTCTCATTTCCACCTGCAATTCAAATGTTATCTCTCTTGAATTTCAAATCGTGTTTTCTTTCAAAATCTCTCATTTAAAGGTACAATTCCTTTTAAATATTTCAGTTTTTACACGAATTCGTGTTTATATATATATGTGTGTTTATAAGTTGTGATATATATGTCGAATTACTTAAAGATGCAAGTTTTTCTAAGTTGTATATAAGTATGAACAAGTATAAGATGCAAGTTTATGATTTCTTAGTTAGTTTAAGAAACACATAAACTTGTTATGCATTTAGCTAGTATTGCACGTGTTTGATTATTAAATGTATATAGGTTTGTTTAAATTTGTGTGGTAGGGTACGTAGTGGAAATATATATATTGCACGTTTTGTATTGATAAGTTGGGTTTTTTTACATATTTGCACTTAATACACAAATATTATATATACTATTATTTAATATTTGCATTTACGTGTAAGTATGTTATATGTGTATTTGTATATGTATATGTGTGTTTGGATAGATTTTTAAATGAATTTAGGATAAACCTTTAGAGTATACCCGTCCAAAATTTATCTAATAGAGATAACATTTTGGATTGTCCCTGTTGGGACTGCTTTTTGAATATTCTATCTCATTAGGACGTGTATACATTTTAACGTGTTTAACTATTAAGAAAAAATCGACAGTTTCTCCTATACTCCTTCGGGTTTGCGTTTTATACGCATACTTGGGGAGTTAAGGGGAAATGCTGTCGATTTTTTCTTAAATAGTTAACACGTTAAATGTATACATATGAGATAGTTTATTCAAAAAGTGGGTTAGGATCCACCGCCTTAGATTACCGGTTATGTACAATTACATCATTTGTTTGTTTTTATACTTTTCAGATGGATCGTGATGCATGGATGTACAAAAGTTTGCGTTCATCAGAAATTTATGCGAAAGGTGTTCAAAGTTTTAAAAAGGCAGCTGAAGAGAACCGTTTGAAAAAAGGAAGTCAAAAAATATGTTGTCCTTGTTCCGTTTGTAAAACATTTCAATATTTTGGGGATATTGATACCATAGAGTATCACTTGTTACGACACGGGTTTATGCATGGATATCATTGTTGGTCAGAGCACGGAGAATCAATTCTTGAGTTTAATACTTTATCGACCACTTTACACATTAATGATAATACAACGTACAACGACGACTTACTAAATTTTGATAAAGATGATGAGCTTCCAAATGAACGCCCTGCCAATTACAATACTGAAATGTTGCATGACATGGAGACTAATATGAGTACATCTGAACAAGAAAAGTTACAACACTTATTTGAAGAGGCAGAAAAACCTTTATATAAAGGTTCTAAACATAACAAACTTGATGTTGTGTTAAGGTTGTTTAAACTAAAGTCTGAAAGTGGATGGAGCGATAAAAGTTTTACAAGTCTGTTAGCGCTTTTGAATGAAATTCTTCCGGAAGACAATGAATTACCTAATTCAACATACCAAGCAAAAAAGTTAATGTGTCCGATGGGGTTAGAAGTTGAAAGAATACATGCATGTCCAAATAATTGCATCTTGTATAGAGATGGATACGAAAATAAACATAAATGTGATAGGTGTGGTTCATCGAGGTATATACGGAAAAAGGATTCAGATGTATATGATGATGACGTGACAAAAAATGGACCACCGGCTAAAATTGTGTGGTATCTTCCTATTATACCGAGACTCAAAAGATTATTTTCAAATGAAAAGGATGCAAAATTGTTATGTTGGTATTCAGATGAACGTATAATTGATGGGAAACTAAGACATGTTGCGGATTCACCTCAGTGGAGAGTCATTGATAGAAAGCATCCAACGTTTGCAAAGGAGAAGAGAAACATACGATTTGGGCTTAGTTCAGACGGTATCAATCCATTCGGTAACATGAGTAGTCGTCATAGTACATGGCCAGTTCTTTTATGTATCTATAATCTTCCACCGTGGTTATGTATGAAACGAATATATATTATGATGTCGTTGTTGATTCAAGGTCCCAGACAGCCTGGTAATGATATTGATGTGTACTTATCTCCTTTGATTAAAGACTTACAAAAGCTTTGGAATGAAGGTGTGGAAGTATACGATGCTTATCATAAAGAACAATTTACATTGCGTGCCATGATTTTCTGCACGATAAATGATTTTCCAGCATATGGTAACTTGTCAGGATACGGTACTAAGGGTAAGAAAGCTTGTCCTGTTTGTGAAGACGAGACACACTCGATATGGTTAAAAAATTGCAAGAAGCTTGTATATATGGGACATCGAAGATTTCTTCCGAAAGGTCACATTTTTAGGAAGAAAAAGGATGAGTTTGACGGTGAGTTCGAGATTGGCACAATAAGAACAAGTTTTGATGCATTTGCACGCGTTAAAAATCTAAACAGTGCCGGGGGGAAAAGATCACGTGTCGAGAAAGGAGCGTTGTGGAAAAAAAGGTCTATATTTTGGGATTTACCTTACTGGAATGATTTAATGGTCAGACATTGTCTAGATGTTATGAATATAGAAAAAAATGTGTGTGACAGCTTGATAAGTTTATTATTAAATATTCCAGGTAAAACTAAAGATGGGATTAACGTTAGAAAAGACATGGAACTATTAAAAATACGTCCAGAACTTCATCCGGAACTACGTAACGACCGTGGAGTTACATTAATAGCATCATCAACCGAATTCGAGAGACGACATGGTGATACTTTGAAAACAATCGCCAAAAACTCCTATTACGGTGTTATACAAGAGATTTGGGAATTGGATTATGATGTAGGTCTTACTGTTCCTGTGTTCAAATGTAAGTGGGTGTGTAACCATAAAGGTGTTCAACTTGACAAATATGGTTTTACACTTGTCAACCTTACCACTAATGGGTATAAATCCGAGCCCTTCGTTTTGGCAAAACATGCGACACAAGTTTTCTTTGTCAAAGACCCTATCAATCCAATATATCATATTGTCTTGCAAGGTAAACGATGTATTATTGGAGTTGACAATGTAAGTAACGAGGAGGAATACGACCAGTTTGATGATCTACCTCCATTTTCAGTCGGAATTGAAGAGTTGTCACAAACCAACCGCACTGGAATTTTACGTGATCATGTCGATGGGATTTATATTAATTAATAAGAAATTATCATTTGTGTTGTTTATGTAAACATTTATATAATAGTTTATTTGCGGTTATCATTTTATATATGATCACAATTGTTAATGTTTTATCGTGTTGATAATGTTAGATTAATTAAAAAAATTTATCAATTTATAAATTTAATTTTATTGAGAGTTATGTTGTGTATGAAAATTAAAAAAAATAATTTACAAAAATATTGGACAGGAGCCTTAAACCGCCCAAAACCAAACCCCATTAAAACCGCCCCTTAAACACACCAAACCGCCCCTTAAACCCCACCCAAACCGCCCCTTAAACCCCCACCGAACCGCCCCTTAAACCCCCACAAAACCGCCCCTTTAACCCACCCCAAACCGCCCCTTAAACACCCCCAAACCGCCCTTTAAAACCGAAAACCGCCTCTTAAACCCACATTCCCAAAACCCGCCCCTTAAAACCGAACAAAAAAACGTTTCCCTCCCAAAATAACCTTTCCCTCCCAAAAAAACCTTTAAACCCTTAAAACCCACCAAAAAAACCCAACACAAAAACCTTTCCCTCCCTCCCTCTCCTCCCCATCGGCTCCCTCTCCCCATCGGCACCCTCTCCTCCCCATCGGCTGCCCCTCCTTCCCTTCGCCGTCGCCGTCAACTTCCCCCTCCTCCCCTTCGCCGTCGCCGTCCCCTTCCCCCTCCTCCCCTTCGCCGTCGCCGTCCCCTTCCCCCTCCTCCCCTTCGCCGTCGCCGTCCCCTTCCCCCTCCTCCCCTTCGCCGTCGCCGTCCCCTTCCCCTCCTCCCCCGCCCGCCGCCGTCCCCTCCCCCGTCGCCTGCCGCCGTCCCCTTCCCCCTCCTCCCCGTCGCCCGCCGCCGTCCCCTTCCCCCTCCTCCCCATTAATATAATTACAGCAGTGGAGAGTCATTGATATAGTTACAAATTTATCTGCCAGAAATTGTTTACAGCAGAAGATCTGGCTATATACAATGGGACTGATGATGGCTTGCCAATCTTGTTAGGGATTCTTGGGTACTTTCTTTTTCGCCTTTTCTTTCCTTTTAATCGATATACGCAGTTTGAAGTACGAAAGGTTAGGTTTTTGGTTTGAAAGTTGAATGATTTTTAAGTTCCAGTTGTTGTTGTTATAGCATTCTGTTACCTCATTCGAAGAAAAAGGTTTAACTTTGACTTGGTCAAAACTTTATAACTGATTTGAATTGTATTAAGTTTACGCGGGAACATTGATAGTTAGTTATATGCATTAAACTGTTTATATGCACCTGGTTCAAATCTGTTTATATCTTTGTAAGTTTGAAAGTAGGGACATAGCCTAAATGCCTAACTAAAATGATCAGATTAACTTTGGTGGATAATATATTATTACCAATGCTTGAAAAACATATTATCAGTGATTTATGCGCATGGGAACTTGTTCAGATGACAAATTTGAAACTAGACAGACAACTGTATATATGACAGTCCCTTATTCTCAAGCTAGACAGACAACTTGTTCAGTGATTTATGCGCATGGGAATTGATTACCGATCTTTTTCAAATTTCATGCTTTTTACACGGATATTGGTAGCTCGTAGGCTTTTAAAAACAATATGACAGTCCCTTATTCTCAAGCTATGTATTAGCAAGAAGCGCATTCAAATTTCATGTTTTTTACGTGCTATGTTGTTAAACTCTCACTTCTTCACTTCTACTAATCGGCTACCCTTTTTTTAAAAATATTTATGCTTTCAACATGGTTCTTAGATTCTCTTATTGAAAGCCTGGATAAAATGTTAAATCTCACTTCTGCACTTTTTCTCAAAATTCAAACTTGTTCAGATGACAAGCTTTGTTAACTTGTTGGTTTTCCTCAAAATTCAAACTTTAACCCTTATTCATTGAATGAGGGAATACCTGTATATATGTTCTTTTTTTATAACTATGTATATATATGTTAGATTATTAAATGTGATAACTAATGAAACATAAAAATTAGTTACTTAATATTTTTTTATGTTGTATAGGATGTCTTCAAGAAAAAAGACACGTGGTCCTGCTTCTTCTTCAAAGGAGATACCGAAGGATAAAATAAAATTGTTACGATTTAATAAAGAAGGTCAACCAACGGGTACAATGGCTCAAAAATTTAAGTCTTGGTATGCGACTAAACTGAAACATACCTTTTCATATCATATTCCCATGTCAAAATTTGGGGCTGAAGATTTTGATCGACTATTGTTACAAGCTAAGGCACGTGTTATATTTTAAATTAAATTCATGAATTACATGTTATTTAAATATTATATTTAACTTATTGTTATTTAATGTTAGGCTTTTTGGATGATTGAAACCGATGCCCCCAAGAATTTTATGAAGAAATGGGCTATAAAACGCGGTACAAATTGGAGGCATGATCTTAACAAAAAATTTGTGCAAAAAAAAAAATGCTTGTGATACGTATCAATTTCTTAACCGTGATCATTGGGATACTTTTGTTGCATAAAAAACTAGTGCTGAATTTGAGGTTTGTTTTCTTTGTTTATTATATGTTGTTTATTATATATTTGTACTAATATTTAGTTGATTTTTGTGAAGGCAAAAAGCGCACAGGCAAAGATTGCTAATTCCGCAAACAAACACGTGCTTCACGTAGGACGGAGCGGATGGGTTGAGTTTAAAGAAACAAAAGAATATATTTGGCCTCAACTAGTCTCCAAATACAACGTTCTTAAAGACATTACTAACCCACTTTCTAGATGGTTTTTAATGGCAACCGCTGAATTAAACAAAGAAACAAATGAGTATGAACTTACTCCTTATGCAATTGAGATTGGAGTTAATTTGGTAAGTGATTGTATTCTTTGAGTTGGTAAATAATTTGTTAAAACTATTGTTTTAATATTTAACGTATATTTTTTTATAGTACAAAGTAGAGCTAGAAATGAAAGCGGATGGAACTTATAATCAAAATAAAAATGACCCGCTAGTTAAAGTCGTCGGCCCCGAGCACGGGGGGCGTGCACGTACTTTGTCTAATCTCATTGGTAAGGATTATATCAATTTCTAATCTTATGTTTTAAAATTAGTTATGAGTTTTTGGATTAAACGAGTGGAATAAAAACTGTTGTTGCATTGTGTTTATAGGTCGTACTCAAGTTCATGGCGGATTGTTTAAAAATGTGAACAATGATACGGACTCAGTATCACAGTTTGACACTGTGCCATATGGAACTAGTTATGGCTCTGATACACGAGTCAATTATCCACCTATCGAGGTAATATATTTTATAGTTTACAAATAACTTAAGTATTGTTAGTCTCATGGATTTTGTTTTAGCTTATGATTTTTTTGGTTAAATCATTATTTCATTTTTTGATATAATGATACAGACCCACACAGCATGTGAGTTGCAAATGAAAGTGGCTGACGAGATGGTGACAGTGGCTTACGGTGTAGCGTGGCCACAACAGTTTAGTGACTTTCATTGTGGGCGACTAGCTGAGGGTTGTGTAAAGGTTAATGTGGATTCTATAAATGAAGAATACAAGAATTTGTTTGTCTATAAAGTTGCAAAAACGGATGAAGTTAAAATTGTTGAAAACATGAGTTTGCAAATCGTTCAGTGGCCACGATATGCAATAAAGGTATACTTTATATTTATTATAATATATTTTAGTTTGACATAATAATTTTTATTTGTTGAATTGTAGCTTGTCTCGAGAATGGAATCAAGCAACGTGTCACAAAGTAATAGAGTTGTCTCACCACAAAGTCATAGGGTCGACTCATCACAATTGGACGATGATGAGAACACGTTGACTTCGGGTTACAAGCCAGATATGAATGTCGTCAATGATGTCGTCAATGATGACGTGAATGCTGAATTTGAAGAAGTTGTTGGAGGCCGTCATCAAGACATTGTTAGTTTTCAAAACTTTTTCATATAACAATTTATTTTATCTATATTTCTAAATACTAATGTGTTACATGCAATGTTTTTCAGTTTTTGGAGCTGAAATATTTGATAATAATGTTGGAGGCCCTTATACCAACTTGGTTAGATTTCGAAACATTTTATGTTTAGTAGTTAAATATTCAATTTTTATATGTGCCTGCTTATGACGTACAAATGTTTAACCATTTTTAGTTGCGATCTGTGGCGCCACAAGTACCCCAAAACCTAACAGAAACCATGTTACAAACCACACCCGCACCCGCACCCGCACCCGAAGTTCAACCTGCATCACAAGTACACCCCGAAACAGTACCCACGACCCAACGTCCCCCCGAACTTGAATTTGTTGATCCCGAGTTAGTTTTGGCCATAAATAAAATCAAACTAACTTGTAAACCATTTCAAAACATGTGGGGGGAATTATGTGTGGCCATTGAGAATAAGCCTGTAATTATTGTTGATACACCTCACGGCATGTACCCCGAGGAAAAAACGCAAGCTATTCCATTAAGTGAGGTGGCACAAATATTTATTCATGATTGGCTTGACATGTCAATACTTCATTGGTTTGCAATGTAAGTTGGTATTACAAGTTTTGTGTAACATATCATCCATTAATTGTAGTTTTATAATATAATCTACTTTCTTAACATTATGTTTACTTGATTGTAGGCATTTTTATAAAGCGCGGAATTCTAGTTGTGCTTTTCTAGACCCAACTGAAATTGAAGCTCAAAAATGTATTCGTCAAGAAGATGAAGTTCAAACACATATAATTGGTGTATCTCAACATCATCTAGATAAACGTTTCATTCTTGCACCTTACATTCAAAGGTATTATATACCATCATACTATTGAAATATATATATATATATATATATATATATATATATACACGCTAATTTTTTTTTGTAGTAATCATTGGGTGCTTATCATTATGGATACATTTTTGCATTGCGGGTACGTTGTGGACTCCAAGAAGAGTGATGGAAAAGGCGTGAAACAATACCGTCTTGTTAAAATACTACAAGACATCTTTGGTAAAGAGGAAAAAAATGATCCGAATGCGTGGAAATGGATAATGGTTAACGTATGTGATTTTTCAATACATATAATTGATTACAAAATAATTTCTGTCAATTGATTGTGAATAAAATGCAGTGTTTGCAACAAAAAGGAGATTGGGAATGTGGCTTAATGGTTATCAAGCATATGAGGGAGTTTGTCAATCATGTTCAACATGATTTTCCTATTCGTGTAAGTTTTTGTACATTTATTAACATAATGCTAGATTATATACTTACCATCTTCTTTTTATCTATTTGTTTTTAGTTATGGAATACACAAGGGATTGTTACAACGGAAGATCTTGATAATTTAGTCTTACAATTAATGTCCGAAGTGATTGACAAGATTAATTAGTTGAACCGGTGTGTTCTCAATTTGTTTATATTTTTTAGATTTAATGACCTTATATATGGAATTTAAGGTGTATAGAATTTAAGGTGTAACGTGATATTTTTGATACGCAATTTTATATTTTTGGTTGATTGAGCATCTGTATGGCGAATTAGTTTCTGGATATTAAATAATTGAAATTCTTTCTCATGCATAACGAGGTTCAAAAACCGCCCCTTATGACATACCAAAAACCGCCCCTTATGACATATATAAGGGGGTCCAAAAATAGCACCTTATGACACTACATAAGGGGGGGTTCAAAAACCGCCCCTTATGATATATGTAAGGGGGGTCCAAAAACCGCCCCTTATGATATATATAAGGGGGGTCCAAAACCGCCCCTTATGATATATATAAGGGGGGTTCAAAAACCGCCCCTTATGACATTACATAAGGGGCGGTTCTAAAACCGCCTCTTATGAAACCGCCCCTTAAACCCGAATAGCATAAGGTGCGCAGCCATTAGGGGCGGTCCAAAAACCGCCCCTTATGTCCATTTTGACCGCCCCTTATACTCATTTTTGTACTAGTGATTTAGAGTTTACTCGAAAGAAAGAGTGGACAGTCAACCCTCAGAGGTTACCTAGATCCTGTAAGTACATGAGTATGTGTAAACAGAAAATATGTGAAACCCTAAGTGCACTACAACCAAAGACTCAAGGTTTTAGAAGGATAGACAGGTTTAACCCAGTTGACCCGTTTGACCTGTTGGTGACATTATGTGTTGTAACCATTTAAACAGACATAATCATGCATCATACCAGGTCAAATCATGCATAACCTACTCATATGACCCATAACTATGAATTATCATAAACAGGCCAAAACAGATAATGTATCAATTAATCATCCATACTAACCAACAACACATTCAATATGTCCATTACATTTCACATACACCAAGATGATCAATTTCTAGTCCCAAACATGATGTCCTAGTTGCTAATCCACATTCAACATCATACATGATCATCAAAGTACATAAATCACACATAACCAAATAGACATTCCATACAACCTAATTAACAGGTTCTATCACGTTAGGCGTCCACAACAAGCATTCTAGCATGATCCTAATACCATGAACATGTCCAATTCCTAATATCCAAGGTTCATCCAAAATAAAGTTTCCCTTTTGGGAAAGTATATCCCAAAATCTACTAAACACCCAATGTATACATAATTCATCCTTAATACGCCATATTAAGTTCATAATAACATCTACGCAAGATCAACAACATCCACACATCATAATTCATCAATTCCATATCTAAAAAGTTACTACTTTTGGAAATCTATGAACTACATTATCCATTCTTGGTTTTCTAGCATACGTATCATTAATCTAGTATACATATGTCATCCTAAACTCATCAACAACATCACTACATCACCAAATCATCATATCATACAAATAAAGTTACTATTATTAGTAACCTATGAACAAAACCTTCAGTTAACCAATTTATTGCAAGATCAATGTATTCTAGCATTCATACTATCTAATTAACATCATAACATCATCAAACAAACATCAATTTCATACTATCATCATTAATTTCGAACTAGGGTTTATCAAGAATCAAAGTCCATAAACAATTCACAAAAACGTATCATTCTTGCATACTCGACGTTAAACAACATGTATACTATCAAACTAACCTATTAACATAATCAAACAACAACAACATTCGACCATCTTGACCCCATGAACGACTTAGGGTTCGGCCAAACATGCAACCCAACCAAAAACATGTAAAAACTCACCTATAAACGTGCAATGACTTGAAATTGATGCTTCTAACTTGTTCTACCACTTGTAATCGACCAAAACCGAATGGATTTTGCTTGTTCTTGGCTGAATTCGCAAAGGGGAGGGAGTGGGAGTGCAGGTCGCGGCCGATTGGGGGTGGGGATTAGGGTTTGGGTTTTGTTTTAATTAATTTACAAAAACTACCCTTTAACCCTTGTGTTTTTATATTTTTATAAAAAAAAGTCTCTTTTAAACACTTTTAAATGTTTTTTAATCACAATACTACAGCTATAAACCCATAATAACAATTGTATATTTTTATCTTTATAAAACACAAACATACGAATTTACACCCACATTTCCACGTTACGCGATAAAATTCACCGTTAACATTTAAATCGCGTAAACACATAAGCATAACACAATAATCATCTAATCAACTAGATTATCATTAATTTAACATTATTAATTATTATTAGGTCACCAACGTTAAACGACAACTAGTGTGTGCTTACGACACGTGTATGCGAGACTTAACGGAACTAACGGAGTTTTGGTAACGGAAAATTACCGGATGTCACAAGTTCACTGACTCCTTGAGTTGTTGAGAGTTTAATTTGTTGTCAAGACTGGCTTCGAGGTAGTTCAACTTCAAGCAAAAAAATTATTAGTGAAGAAGAGTGGGAAATGATTCAAGAAATTGATAAAGGTATTTTGATTGTTAATTGTTTTTATAATGTTTATTCATGTTACATCTAACCATTTTAATGTTTATTTTATTTTATCCTTTATTTTAATATAGCATTGGAAGTGGACGAGCAAACATGAAGGTTGCAATCCGAAGCCAGTTAAGAACTTTATTGGTTGATACGATTTGATTTTTTTTCTTTTTCGAAATGATTGGTTGATATAAATTGGGATTATGGTTTTATTTCTGCAATCAATTGATATGAATTTGGTTTTATGGTTACGTTAATCATATTTTAATGTTTGGTTTATGGTTTCGCTACTCTAATTAATAATATTTTTGTTTATTTTGGCTATATGTTTTTGCTATTCTATGTATAAACATTCTTTATCCCGAATTTAAATTATTAATCTGTTATGGAAATTAATTTATTTGGATTCATTGCCAATTAGTTTGATAATTACTTACATTGGATTTAATTAGGAGTTTTAATTTTTTATCTTAAAAATTGATTTTGTTGTTTAGAAATATTTTGTTTGGAATAAATTAAACGTTATAAACCTAGAAGTTTACTTTGATTAACAACCCTATTAATAGCCCAATTAGAAACCCGATTCCCGAATAAAACAACCTGAATAAACTCGATTACCGATAAACCCGAGTTTTATTTGGGTCGGTATTCGGGTAATGAACCCAACTTGACGAACCCAAAACCCGATTAAAAAACAATCACCCCTATTCGTAACTATGTTTTACAAGGATTTTTAGCCATAATATAAGTTGACACTTGACAGCTTAAATGTCATGGTCTGACACAAAATATAAATATACTTTCATAATTTACTATCATATCAAACAATTTATTACAGCTTTATATAAAGAAATTTATATCTCATTATAATCGTTTGATATTATCATTAAGGGAGTTTTATATAAGGAAAAAAATATAAGAGTAAATTGTAGAGAAGTAAAAATGTCACTTTATTTTATTCATACACATTAGATGTTTTTATTTTTTAAATCTATTGCATGGTCCTTTTAATTCTATTTAACGTAGCACAACTTTAAGGCCCTGTTTGATAGAGCTGACCCACGTCTGATCGTTTGATTCGTCTGACTGGAGCTTCTGACCTTGACTGGAGGACTGAAAGAGTAATTATTTTCTTCCCTTCTGACCCACTCCACAACCCCCCCTGCGATCACCTTCGATCATCATCTTCGATCATCATCTTCGATCATCATCTTCGATCAATCATCTTCGATCATCATCCTCTGCCGATTGACAAACAACCCTCGACCGCAACTACCATCTCTGAACACCCCAAATCACCTTCGATCATCATCTTCGATCAATCATCTTCGATCAATCGACCACCATCCTCTGCCGATTGACAAACAACCCTCGACCGCAACTACCATCTCCGAACACCCCCAAATCACCTTCGATCATCATCTTCGATCAATCATCTTCGATCAATCGACCCCATCCTCTGCCGATTGACAAACAACCCTCGACCGCAACTACCTTCGACCGCAATCACCTGTGACCAGCGACCAACAACCACCCCTCGACATCTACCATCGACCCCTCAATCAAACCGATTCATTCATCACCAAGGGACAGAGGTTTCGCGAGATCGAGAGGGAGAGAAGAGAGTCCGAGAGTGTTCGAGAGAGTTTGAGATTGAGATTTGGAACTCAATTTTGACTTCTTTTATCTTCTTTTTACCAGCATTCCAACAACATATAAATATATTATTCAATATATTTCTTTAATTTATATATATATATTTTAACTTAAACCGACTTGTTTCATTATTTGTTTATAGCAAGTGTTGTTGTAGTCTTGTAGATCGTTTCTTTTAAATGGGTATGTATATGGGTATGTATATGTGTATGTATAGGGCAACAATGTTATTTTTATCATTCAGCAAAATCAGTCAGATATTAAATCAAACAGCCAAGTTTTAGTCAGATGCAGACTCAGTCAGAACCTCTTACTGTCAGCTTCTTACTCAGTCAGTGACAGGATCTAAGCCTCTAGTTTGATCAATTAGGTTGTATTCGCAGCGGATTTAGTACAAGAATTAGTCAAACAAGCAAGAACACAATAGATTTAACAACAAAACAGTAAGTTATAAAGAGAGATGAAAGTTCTGCAAAAGAGAATATTTCATTCAATACATGCTTCGACTGCGGCTGTAATTAGCAGCGGCTACAGTTAGGTCATCTTCCTTATATAGGGAAGAATAACCTAATGCTGATGTCACTTGACAGTGACATCAACTGTTATTAACATACTACTGATAACAGACTAAACTACTGAAGATGTCACAATAGCTGACATCTTCTTACAAAATGTTGTGTCAAACTATTACAAGAACTGAAAAGAAACTACTGAAAAGTTACAACGACTGAAGAACAAACTCTTCAGTCGTTTACAACTACTGAACTATAACAGCTGAAGAACAAACTCTTTAGCTGTTGTACAAACTACTGAAAAGGAAAAATGCAAACTACTGAAAGAGAAAAACCATCACAACAACTAAAGACAACTTCTTCAGCTGTTGTGACAAACTCTGAAGCTTCAGCACTTGGTCTTCAAACTTTGATCTTCAGATGTTTCATCAGCTGATGACTTCAGTAGTTATCATCAGCTGATGTCTTTAGTCTTTGTCTTCAGACTTTGTACATCAGTTGTTGATCATCAGTTCTTCAGTTCTTCAGCTGTTGATCTTCAGCACTTGAGTCTTCAGTACTTGAAGTCTTCAGTACTTGAAGTCTTCAGTACTTGAAGTCTTCAGTACTTGTATTCTTTAGTACTTCAGACTTCAGTACTTGTGGTCTTCAGTACTTTAGATCTTCAGCTGTTGTTCTTCAGTTCTTTGATCTTCAGCTGTTGAGTCTTCAGTCTTTGTCAAACTGCTGATGAAGCTTTCAGCAGTTGTTGTGATGTCATGTGGGACTTAGAGGTTTTCCTGATCTTGGCTCATTGGTTCTTTTGGTCCAACAAACTCCCCCTGAACCAATACAGCCAAAACCTCTAAGCAATTTATTAGTCCCACTTATTGATGGCAGAATGATTGGTCTTTTTCCTTCTTGATCAGCTTAGAAGATGACCCATGTAAGCACTGGCCTGGGAAGAGGTCTCTGAGATTTGATTGGCATAGTATGGATGGGAACCCTGACTTGGGGAACTGGACACAGGGCTGTTGTCCCATCCATGAGACCTACTTCCCATATATGAGACGGTAGGATTCTCTGGTGTAGGCTTTGACAAATATCATTTATTCTTCCATGGATAGATCCTCGGCCTCACCTTCAAATAACCCTTCCTGCCCATATAGCTCCGAGACATACTTGGCCTGTCTACCGTTTTTTAGCTCAACAGTTGTCATCTGCCTATAGGCGAATTCATCAGGATGTTTGCCTTCAAGTAGCAGGTTGAGCTCATCTTGTCTGAAGTTCTCAAGCCTCTTGTAGACTAACGCCTTCTTGACCACCCTGTTCTCCAATAACTTTTGGGGTGGCTGGTTAGTCTCGTAGGCTGTCTTGAAATCTTCTACAATCTCCCAGGGTGTTATTACAATGGCCACTGTGATCACTTCATCTACGATCCTCTTCACTTGGCCTTTGTATCTCACTGGTATATCTATCCTTTTAATCCGGTGAGCCACCCTAGGATCTGGCCAAGTCCTCACACAATCTCTTTGATATTGGAAGGTTTGTTTGAGAGTGTAGAGTCTCAGAGCTTCCTTCTTCATGTTGATTATAGAAGTAGAAGCAGCATAAGTTTTGTCAATGCTTTTCAGCATTTCTTCATCATGACGTTTCTGCTGCTCTTCTTCTTCTATCTTAACCCTCACAGCTTCCATCTGTGAGGTGGGAGTGATGGGTTTAGGATTGGCTTTAGGTAAGGGTATGACTGCAGAAAGAGGCAGTCTATCCTCCTCATCCTCCTCTTCTTCTTCCTCTTGCAGCCTCAACACCATTCTCTTCTTCTGCAAGGGTGGATCATCGGCAATAGGTTTTGATGGTGAAGGGGTTGGTTTTGTGGGTTGTGTTTGGGTTGTTGGTGTGGGAATTTGGGCAGGCTTTGCTAGCAATCTAGAGATGAGGGAAGGTTTAGTCTGTTTGACTAGCAAAGTCCTGTTCCCAGCACCGGCTTCTGAAAGGGCTTCTGCGACCAGTCCCTTGGTAAAATCACCAGCCGAACAGATCTTGGTGGC
This sequence comes from Flaveria linearis, assembly GCA_024085815.1. Taxonomy (NCBI): domain Eukaryota; kingdom Viridiplantae; phylum Streptophyta; class Magnoliopsida; order Asterales; family Asteraceae; genus Flaveria; species Flaveria linearis. Next base: position 15,879,872 of record CM044012.1, read on the forward strand.
TATAGCCAAGATTCTGTCCCTGGTCCAAGCCTTCACATCTGGGACTGGTCTCCCCAGATACTTCGAAATAAACCTACTCATAGCCTCGAGTCTCTTTCTTTCCTCTTGGCTATAAGTGGTCCATCGGTATTCTATCTCCTTTATCTCCATCTTCCTAATTTCCTGATCTAGCATGGCAGTGTCCATGTCAAAGCCTTGCCTGAACAGCTGATCAATGACAGAGTCCATTGATCGGCTATGCTCAGCATTAGCCTACTTGACTAGGACTGCTAGATCAGTATCCACCTCTACCTTCTCTCCCTCCTTCTCTCCTGTCTTCTTTTTATAAGTGACACTGAAATCTTTTTGATTTCAGCCACTTCTATCTGTTCAGCTCTCTCCTCCCTCACCTTCTCCTTCCCCTTCACCTTCACAGTCTCCTCAATCCTCTCCCTCTCGTTTTCCTCCTCTCTCCCTACTTCTTTCTCCTCCTCTACCCTCTTCCTCTTGGCTTGCACTGATGTCTCCCCCTTTTTGGGTGCATTGGTTGGGGTTTGACTATCAGCAAGCATCTTAGCTACAGCAACCTCCACCATGGGTTGTATTTGTGAGGGAAGCCTCTCATCAAGGGTTTTCATCACAATGTCTGTGATTATTGGTATGATGAGAGGCAGGGATTTTTGGAAGATAGCAACTAGTTGCTCAGGAGGGTTCTGTTCCTGAGAATTAGTGCCAGAAGCAGAGGCAGGTGGCTGAGTTTGTGGGAGTGGTTGAGTATTTGTGAGACCTTCAGGTGAAGGTGCCATCTGTGGGTTTATGGTGGCAGATGGACTTGCATCCTGAGACATTTTGGCAAGCAGCTCTTTGAGTCTGCTTACCTCATCCTCTAGGATGGTGTTTTGAGCGACCACATCTAACAAGAAGCTCAGGTCATCATCAGTTTGCACTGAATCACCTGACCTCCTGATAGTGTCAGGATGTACATGCACTGAGTGTGGTTCAGTAGTTGCATGTGCCCCTTTGTCTTGGTACTGGGGACTTCCAGCCTCCGGATTTGATCCATCATCGGCAGTTGCCTCTGGTGAGGTCTTATTGATGGTACCAGCTTCTCCCTGCTCAGATGTTGATGCAGGGCAAGTGGTAGCCTCACCAGAATATCTTATCTCCCTAGCCACACGGGAGATGAGATATGTGATTCTCGGTGTTGTGGGCTCCCACTAACACTTGTTTCCACCCTCTCTTTGGATGGAGATACCCCAGTGGTAATTGGTCTCTGGGGAGAGGGTGGAGTGTTTAGATGGGTCAACACTTTGGCGATTATTAGGATAGGGCTTTGTAGGGCGGTTTCAGTGGGTGATGGGCTAGAAGCAGAGTGCACATGGGGAGGAATGTGCTCTTCAATGGCAATCTTCTCAATTGAGAAAGATTCCAGATTTGTGGCAGCCCCTGAAATGGTTGCATCAGGCTCCTGTTGAGAGGAAACCTGTGCGGTTGTGGTAGGTGGAGTCATGGTGACTGCTGGGAGAATCTGACCAGCAGTCACTTCCTGTATTTGTGTTGCAGGGGCATCCTTAGGGGACTCATCTCTCTGAGTAGCCTTTATGGGTTTCTTTTTGGTTTGGGCTTGGTGGGGACTTTAGACTTGGAGGTGGAGGCTGTGGGTTCCAGCTGTGTGGGTTTTCGTAGCTTGGCAGCCTGTTTGAGTGTCTGGTTGGTGTTGTGCCTGGAGTATACCTCAGCTAGAACAGCCATGGCAGGGACCCCGGTGCCAACAAGTCCCTCAGGATTAAGCTTGTTTTCTATCATGGCCATAATGAATCGAGGATATAAAATCCAACGGTTTGCAAATGGTTTTGAGGCCATGTCTTTGAGTTCCAAAAATATTATTTCAGTAAAATTAAGTGGTTGTTTCTCAAAGATAGAGTACAATACCTGTTGCCACCTTGTGGACATCTGGTCCCATGAAGATGTTTTCGGGGCCAGACAAACATTCACCATATGAAATATAAGGCGTTGAGGATCTAGGAAATGTTTCTTCAACAAAGTGGAAGCAGCGAGGTCACCCTGATAGTCATTGGCAGTGAAAGAGAGATCAAGGGTGCCTTTGGGGTAAGAGGTTGGGAAAGTGGCATCCTCCAGCTTTAGGGTTTGTCGGATTGTAGCTGGAGTAATGATCACTGGGTGGTTGTTCACGGACGACCGGAGAGAGACCTCGCCATCGTTCTCTCCAGTTTGAACGGTTATGTTCGTCCAGAACTGGGTAAGCGAATCGGCATAGATGGTCGGATTTATGAGAAATGTCGTTTGGAAAGGAGAATCGATCATAAGATCGATGGCGTGATGGAACTTTGTCCAGAATGGTGATTTAGTGAGGTACGCGACATAGTTGTGTCGAGGCTTGAGTTGCATGGTCGCCATTAATGATGTATGGGAAGTTTCAGAGTTTTTGAAATTTTAGGTCAAATGAGAATGAAAAGCTCTGAAGGGTAGGTTAGGTATTTATAGGCTAAAAGAAAAACTACTAAAGGTTTTGGTGTTAGTCATCAATTGTTGAAACTACTGATGATGTGGTTTTAACCTTCAGTGGTTGTAATATCTGAGGACTTGGTGTTAGTCTTCAGTAGTTGAAACTACTGAGACCTTGGTTTTGTCCTTCAGATGTTGTAAACGGCTGAAGACTTGTTGTTAGTCATCAGTAGTTATAAACTACTGAAGACATGGTTTTCATCTTCAGACGTTGTAACAACTGAAGAGTTGGTGTTAGCCTTCAGTAGTTGTAAACTATGACATCAGTAGTTATAAACTACTGAAGACATGGTTTTGCTTCAGTTGTTGTAAACAACTGAGGACTTGGTGTTAGTCATCAGTAGTTATGAAACTACTGAAGACATGGTTTTGTCCTTCAGTTGTTTGGGTTTGAAACAGCAGATGTTGGTATCAGCTGAAGAGTAAAGTTACTCATTAGCTGTTTTCGTCAATTCAGTTGTTTCATTCTGACCTCCACATTTACTCATCAGCTCTTTGGCCGACTTTCAGATGTTTCATTGGCCCTTCAGCTCTTGGAATATTTATGCCTCAGCTCTTGTGATCAGATGTTCATAAGTGCTGATGAGATATTCTTCAGAACTGGTGAACAAATTTTCAGTACTTAGTGTAAGATTACACATCAGTACTTGTGAAAAAATTTGTTCTTCAGTACTTATTTGTTTGAAAATTATACATCAGTAGTTATAACTACATCAGTAGTTGTAACTACATAAGTTGTTTTCAACAAATAATGTACTTCAGTACTTTAAAGCATTTTAGTCTTCAGTAGTTGTGAAAATGCTGAAGACTGAATGACTCATCAGTACTTATATTTGACCTTTGCATACTAATGCTCATCAGTACTTGTGAACTGAGAACATCAGTATTAGTCAAATTATTCTAGCTGCAGCATACCAAGCCTTAGTACCAAATTTTGGAATGTGGCACTATCTAAAGGCTTAGTAAAGATATCTGCAAGCTCATCAGCACTAGGCATAAACTTTGGATCAATCAGACCTTTTTCATAGCAATCTCTTATAAAATGATGTCTGATCTCTATATGTTTGGTCCTAGAATGCTGGACTGGAATTTTAACAATACAAAGAGTTGAAGCACTATCCATTAGTAATGGAGTCTTAGTCTCTGTAATGCCATAATCCAAGAGTTGGTTCTGAAGCCAGAGCACCTGGGAATTACAACTTGTAGCAGCAATATACTCAGCTTCAGCTGTGGATGTAGCAATTGATGTTTGTTTCTTACTCTGCCAAGAAACTAAACAATTGCCTTGGAATTGGCAACCACCAGAAGTGGATTTTCTGGTGACTTTGCATCCTACATAGTCACTATCAGAGAAAGCAACTAATTTGCAAGAATGCCTAGTTGAATACCAAAGACCTAGTGATTGGGTGCCCTGCAGATATCTAAAGATCCTTTTGACTGCAATCAAATGGGATTCTTTAGGTACAGCCTGAAATCTAGCACAGGCACATGTTGCAAACATGATGTCTGGTCTAGAAGCTGTAAGGTACATCAAGGACCCAATCATACATCTGTAAAGGGTTTCATCAACCGCTTTATCTTTCTGATCAACATCCAGTTGTGTGATGCTGCTCATGGGAGTAGAACAAGGCTTACAGTTTTGTAAATCAAACTTATTCAACAACTCTTTAGTGTATTTGGATTGATGAATAAAGATACCATCAGCCCTTTGTTTGATATGCAACCCTAGAAAGAACTGTAATTCTCCCATAGCACTCATTTCAAACTTTTGCTTCATGAGCTTTGTGAATTCATCACACAATTGTGGATCAGAGGATGCAAAGATGATGTCATCAACATATATTTGAACAAGGAGCTTATGCTGTCCTACAGTCTTTATGAATAAGGTTTTATCAATGGTGCCTCTAGTGAACTTATTCTCTAGAAGAAAACTTTATAGTGTCTCACACCAGGCTCTAGGAGCTTGTTTCAGCCCATAAAGAGCCTTATCAAGCTTATACACCCAATCAGGATGTTTATTGTCCTCAAAGCCTAGTGGTTGACACACATAAACTTCCTCCTTTATTTTACCATATAAGAAGGCACTTTTGACATCCATTTGATAAACCTTAAGACTATGAAAGGCAACATAAGCTAAGAACAATCTAATTGCCTCCAGTCTGGCTACAGGAGCAAAGGTTTCATCATAATCGATGCCTTCCTCTTGTGCAAACCCCTGGACAACCAGCCTGGCCTTGTTCTTGACAATTTGGCCCTTTTCATCTGTTTTGTTCCTAAACACCCACTTAGTGCCTATTGCACACTTACCTTGGGGTAAAGGAACAAGCTCCCACACTTGCTGTTTTCTGAACTGAAGAAGCTCAAGCTGCATTGCTTCAACCCATCCATTGTCTCTTAATGCAACATGATAGTTCTTTGGCTCTTGCTGACTGATGAAGAGAGCATAGAAGCAGAAGTTGGACAATTGATTCCTGGTTGAAACTCCAGCATTGATATCACCAATGATTTGAGATGTGGGGTGATTCTTCAGCTCTTGATAGACTATAATATCAGTGCAAGTGTTTGTACGACTTTCAGCAGCAATAGATGGTGATGAAGTTTCTTGAAACCATGTAGGAGGTGGCAGCTCAAATGAAGTAGAGCATGCAGAAATCTCATCAGCATTTGTTATGGATGGGGCTGCTGAAGCTACAGGAGCATCAGGTCTAGTGGACTCAGGCAGGTGGTCACTAAACCTGAAAAGGTGAGTACTGTCTACATCATCATCAGTACCACCAGGTGGAGAACTGTTGACAGGCACAACAGTTGGAGGTTGATAAGGAACATATTGCAGTATGTCCAGATCAAACAACTCCACAGGGTTTTGTGGAATCTTGTCCTTTGGAGATTCATTGAACTTGACATGCAGAGTTTCTTCATCCATTTTTTTCCTACAGTTGAAAACTCTGTATGCCTTGCAAACTGATGAATAACCAACAAAATACCCTGCATCCACCTTACTAGCAAACTTCTGGAGTGGATTGCTAGTGTTGAGAATGAAACATGGACACCCAAAGGCTCTAAAGAAGGAGATTAGAGGGGCCAAATGATGAAGTAGTTCATAAGGAGTCTTCATCAACCTCTGATTCACTAATGCACTATTCTGCACATAGCTAGCTGTGTTGACAGCTTCAGCCCAAAAGGTCAGTGGCAATCCTGAGTCAGCCAGCATTGACCTTGCAGCTTCAATGAGAGTCCTGTTCTTTCTCTCAACCACTCCATTCTGTTCAGGAGTTCTGGGAACACTGAACTGCCTTTTGATTCCCTTAGACAGGTAGAAGTCATCAAGTGTGTGGTTTCTAAACTCTGTTCCATTGTCACTCCTCACACACTTGACCTGCAGGGAATACTGCTTCTCCACAAATAACATAAAGTTCATAATAGCCTTGGCAGCTTCATCCTTGGAGTGCAAGAAGAAAGTCCATACATATCTGGAGTAATCATCCATAATTATCAGACAGTATTTCTTCTTTGCCATGCTCATCACCCTGACAGGACCAAAGAGATCCATGTGCAAGAGTTGCAAGCAGGAAGTGGACTTTGGTTCTTCTATTGGAGGGAATGAAACTCTGTGTTGTTTTCCCTTTAAGCAAGCAGTGTAGTTGTCTTCACACTTGAACTCCTTCAAAGGCAATCCTCTTACTAAACCATGGTTTATCAGCTGATTCATGTTCTTGAAATTAACATGTCCCAGCCTTCTATGCCACAGAGTAGACTCTTGAGGAGAGGCCTTGGAGAATAGGCAAGGATGGCCTTTTAGATCTATCTTTTTGGAAAGATCTAAGGCATATACTCTTCCTGTCCAATTGGCCTTCAGGAGAGTATATTCATCCGACACCTTGTCAATCAAATTTAGAACTTTGGATGACAGAGTCCGACAGTTCTGGCTTGTGAAAAGGGCAACATGGCCTTTATCACACATTTGACTGACACTCAAGAGATTGTACTTGAGATTCTCCACATGGTTAACATCATCAAACCTTATTTACCCGTTGGAAACAAAGCCTTTTCCGATGATGTAACCCTTTGCATCATTGCCAAAGGAGACAAATCCCTTCCTTCCTTGAGAGTAGTCATTAAGAAGGGAACTGCTTCCTGTCATATGCATGGATCCTCCACTCTCTACATACCAGTTGCTTTTTTGGCCTGTTAAAGAACCCTGCAATCATAACAACAAGTTAGTTTTAGAGACCCAAACCTTTTTGGTTTTGGGTCTGTTCTCAACAACAGGTGCAACACTAACAGGTGTGTTATGTGTGACAGCCTGAGGTGAAGGAGATGGTGTAGAAGAGGAACCCTTTGGCTTGGATTTCCTTTTCTGTGGTTTCAACACAGGAGCATCTAATTGGTTGACTCTTCCCATTAGATGCTGAACCATCATCACAAGTTGTGTCTGACTTTGTGATAAAGCTTTCAGTTCTTCAGACATATTGCTGATAATGGATTCCTGTGTTGCACCATCTTCTTTTGAGTAACCTCAGCTGTTGCATGAGTAACCCCTACCTTCTTTTTGGATTTGCTTTTGGGCTTAGGGGTTTCAGGCTTTGATGTTGCTAGTACAAACTTGGTTTCAAACTCATTTTTCATTTTATTCATGTGCTCTATAATTTTCTTCTTTTGTTTGAGTTTGGAACCTCTTTTGTACCAGCAATCATCAGTAAGATGATTGAACAAGCCACATATCTCACATGGCTTCTTCTTCATCTTATGTTGATCATCTATTGAAGAGGATGAAACTGCTGAAGATTTGTTCTTCAGCTGTTTGCTGTCAGTACTTGCAGTTTTCTTCCTTGTAGTAACTGGTTTCCTAACATCTTCTTCATTAGGCTTCAAATCCTTTCTACTGGTAGTTTTCTTCTCTTTAGTACTGGCAGTAGTTGGGGTTTGAACTTCAGGTGTTATCACTTACTCTCTAGTACTTTTAGTACTTCTAGAGACAACACCTGAGTTGATCAACTCTTTGATCATGTGACAGTCAGCATTTGAACCATCAGCTGTTGTAGCATCAGCTGATTGGTTTTAGGAGTTAATGCTTATCTCTACCTCTGATGATGCTGTATCAGATAGTAGGTCACATGATGAGAAGGATTGGTTATTGCTCTCTCCATCAGATTCAACTTCTGCTCTTGAAGTGATATCTGTAGGAGGAGCAGTGTGATTATAACCAATGCCAAACTTCACATTGGAAGCTTATTGCTTACTAAGAAGCATTTCAAAACCCTTGCAGGATTGCACCCATCGATCACACTCTACTTGGGTGGTTTTAAGAGTTTCCTTGAGGTCTCTGTACTTCTCTAGAAGTACATCTTCCCTAGCCTTATCATCTTTTATTTGGCATTTAAGCTTATAAATCTCATTATTTTTATCTTTAAGTGCAGCCTCAAATTCATCTTTCTTTTTGGAAATGGTTTTCTCTAGCTCAAGGTTTTTATCAATTAAATCTATATTTGCCTCTCTAATAGAAGCAAATGCTGCTATGCATGAATCAGAACAAAGCTTGGCTTTAGCCTCAGAGGATACCTGTGATGAAGCATTGGAGGATGGCCCATCAGCAGACTCCAGGGCCATGAGAGCAAGATTCCCAAAAGGATGATCACCACCATGTTGACCAGCATCTTGGAATAGTTGTTCTTGACCAGATAAGTCATCTGGTAAACTACTCCAGTCAACAACTTCTGGAGTGAAGAAGTTATGTTGTTGAGGTTGGGGTTGATGATGAGATTGGGAAGATTGAGGCTCAGGGAGAGCATGTGGTTGCTGAGTAGGGGGTGCTTGAACTTGACTTGGCTGAGGCATGTAGTAGCAGGGGTATGGGTATGGCATATGACCCTGAGGCACAAAGTATGCAGGTGATGCCTGTGCTGGTGATGGATGACTGGAACTGGTGGAGTGTTGCCCTCTGTGCTGTGAGCTATTGCTTGGAAAAGTCACAAAGGGTGCAGAGGAGTTAGATCCAGATGATCTACACTCACTAGCAAAGTGTCCAAGCCTCTGGCACTTGTGACATCTCAACTTGCTCTTGTCAAAACCAACTTTGGTTTTGCCAGAGTGACCCGGAAATTTCCTCCCAGTTCTCTTGTAGAACTTTTGAGATCTGATATTTATCATAGCCATTTGACTCAAAATATCCATCTCTTCCAGATCATCATCTAGAATGTTTTTCAAGTCCTCCATCAGAAAGCACAAGTTATCACTGCTACCTCCTGAACTACTATCAACACCAGCAAAAGCATGTTCAGAATTGCTAGAGAAATCAATATGCTCATCATAGGCATTCTCAGATGTAGCATATTCTGACTCTTGACCTATCAAGGCAGCATTGCCTGAGACAAAGTCATCAGTAAGCTTGCCAGATGATGACAACTTCCTTTTCTGTTCTATCTCTCTTTCAAATGTAAGCAGTTTCCCATGAAGTTGGGTGAGAGATAGAGTGTCCAGATTTGCACTGGAGCGTAGGACAATGGTATAAGTGTCCCATCTCTCAGGCAGGGATCTAAGAAAGCGGTTGTTCATCTGACTATTGGAATACTCTTGTTTAACCATTTTCAGCTCAGAAATAAGACAAGAGAATCGCTCATACTGTTGAGTCAGTGTCTCACCCTTCCTATGAGAGAATGTCTCATATTGTTGGGTGAGGATTTCCCTAGTATTTGCTAAGACCTCATTGGTTCTTCCAAATTGTTCCTTCAGAGCAACCCAGAGATCATGAGCAGTTTCATGATGCAAAAGTCCTGAATAGATCTCATTTGGAATTGCCATAGCCAAAATTCCATGGGCTTTAGCATCAATCTCGAACAGCTTAAGATATTCGTCCGAATATTGATCAGGTTTTTTCGGAACCTGCTCATTTGATTCAGGAACGCTCACCATAGGCTTGTATGGTCCATGCACCACTGACTTCCAACAACCAGCACTGTTGACAGACAAGTGATGGAGCATACGACGTTGCCATATGTTATACTCACTCCTCACAAGCATCGGAGGCTTTGTTGAGGAGCCAGTATTGTGAGGATCATTAGTTAGTATTGTCATTTCAGATTTTAGTCAAATTCAAGATAAACAAAACAAATCTAGCTCAAAAACCACGAGAACCTCAAGTTTAACAGTCAGAAGCAGCAGAAAATCAATCTCTATAACTAATTCTTGCAAATTGCTAATTCGATCAAACGTAGATGTCAAAAGAGCAGTTTCAAATGATCAATTGTTAAATCGATATATGATTACCCAGCTCTGATACCATTTGACAGGATCTAAGCCTCTAGTTTGATCAATTAGGTTGTATTCGCAGCGGATTTAGTACAAGAATTAGTCAAACAAGCAAGAACACAATAGATTTAATAATAAAACAGTAAGTTATAGAGAAAAGATGAAAGTTCTGCAAAAGAGAATATTTCATTCAATACATGCTTCGACTGCGGCTGTAATTAGCAGCGGCTACAATTAGGTCATCTTCTAGGGAAGAATAACCTAATGCTGATGTCACTTGACAGTGACATCAACCGTCATTAACAAACTACTGATAACAGACTAAACTACTGAAGATGTCACAACAGCTGACATCTTCTTACAAAATGTTGTATCAAACTATTACAAGAACAGAAAAGAACTACTGAATGTAACATCGCGTATTTCAGAAATATATATATATATATATATATACACATATATATTAATTTTGTTAGAAGGTAATAATTACAACAATTATAATAATAATTAATAACAAATAATAATAATAATAATAATAATAATAATAATAATAATAATAATAATAATAATGATAAAAAAATAACATAACAATAATAATTTGATTATTAAAGTTCAAGGGTCAATTAGTAGTTTTTAAAACTCAAAAACTAAATTTACACAAGGGATTTAAGAAACATTAAACCACAGGGACCAATCTTGTAAAATTTCAAAACATCCCAACCCCACCCCCCATTTCCCTACGCTGTGTTCCCTGCTTTTCTTCCCCACAAATTCGACCACTATCTCACCATTGTCGACCACCAAATTCTTAATAATAATTGAAATTATTGAACATGAACAATCATTTACCTACTTATGATTGACCACCACTCTCAATTTCAATTCAAACAACACATACACCTCCATTTTTTCCCGTTTTCTTTTCTTCCCACTGTCGGCCGATTTCTGTCCATAATCGCACACTAAACCGCATTAATAATCAAATTAACTTCACACGAACAACCATCTACCTATATCTAATCTTCTGCAATCCTCAATTGCATTTGAAACACCTTGAAAACACCCCATTCGAATGCCCAAAAACCGCGACCTGCAACTTGCTTAAAATCCAATCTCCGAGCGATTTTAACTCAAATTGGCAAAGGGATTTGCTTCCAGATCATCATACGAAGATTCCCTCAAATTTAATTCGACTATAATCAAGTTTTGAGCATCCATCGATTAACACGAGGTCGCGGACCTGTTCTTCATTTGGTAAGCTTCGAACCGAACGCTATCCATGTAATTAAACATACCTACATATTCGGTTTTCCATGGGGAACAAAAGCCCCATGATCTTGTTCGTAAACAATCTCGATTTGATGGTCAATTTGGGCAAGGATCGATCTAGGGCACGAAATGAATTTGGGGATTTGTTTGATTTGGTTTAAATGAATTAAATCCTGGGTTATGTTCGCTGATCAGGCTTTGGCCTGCTGGTACCCGCGCCCCATGTTATCCAGGAGGTCCCGGGTTCGACCCCGGGCCACCTCAAACATTTTTTTAGAAGTCTTTTTAAGCTTTAAAAATTATGAAAAAAATTGTAAAAATTATAAAAATGTTTTTATAAACATTAAAAATTTTAAAACAACCTAATTATTTTCTGAAATATATTTTAACATTTTATCTATTTATTTTATTAGTTAATTTAAATAAATAAAATAACTAGTTTAATTTCTTATAAAAATAAGACTTTAAACAATGGTTGAGATCACTAGATAATTATTTGATTAAATAATATTTATGTAATATTATTTAAATCATGGTTATCTCAAACAAATATAAAAGTTTTATAATCGTTCCAAAAACATTTTCATTTCTTTTAGTCATTTAAATAATTAAATGTTATAATTAATTATCATATAATTGATTAATAAAGTTAATTATTTGTTTTTTTTTACACTTTAACTATAAACCAAACAATTACGAGTATTGATACAAATACATTTATTAAATTCTAAACGTAATCACATTCAATAAATTCATTTTATTTCAAGACATTCAAACTAAATAAAATTAATTTATTTAAACTACCATTCAAAACCAAATGGAAATCCTAATACATTCCCAAATTCCCAAATCATTATTATTCTAATTCGAGACACCGTTTCCTTAGGTTAATCGTAAGGAAATCGTTGGTGTCTAATCTATCACATTCAGATTCTAATCTCATCAATCAAGTGAGTATTCATATCCCCTTTTTTATATCATTTCCTATTTGGGGGAAATCATGTGATACAATATATTCAATCATGATATTCTATTGTTATTTCATTCTAAATTCAATTCAAGACAGGTTATGTTATTACTTGCAATTATGTGAACATACTGTGATAAACTGGACGACAGTAAAACCCTAATTCAATCAATCAATCAATCCTGGCAACAATGTAGATCTACTGGTTTGGATAACCCACCCCATATGAATAGTCGAGTGGTGATTGTGCCAGAGGCAGGAGTTAAACTATGGTGTATGTGTGGAGTCTATTATTTGCAAGTGTCAAGTCAAGGGGTTGTTATTGTGTCAGTTTATCTATATGTTTACTATTGCAATATAAGTCTTAACGTTACCTTGTGAATTGGATTATTCTCAATCAATCAATCAATCTATATGTATATTCAAAACTATGACTACTCACCAGCTAATTCGTTAGCTGACTTTATTTTCTCACATGATTTTAGGTTAAGCAAGATAGTGGACATCTACCTGCTCATTTAAGACCCGGACTTAGTTAAAATAAAAGACAATTACTATTTGTGGTTTCAATTGTTGTATTTGTGTATGTTGAACTTATATATCATGTAATCTGATTTTAATATTATTTCCACTATTAGACAACCATGTGTTATGAACAATCAATCATTCCCTCGTCCGCTCCGATGATTCCGCCGTCGGTCGGGGTGTGACAGATTGGTATCAGAGCCATGGTTATAGGGAATTAGGTTATTAGAAATGGAATGACCTAGACTATAACTAAGTACCCTTACACATGAGTCCTCTCATGTATTTTACATGCTTAGATAGGATTTTTATGTGCCTTACATGTTTATACTTGATTATGTGGTTATATGCCTTATGTGATTCTTCTTATACTTTGAATCTATCAATATACCCACGAATCTTAACTCATATTCTAAGGCATTGTGTGCCTAATTCAAGTGATTTCAAACTCCAAAGCTCGATTGTTATTCATGGTTTTCAAATCTCGTCAAAGTCTGTGTCTCACAACTGAATACATGTAATGCTGGAAGAGTGGGATACCTGTATCTTAAGGTGTTCTGTCTAGGCAAGGTATTCATACAACTTGATTACCTTACCTGGGAACCCTCGGGATGAGTATCTGCTTATAGGTACGCATGTCTTCAATAAGGTTGTGTTGGACATAACACTTTGATTAGTCAACGTACTCGCTTTGATTTACGAATCAAACGATTACACTCGGAACATATCATTGTTATTATGCCAAATTCCCGATTGTCGTTTTCATGTGGTATAACTCCTATTATCCAATTCTCATAAAATATCTTAATTATATTCCAGAATGTCTTCTCGTCAAATCCGTTCACGGTCTAGAAACTCTGGCCGTAAGATTTCTGCTATTGTAGCATGTGAAGTTACTGCGGTCATCCCAACTCTACTTACCCATTTGAACCAAGGCAACAATACTGTCCAAAACCCAACTGCACCAAACCCTCCCCGAACTTGTACTTACAAACACTTCAGTTCATGCAATCCCACTAAGTTCAGTGGAACTGAAGGTGCTACTGGATTACTACAGTGGTTCGAAAGCATCGAGAACACTTTCCTAAACAGTGAATGCCCTAAAAATCTAAAAGTCCGGTATGCCACAAGCGTTCTCCAGAAACGCGCACTTACTTGTGGAACGGGGAGAAACGAACCCGTGGAATTGAAACTGCTTTAGCATTGACGTGGGCTGAAGTTAAGGAACTCATGACTAAAGAGTTCTGCCCAAGAAATGAAGTCCGTAAACTGGAAGCTGAGTTCTGGGAGTTAACCTAAGATAGTGGCGAGAACCTCGCATACACTAATCGATTTCACGAACTGAGCCTTTTGGTACCGCATCTTGCTACCCCTACCTCCCGAGCCATCGAGAAATACATTGGTGGTCTACCCTTGCAGATTCAGGATACGGTGCTAGGAAGGAATCCTTCAACACTAGAAGATGCTATCAGGCTGGCTGCACAGTTAACCGATAATCATGTGAAGGCTGGTTCTTTAACCAGGAAAGGATCAAAGAAAAATACCGATAAACTTCCTAACGAAACCGTCAAAACCGACCAACCCGAGCCTTCCAGGAACAAGAAGAGGAAGGCTCAATCTCAAAATTTTACTGTGATTTCCCCTGCTGTGCCAATTACTCAAGTCCCCCCAACACATCAACAAGCGGTAAACAACCAATCGCTAATGAGAAAGCCATACACCGGACCCCATCCACTGTGTAACATCTGCAATTATCACCATCCCGCTAACATTCAGTGTCGTCAATGCACAAACTGTGGTCGTTTGGGTCATACATTCAACGTGTGCTGGAGTGCTGCTAAAGCTCCGACCAATGCACCTGCCTACCAACATCTTCCTGCAATTACCCAGGGTCGTGCATGCTATCAATGTGGTGATCCGAACCATTTTCGCAATCGATGCCCTCAACTTGTCAGCCTAGTTCCTACGGCTCAAGGACGTGCTTTCAACATTAATGCTCAACAAGCTCAAGCCACCAATGATGTGGTGTTGAATAATTCTTGTCCTTGATTTCATCTTCCTGATTTAATTCAAGATTTGTAATCATGATTTCCTTTTGTTACATTGATGTAATTTGAAAATTTCTAAATTTCTAATTGAGATATTTTTCCTTTTGTTGTTAACTCGAACTTTGAACCGTTTGCACCGTGGGAGGTGCAAGAGTTTGCAAGTCAACCTATGACTAAGGACACTCGAATCTCCTAAATGATTTTAACTCATCAAAACAGGGGTGATTCCCTTACTATGATGATGATTCCTTATTCGTTTCAATAAATGGTTTTCAATTGTGTGTTTTATGAAATTTCATCCTATGGATTAGGGTGATTTCCTTATCTCGAGGACTAACTTCAATTATTCACTTTGGAACTTGCATTTCACAAATGACATGATATCACCAAAATAGGATTGAAACCCGTACTTTGGTGACAAATGTCAATCTTTGATTGTTTTCTTGTTATTATCAAGCTCAATCATCAAGATACGCGTGAAATTCATACCTTGATGATAATTTCATTTTTATGGATTGTATTTTTTTTCAAATAAAACGACCTCGTCAAAGTAGGAGTGAATTCTGGATTTTTACGAGGAAGTCTATCTGGATTTTGATGAAGAAGTTTATCTTGTTGTATTTTGTTTTTGTAAAATTCATCGTTAAGATAGGAGTGATTTCCCTTACCTTAATGGTGAGTTATCTCGTCTTATTCTAAAGATCCTCAGATCGAACTTTTGATTGGTAAGTTAGTGGCCATACCTTGAGAGTACACCATCAAGTTAGGGGTGAAAACCATACCTTGATGATTATTCTCATTTCTTGATCTCCAACTTACCATGGTTGTAATCAAGTGACGAGAAGCATGTAGTAACTTGAAGGGTGAAATAATGTTAGTATTTCGACCTATCAAGCCAAAGCATGATCTCTGAACTTGAAAAGAGACCCGATCGCTTTAAGCTAATTTTGATTCTAAGCTTGGAACATTTAAATTCTTAAATCAATTTCTTTTCCTTTTATTCTCATGTTTTGACTCGATCTAGCTACATCAAACCATTTATTCCTTACTTATCAACTTACATTTTGAGATATCATCAACACCTGATTACGTGATGGTAGTCTTCCTAAACAATCTATTGTCAAGTAAAAATATCATCTCTGATCGCGATGGTCGCTTCATCTCTCGTTACTGGAAAAGTCTCCAATCAGCTCTTGAAACTCAACTGAATCCTAGTACAGCCTATCATCCGCAAACCGACGGTCAGACTGAAAGAACGATACAAACCCTCGAGAATATGCTCCGGGCTTGTGTCATTGATTTCAGTGGATCGTGGGATTCTCATTTTTTGTTAATTGAATTATCTTACAATAACAGTTACCAGACCAACAGATGACACCATTTGAGGCCATGTATGGTCTGAAGTTGGTGAATCACAAATTACTGGTCCGGAATTGATACAAGAAACAACCGACAAAACTCACAAGATCCGTGATAACTTGGTCGCTGCTAGAAATCGTCAAAAGCTTTATGCTGATAAAAGACGTAAACCCATGGAATACAAAGTTGGCGAACTCATACTTCCTAAGGTATCACCTTGGAAGGGAGTGATCCGTTTTGGAAAAAAAAAATGGAAACTAGCACCTCGTTATGTGATTCCATTCAAAGTGCTCGAGCGAATTGGGAAACTGGCTTACAAGCTTTAACTACCCCAAGAGCTCAGCAATTTACATTCAACGTTTCACGTTTCAAATCTCAAGGAGTGTCTTGCCGACGAAAATCTCCACATTCCACTCGACGAAGTCCAGATTGATGAATCTATGCACTTATGGATCGGGAAGTCAAACAACTTAAACGTAGTCGAATACCCATTGTCATACCATTGGGAATCTCAACGTGGCCCAGAATTCACCTGGGAACGTGAAGAACAGATGAAATCCAAGTACACTCATCTTTCCGTTTCAGCCTCCTCGCGAATAAATTTCGGGACGAAATTTCCTAAAGCAGGGGAGACTGTAACATCGCGTATTTCAGAAAATATATATATATATATATATATACACATATATATTAATTTTTGTTAGAAGGTAATAATTACAACAATTATAATAATAATTAATAACAAATAATAATAATAATAATAATAATAATAATAATAATGATAAAAAAATAACATAACAATAATAATTTGATTATTAAAGTTCAAGGGTCAATTAGTAGTTTTTAAAACTCAAAAACTAAATTTACACAAGGGATTTAAGAAACATTAAACCACAGGGACCAATCTTGTAAAATTTCAAAACATCCCAACCCCACCCCCCATTTCCCTACGCTGTGTTCCCTGCTTTTCTTCCCCACAAATTCGACCACTATCTCACCATTGTCGACCACCAAATTCTTAATAATAATTGAAATTATTGAACATGAACAATCATTTACCTACTTATGATTGACCACCACTCTCAATTTCAATTCAAACAACACATACACCTCCATTTTTTCCCGTTTCTTTTCTTCCCACTGTCGGCCGATTTCTGTCCATAATCGCACACTAAACCGCATTAATAATCAAATTAACTTCACATGAACAACCATCTACCTATATCTAATCTTCTGCAATCCTCAATTGCATTTGAAACACCTTGAAAACACCCCATTCGAATGCCCAAAAACCGCGACCTGCAACTTGCTTAAAATCCAATCTCCGAGCGATTTTAACTCAAATTGGCAAAGGGATTTGCTTCCAGATCATCATACGAAGATTCCCTCAAATTTAATTCGACTATAATCAAGTTTTGAGCATCCATCGATTAACACGAGGTCGCGGACCTGTTCTTCATTTGGTAAGCTTCGAACCGAACGCTATCCATGTAATTAAACATACCTACATATTCGGTTTTCCATGGGGAACAAAAGCCCCATGATCTTGTTCGTAAACAATCTCGATTTGATGGTCAATTTGGGCAAGGATCGATCTAGGGCACGAAATGAATTTGGGGATTTGTTTGATTTGGTTTAAATGAATTAAATCCTGGGTTATGTTCGCTGATCAGGCTTTGGCCTGCTGGTACCCGCGCCCCATGTTATCCAGGAGGTCCCGGGTTCGACCCCGGGCCACCTCAAACATTTTTTTAGAAGTCTTTTTAAGCTTTAAAAATTATGAAAAAAATTGTAAAAATTATAAAAATGTTTTTATAAACATTAAAAATTTTAAAACAACCTAATTATTTTCTGAAATATATTTTAACATTTTATCTATTTATTTTATTAGTTAATTTAAATAAATAAAATAACTAGTTTAATTTCTTATAAAAATAAGACTTTAAACAATGGTTGAGATCACTAGATAATTATTTGATTAAATAATATTTATGTAATATTATTTAAATCATGGTTATCTCAAACAAATATAAAAGTTTTATAATCGTTCCAAAAACATTTTCATTTCTTTTAGTCATTTAAATAATTAAATGTTATAATTAATTATCATATAATTGATTAATAAAGTTAATTATTTGTTTTTTTTACACTTTAACTATAACCAAACAATTACGAGTATTGATACAAATACATTTATTAAATTCTAAACGTAATCACATTCAATAAATTCATTTTATTTCAAGACATTCAAACTAAATAAAATAATTTATTTAAACTACCATTCAAAACCAAATGGAAATCCTAATACATTCCCAAATTCCCAAATCATTATTATTCTAATTCGAGACACCGTTTCCTTAGGTTAATCGTAAGGAAATCGTTGGTGTCTAATCTATCACATTCAGATTCTAATCTCATCAATCAAGTGAGTATTCATATCCCCTTTTTTATATCATTTCCTATTTGGGGGAAATCATGTGATACAATATATTCAATCATGATATTCTATTGTTATTTCATTCTAAATTCAATTCAAGACAGGTTATGTTATTACTTGCAATTATGTGAACATACTGTGATAAACTGGACGACAGTAAAACCCTAATTCAATCAATCAATCAATCCTGGCAACAATGTAGATCTACTGGTTTGGATAACCCACCCCATATGAATAGTCGAGTGGTGATTGTGCCAGAGGCAGGAGTTAAACTATGGTGTATGTGTGGAGTCTATTATTTGCAAGTGTCAAGTCAAGGGGTTGTTATTGTGTCAGTTTATCTATATGTTTTACTATTGCAATATAAGTCTTAACGTTACCTTGTGAATTGGATTATTCTCAATCAATCAATCAATCTATATGTATATTCAAAACTATGACTACTCACCAGCTAATTCGTTAGCTGACTTTATTTTCTCACATGATTTCAGGTTAAGCAAGATAGTGGACATCTACCTGCTCATTTAAGACCCGGACTTAGTTAAAATAAAAGACAATTACTATTTGTGGTTTCAATTGTTGTATTTGTGTATGTTGAACTTATATTATCATGTAATCTGATTTTAATATTATTTCCACTATTAGACAACCATGTGTTATGAACAATCAATCATTCCCTCGTCCGCTCCGATGATTCCGCCGTCGGTCGGGGTGTGACACTGAAAAGGTACAACGACTGAAGAACAAACTCTTCAGCTGTTGTACAAACTACTGAAAAGGAAAAATGCAAACTACTGAAAGAGAAAAACCATCACAACAATTGAAGAAAACTTCTTCAGCTATTGTGACAAACTCTGAAGCTTCAGCACTTGGTCTTCAGACTTTGATCTTCAGATGTTTCATTAGTTGATGACTTCAGTAGTTGTCATCAGCTGATGTCTTCAGTCTTTGTCTTCAGACTTTGTATATCAGTTGTTGATCATCAGTTCTTCAGTTCTTCAGCTGTTGATCTTCAGCACTTGAGTCTTCAGTACTTGAAGTCTTCAGTACTTGTATTCTCAGTACTTCAGACTTTAGTACTTGTGGTCTTCAGTACTTTAGATCTTCAGCTGTTGTTCTTCAGTTCTTGATCTTCAGCTGTTGAGTCTTCAGTCTTTGTCAAACTGCTGATGAAGCTTTCAGCAGTTGTTATGATGTCATGTGGGACTTAGAGGTTTTCCTGATCTTGGCTCATTGGTTCTTTTGGTCCAACAGTCAGATCTTACTCAGTCAGCGCAATCAAACAACCCTTAATTTTCTATCAGAGTATCTAACCATCTGCCCTAATATTTATTACACTTGAATGGTTACATCAAATAATTTTTCTTATTTTATTTTTAACCGGTAAACCTATCATACTATTACTATTAAATTACTTTATGTTACATCATTGTTTGAATTTAAACACAGTACCTGCCCTCTAAGAGGCAAAGTCTCTACCAAATTAGTTATCCACACATTGACATTTCTGTTTTTTAATTAGTTAATTATGGTAGGATTATAATAAAAAGGACATTTAATCTAAAAATCTAAGGAATTATTGTGGGATTGACACATATCCTTCTATTGTTTTAAATAGGGTGACATTTTGATCATTGTGTCAAATATATCAGCTCATTGTATATATACGTTTATTGCGTTACGTCATTTGTTATATGTATTAATCATCGTATTTTATGTTTTAGGTCATTTTGTATTATCATTATCTTTATTTCTATAGATTATATAAACTTATTATCTATCATTGTGTTTTATAATTGTAAGTGCATAATAATATACTTTCACCAATGTATTTATCAAAACTAAAAGTATTGAGAATAACATAATTTATTACTTTTATCATTATTTTTTTTTAATTATATAAACTTGTTGTTATCTACCATTATGTTTTACAACTAAAAGCACAAATGACTATATTTCACCAATGTATTTATCAAAACTCATATTGAGAATAACATAATTTATTATTTTTATCATTATGTTTTATAAATTATATAAACTTGTTGTTATCTATCATTGTGTTTTACAAATAAAAGTACACAATGACTTTATTCCACCAATATATATTTAAAAACTCTTAGTGTTTAAGATTATACAATGACGATCAAAACCATAATGAGACATTGCGTCATTTAGTTATTGTTTTTATGTATTAGATTAATTAATTGTTAATTAATTTTTATGTATTATATATTAGAGAGTACACAACAATGTTATTTTATAATTATACTTATTTAAAATTCATCATTTTAGAAAAAAAAAGTATTTAGAAAGACATAAAACAAACAAAAATAAACAATGGACTGCATTAAAACTCACAATAACAAGATATGAGCTTAAAAACGTAAAATATTTTATTAAAATTTATATAAAAATTGTGTATTCATTTTAAAGATAAAAAATACTTGTTTTTATGATGTGATTTTTATAAAAAAAAGTAATGTTGTACATAAAAGTTATGAACGTTTAAAAAAATGAAAGAACTTATAAAAATTCAACAAAAGTGTCTATTTCTAAGATACTCATCTAACAAAAATTTTCTTAAAAGTTAATCTAAACCATTGATTAAAGAGATAAATGGTTGAGATTACTTATTATACTTTTTAGTTTTAAAGCCATTTGTATTTAGACATTTCCCGTAAATTATTAACATGGTTTTTGATTAAAAAAGAAAAGAAATACAACAAATTTAGTGAAAAAAATAAAAAAAAAGAACTTTAAAGAGTTGATTGAGGAAAAAAGTTAAAATTATATAATAGATTAATAGGTTGATTGAATAAAAAAGAAAGAAACAAAATCATAGTCGATTAATTAATAAATAAGAAAATAAATACACCTAGATTAATATATATTATTCAAAACACTCATCTTGGTAAACACTTAAAAAAGCACTTGCTATTGAAATTATTGCACATGATTCGGCTTAACTTTGCTTTTTTAATTGTAGTTCAATAACTAAATGTTTGTATGCAAGTTTTAAAAGGGGTGGATATATAGATATCCTAAAATTATAAATTAACATTTTAAAATTTTTATACAGATTGTACAGCTTCATACGCGTCATATAGGGGGTTCGTATAGATTTATACGGGTCGTATAACCCCTCTGACAGCCCCCTGAATTTTTCTTCGTAGTCAGTGGCAAAATTTGCTATATGCATCATATAGCCTTATTTGTGTCGTATAGGGGGGTCGTATACATATGAGACGTGCAGCTCTCTGACACCCCCTCTAAATTTTTCTTGTTTTTAGTGTATTCGACCCTCTACGCCGCGTATGGACCCATACGAAGCGTATAGGGGATGTCGATTTATCTGGGTGGGTGTCTTTATATTAGGATGCTTTAAAAGTAATCGTGTAGTTATAAACTAGTAATGACGACAAGTGAATTTCATGTAAAACATAACACGTGTGATTTTATTAAAATTATAAATTTAGTCCTTAAAGTTTGAATTTATAATTTAGAGATATACTCTTAACATTCTATTTTACTTTTTCTTGTAGTCAGGTATGTTGGTAAATATTAAGTGTGTTAAAATTTTCAAAAAGGATTATTATACTAGGGACCATCCATACAATTTATTTTTAGACTACACACATATATATATATAGGTAAACATTAGATTTTAATTTTTTTTTCAAGTTTTTCATTTTAGTTTTATATTGTATTTCTCTTTTATTACATTTATTTTTTTACTAAAACACATATTGAATACAAAACTAAAAAGGTTTTTCAAACGTGTTTTAACTATTCAGCTTTTATAAACCTTTTTCCACAAAATCCATCCCGTTTTATTTAAGAGTTTTTCTTTAAAACGTTTGGTTTTTGAAAGTCATTTTTTTTAATTGTTATGATTTTAAATGTTTTCTAAATGGTCTTAAAATTAGTAGGTTTTCTTTAAAGTATTTTTTTAAACCATTCGTTTTTCAAACGTATTTGTTAAAACCATTTCATTTTTACATCTTTTTATAAGACCATTCCTTTTTTAAACGCATTTTTAAAAACTTCTCATTTTTTTAAAGTTATTTTTTGAAAATTGCTCTATTTTTTACATCTTTTTTTATAAGACCATTCCTTTTATAAACATTTTTTTCCACAAAAACCATCCCCTTTTATTTAAGAGTTTTTCTTTAAACCTTTTGGTTTTTGAAAGTCATTTTTTTAATTGTTCTGATTTTAAATGTTTTTCTAAATGGTCTTAAAATTAGTAGGTTTTCTTTAAAGTATTTTTTTAAAACCATTCGTTTTTCAAACGTCTTTGTTAAAACCATTTAATTTTTACATCTTTTTATAAGACCATTCCTTTTTTAAACGCATTTTTAGAAACTTCTCATTTTTAAAGTTATTTTTTGAAAATTGCTCTATTTTTTACATCTTTTTATAAGACCATTCCTTTTATAAACCTTTTTTCCACAAAGCCATCCCCTTTTATTTAAAAGTTTTTCTTTAAACCGTTTGGTTTTTGAAAGTCTTTTTTTTTTAAATTGTTCTGATTTTAAATGTTTTTCTAAATGGTCTTAAAATTAGTTGGTTCTCTTTAAAGAATTTTTTAAAACCATTCGTTTTTCAAACGTCTTTCTTAAAACCATTTCATTTTTACATCTTTTTATAAGACCATTCTTTTGTTAAATGCAATTTTAAAAACTTCGCATTTTTAAAGTTATTTTTTGAAAATTGCTCTATTTCTTAGAACATCTTTTCCATAACCACTCAGTTTTTTAAACATATTTTTTTAAAACCAATTATTAATTTAGACGCTGAATTATAAGAGAAAACTAACAATTTTAAGAAATACGTTTAAAAGAAGAGCATGGTTTTAAAATCTAATCTTTAAACCTATTTGTATTTTAAAGCAATGGATTCTTAAAAACTAAGCAATCTTAAAAAGACATTTAAAAACCGACCGTCTTCAAAAAAGACATTTAACAATGAGCGTTCTGAAAAAAAGTTTTTAAAACCGAACCTTTTAAGAAAGGCATTTAGTAAAGCGAATGGTTTTAAGAAAGATATTAAAAAAGAATGGCTTACAAAAATATGTTTGAAAAAGTAACGGTTTTATGACAATCTACAAAAGAAAGTATAAAAAACAAACCGTCTTAAAACCGTTAGAAAATGACTTTTAAAAATCTATTGGTTTTAGAAAACACTTTTTAGGGACAAAACAGTTTTAAAGGACGGTTAAAAATGGATTGATTTACGAAACATTTAAAAGAATCGCACGGATCTAAAAAATTCTAAGGTAAAAATGATTTTTAAAAACCGTACCGTTTTAGAAAGACGCTTAAAAGCCAAATAACTTTTGGGAAGAAAAAAACACTTTTTTTATTTTTGTATTTAGAACGTGCTTTGTCGAAACAATAATAATAATAAAACAAAAGAATAATGAAATCATATAAACAAATCTGAAATAAAAAAACTTTGCAAATTAAAAGAGATTATATAATATATTTTTATATATAATTTAATGAGTAAATTCGTCTCGAAGGTTAAAATAATTATTTACAAACTTAACACTCTTAATTAACTATTAACTAACATACTTATACTTCTATTTATTACGATTCTATTAAGTTACATAAATAATTTTATCATAGTAGGCGTCTAGTTGGTAGGTTATCTTTGGTTACCGGGTAATCAGCGTTATTCCGCTGTCTGTGTTCATAGGTGTGGGTGACTTTTCGCCAATGTTTTACCCAGGTAACCAAAATTTGTTTGAAAAACTAAATGGTATATGACGATCTACAAAAAAGAGTATAAAAAACAACCATCTTAAAACCGTTGAAAAAGTTGTTTACAGAAAACACTTTTTAGAGATAAAACAGTTTTGGTAAGATTTACAAAACATTTAAAAGAAGGGGCCTACTAAAGAGACGCCCTGAAGGATATTCAGACGCCCTGCTTACGGGCCGTAAGGCCCTTCACGGGCCGTATTGACTGTCGGATCGACAAATCAGTCATTCAAAAACTTAACGGCCCGTGAAGATGTTCACGGTCATATTTTTTCACGGCCCGTGAAGCTCTTCACGGCCCGTTTGGCATTCCACTTACGGGCCGTGAACTTCTTTACGGGTCCTACTTTCACCTTTAATAATTTAACGAGATATATTATTCCTCGTTTTTCGTGTAATTTTGTATTATTATGTTATTTGATATGACGTAATATTCCTCGATAGTCGTGTAATTTTGTATTTATTACATTATTTGATATGACGTAATATTCCTCGATATTCGTGTTAATTATGTGACGAGATGCAATATTCCGTTTCAACTACTATATAAACGTTAGTTTATAAATTCATTTCATAATTCAAATTTTTACGATATAAATTCATTTCATTTCAACTACTATATAAACGCAATATTCCATTTCAACTACTATATAAACGTTAATATTTAACGTTACGATGTCTTTCTGGGATAGCAACTATTTATTCGGTTCGGAATCTAACTATTACCCTGAGGAGGGTTACGGTTATTACGATGAGGCTGCTTCAACTATTTAGGACAGTTCGCGTCCAATTACGGCGGGAATGACGGCGGCGATGACGGGGTGTGATAACGGTGACAATAGCAGCGGTGATAATGACGATTCTGGTTCCGGTAAAAGAGGTTTATACGACACGAATCAGGTTATAAAATATATCATATTTAATTTTACTTTCATTTTACTTTCATTTAGTAATAACTAACTAAAAATATTAAATTGATTAGGTTTTCTCATCTCGTAAAGAATTAGTTGATTGGGCAACTAACGTGGGGCGAGAAAATGGGTTTGTTATTGTCACCAAACGTTCAAAAAGAAATTCGAATGGTGTGGTGGTTAAAATTTGGTTGAAATATGATCGGGGTGGTGTATATAAGGGAGCATCCACTCTAAGAAAAAGTGGCACGAAAAAAAACAAACTGTCAATTTGAATTGCAGGGTAAGTACCAGATGAAGAGAGATGGGTGGATTATAGTTGTTGTGGATGATACTCATAACCATGAACCTGCTAAACACCTGGAAGGACATGCATACGCAATGAGGCTCACCGAAAATAAGCTTTCTACTGTAAAGAATCTGACCGAGCAAAATATTGACCCTCGAAAATTCTAGGCACGTTGAGGGAACAAAATCCCAATAACGTGTCTGTGTTACGAACCATATATAACGCTCGGGCAAAAATTAAAAAGTCCACCAGAATTGGTGAAACCCCAATGCAGGTTTTTTTCTATACTACAACAACATCAATATATTTACACCCCTCACATAGATGAACCGACAAATACTGTCGACGGGGTTTTTTATACATCCCACATCTCACACATTATGGCGTGCGTACCCACACGTGCTGATGATTGACACAACATACAAAACTAACTTGTATAAAATGCCATTTGTTCAAATGGTTGGTGTGACATCACCCTGAAATCTTTTTCTGTTGCTCACGCATTTATTGATTATGAGCGTGAAGCCAACTTCAGATAGGTGTTAGAGCAACTAGAAGCAACGCTGGAAGAAAAGTGTATAGAGCCCCGTGTTATACTAACCGACCGAGACCTCGCTCTGATGAATGCGTCAGAAGAAGTTTTTCCGAGTGTTGTTCGATTACTTTGCAGATGCCATATTCGGAAAATATTGCTAAACATTGCAAGGCGAGTTTTTCAAATGAAGAGTGGGTGCTTTTGAGCATGTGTGGTCGGTACTTATTACTCTGCAACGACGGACATATACGCTTATAATTACGACCGGCTTTATCGCAGATTGGTGTCCAAACATTCAAGTAAGTTTTCTAGTGTTATTCTTAAATATATGTATATTTACATAACAATAAGTACATTTTTTTAAATAGGAGTGCTGATGTACCTCAAAAATAACTGGTTGGACCCTACAAAGAGAGATTTGTGTCGGCGTGGATAAATAAATGTTACAACTTCGGTTAGCACACAACGAACCGAGTTGAGAGCCAACATTCATTGTTGAAAAGTTACCTGAAAGCAACCAATAGCACCCTGGATAGATTTATTCCTTTTATTAATAATATCTTAGTTACCCAGGAAATTGCTATAAAAGAAAGTTTTACCAAAAGCAAAATCATGCTTATGGTGCAGCATAATCATGAAGTGCTTAAATTGCTGCGAGGTAACGTTTCTATTGCGGCTTTGGATATGTTAGTTGGTGAGATTAACAGGATAAATCATCTAATTATAACCAAAGAATCATGTGGCTGCCATCTTTTACCAGCTGTGGTCTTCCGTGTGCTTGTAAATTAAACAATTACTTTCAAACAGGTGAATGTTCTTTTACGTTTTTTATTTTTCATGAAAACTTTTATTATATTTAATTTAATATATTATTTTATAGGTCAATGTATCCCGCTCGATGCCATTGATGTTTTTTGGAGGAAGCTAGATTTTTCACCGCGTATATTGTACGGGAGGTTCAAGTAGATGTACATAAAGAGATGGAGATGGTGACAAAACATTTACTTGTCCAACCCGAAAATGTGAAAAGATCTTTGATTAATATTTTCAAATCTTTCATTAATCCTTCAAAAACTGATAAAAAACCTCCTAAAGTCCAAACACATACACGGGTCGTCCAAAAAAAGATAAGCAAAAAGAAACAATATTAGACCCCCCAGACATAGTTCATATGTTCAACCGAGAGAAAATTTGAAGGTCCGCCAACATATTCAAGTTCGGTGGTGAAGTCAAAACAAGGGTCTTTGCAGCGCAGTCAATCCATGTCTTCGAAATCAAGAGCCAAAGATGGATTATCTCAACAGAGTTCCAAGTTTTCATATATCCGGGGCGACGAAGATAAAAATAATTTTTTCCGGTTTAACCGCTGAATTCCATCATTCTTTTTCCCGTATATTTCAGGTGCGGATGATGTTTTAGCGGACGACAATTGTGGTTTTCGTGCTATAGCACTCGCACTGGGATATGGTGAAAATCAATAGCGTTTTATTCGTACGGAACTTATATCTGAGTTGGATGGAAACAGACATAGGTACGCTGCGATGTTTCCTGATATAAACGAAATAAGGGAATCATTAACTGGAACGGCTTAGGTGCGGCTCCCCACAAAAATTGGATGACAGTGCCACCTGCTACAATCCTTATTGCTAACAGGTTTCGAGTGGTTATAATTTTTATATCTATCGGCAACTCCGCTACTTTTTTCCCGTTCTGGTTATCTCCTCGTGATATCAGTGAACATCATATAATTTCAATTGCTTATGTTCAAGATAGTCATTTCATTAGAATTCGATTAGTGGGTGACTATCCAATGCCTGTTCCGAGCAAATATTGGTATTTGTACAAAACAGAAAACGCTAATGAATGGGAGGCTATATACGGAAGTCGAATTCAAAAATATCTTGAACTAAGGCCCGTAGACCCGGTTGAACGTATAGATTTAGTATAGTTTACACATTTATCAATTCTTTCAATTCTTTATTTATTCAATTCTTTATTGTTGTTGAATTGTAAACATGTAATCAATTCTTTCGTTTTCTAAAGAAAAATGCAATAAGAAGATTATTGAATTTTTCTTCAACCTTTGAATTTTGTTTATATGAGCTGGGCATTTGGTTAGCATAAAAGGTGTGTATGAATGTTAATGATATGAGATGCATAATATTTGTTGAGAGGGTAATATTTGCAAGTTGCACCCTAAACCGTTTGCTTGTAAGTTGCACCCTAAACCGTTTGTTGAATTGTAAACATGTAATCAATTATTTATTTAATTAATATTGTTGTTGAATTGTAAACATATAATTAAACATTTAAACGTCATTCAAAATAAGTCATAATATATCAACAAAATTTTTCAAATTTTTTACATGAAAGGTAAATAAAACAAAAAAAGCCTACTATCTATGCGTCATGACCACCACCAGCATCACCACCACCAGCGTCCTCCTCATCACCACCAGCAGCCTCCTCGTCATCACCCGCAGGTCGTCTGACAAACGGAGGCAACTCCGGCCGAGGGGGAGGTCGATACCCTGGCTAGCAGCCAAAATGCTGCACGCATCCGCCGTCCATACTAGCAAGGCCTGGGACTGGCGCAACAAATGTAGTGCCTCCGCCATAAACTCCCCCGTCGGCGGAATCAGCCGAATGATGGTCCTGGGAACAGGCGGTGGGACGGGTGGTCTGGCGTGTGGCTGGGGCTGCGGCGCCGGCTGCTCCTCCTCCTCACCAACGTCCGCCACCGGCTGCCAGATGGTCCGACCACCATCAGTGGACCATCGGAGGTCGTCGCCAAATTTGGCGGCAATCCCCATGGCCAAGACGGTCTATCGACCCAAAATCCGAGGCGGCGTGTCCGTCATCTGCCTCGCAATTAGGGCGTCCGTAAACAACCCTAAGCGTGAGGCAATGACGGTGATGTAAGAGCCGCAAACAATCGGGCTATCCATCTGCAAAACAATCAAATAAGAGGCATAATTATGAGTCGCATAATAGATAATACATATTTATTAAGAATTAATATAAATATTTTTTTACCTTGCCCTGAATGACGCTGAAGAAATAGGCGGCCATGCAGTGAGCAAGATTCACCCGCCTAGGTGAAAGCAAGACCCTCAGAAAAAATAAATCAAGGAGCGACACCTGCTCCATACTCTGGTCTCTGCCGGCAATGGTACCGACAATGCACCGGTAGGTACCGGTGCAACGGATCTCTAATGGAGGTCGCCCTAATGGCGCCCTCCCATGGCTGGTCGGAAATGGTCGGCCACCATCCGACCGAGGAGCCGCCTTTGACTGGACCTCGTCAGAATAAAAACGAGGATCCTGCGTCTCCTCCTGGGTGTAAAACCCAGAGTCACCGCCCACTGAGCGAGGGTGAACTCAAACCTAGTGCTCGCCAGCATAAATCGAACAGCTAGGTGCTCGTGGGGGTCCTGATCCTCTGTCGCTGGAGTGAACAAAAACGTAGACAAAAACTCCAATGTGAGCTCCCTGTAGCCCTCCTAGATCCAAAATCAAACATACACTTCAGGGCGTCTCTCCCTCGAGCCCAATGATGTCCTGGGCACGTGCTATATCTCCAACCTCCTCTAGCACGTCCCAGTCGAGGGTGCAGGTCCCCTTCAGGGGCCGTCCAATCAGCTTCCACAGCCTAAGCCGTGGCTGTGTCACTCGAGGAAAACGAAGATGTGGATGTGGGTCCAGGAAGTCACCCTGACCCTCAGGCTCGGTCTCCGGACGTGAACGTTTGCACGGCGGCATAATCTGCAAAAAAAAATTAGAAAATCTCAAGAACACAAAAAAGGGTTACGGGCCGTGAGACAGCCTCACGGGCCGTAACCCTTTGCCGTAACCTTTTGAATGTTCAAAGGGTTACGGCCCGTGAACAACTGTCACGGCCCGTGACCCTTTGAAAATTCAAACGGTTACGGCCCGTAACCCCCAAAAATTTTCAGAAAATTTTCGTTTTTAAATTAAATTTTAACGTATTTAATGATAAATATACAAAAATAAATATGAATTTCAATACGTACCGTAGTAAGGAGTCGGCGGTATGAAAGTGATGAAAATCCGAAGCTCGTGACAGAGTGAATCGAATGTGTGTTTAGGGGGCGTAAATGAAGAAATGGGTCGTGAGGTCGTATATATGATACGGCTTCACGGTCGTGAAGGGACTCACGGCCCGTTACCGACGGAAAAACGGGCCGTGAAAGACCTCACGGCCCGTGAGGTGTGTAATTTTAAAAAACAACCGTTGAGATTTCACGGCCCGTTTGGTAGCCAACATACGGGCCGTAACGCCCCTCACGGGCCGTTTCATTATTTTTTAGGTCTATAAATTCAACCACTTCACACAACCAATTCACACAAATTTACTCAATATCCAAACCATGAGCTACAAGTTTACATCAAGTTCCTCGTCCCATTCACCGGATCAAAATCCATGGACGGATGAAGAGGAGGTGACTTTAGTAAGATCTTGTATCGAAAATTCAGGGACTATCCCACCAATTCAATATTTTGGAACCGGGTATCAACTCGTTTTCATCAAATTCTCGAACGTGAAGAATATCGCACCACTCGTGAACTTAGCACAAGTGGTTTGACTTGAGAAGGAAGGTCACGACATTTCACCAGCTCTACAAAGACCTTTACAACAATCGAAATACGTTATGGAATGATACGGATATTATGACAACAACTCAAGAAAGATATCGGGAGCATTTTGGAATTTATTTTAACCATTTTGCGGCTTGGATCTTTTATAAAGATCAAGAAGATTAAAAATTATGTGTTTATTATTGTGTGATAATAACGGTTTATCTTTTTTAATAAAGTGTACTAATAAACATTTATGTTTTAATAAAATATTTCATCACTGTTCTACATTATACGTCTAGAATACAGTTCGTCTGCCATAAATCTTCAGAATCTAAAGCAAGCATCATGTAAGCTAACCTCTTGCCACTCTAAAGATCTATTTTGAACCAACCTACGCAATAACATACAAATTACGACTCCCGAATCTCGACCAATATGACCGGCGTTAGGATGCCAAACGGTTTCACGGATACGACCAGTTCTTCGATTTGTTTTGTCCGGAGTGCTGCCAATATTGTATACGTGACAGAAATGTAAAAAGTACGATTCGAATTGTACGAAAATCATTCAGGCATTACGATGAATGCACCATGAATAATCACACGTATTTGGTCGGCATTTGTATGGAGAATATATACGAACTTGTAGTGAGTCCATAGAAATCTTAAAAAGATACCAATTTTCTTCGTCATCAGTCATTGGTACGTAAACCTACAAAACAATTTAATTCACGGTTATAAATTCATGATTTTTATTGTAAAACATGAAAACAGTATTACCGTATCAACTTCCCATAACGCGGGATATAGACAGTCACTCCCGTCGCCATATTCGTACCATTAACGGACCCCGAGTATATTAAGTTAAACCACTCAAATGGGAGAATCGTCCAACGATCACTACCCGGCAACTCTCTGTTCTACGTATTTCTTCGTATCTTCATATTGTGAGTCTTTGTCCACGCCGAACATGCTATAAAATAACAACTTTTTTAATGTTAGAATTTTAAATAAAATAAAATATACAAAAAAAACTTTAAATCATACCTCTGTACCTAAAGACACGTTTTCGAGTAATTCACGCCAAAATTGTAACTGAATATCGGAATTACCCATGTAATACACTCTACATGTTTGGGAATCACCGTTACGTATAAAGTGAATAACATTCTGAGACCAGTTCCTCCCGTTCTGCCAATTATGGTTATCTATTGGATCAGGAATACTTTCCACAATATCTCGTGAGTTTGAAGAGGACTCATTTTGACGTCTTCTATTACCTCCACGAGAAGACATTTTAACTGTTTCGTTTCTCACTAACCGTATATAACAAGTAATATATAAACGGTTTATATAGAATCTTAAATCGAATCAAGGAATAATACGTCGCGTCACATAATTATAAAATTTAAAAGTGCACGCAAATCGAGGAAAGTAAATTCTCAGAAGGACTACTACGGCCCGTGAGAGACTCACGGGCCGTTATGGAACTTGTTAACGGCCGTGTGGGTTGACATTTACGGGCCGTTTGTTCTTACACGGCCCGTGAGTAAATGTAGGTGTGAAAATTAATTTCGAAAACCTTACGGCCCGTGAGGCCCTTCACGGGCCGTAAGAAAAGTCAAAGGGGTCCGTCCAAAAATCACCTGACAGGGTGTTCATTATCAAAAGCCTTTTAAATATCAATCCCATGCTATAATTTCAATTTTAGAAAGACTAAAACAACAAATCAATTTTAAATGTCAAATTGGATTTTAATAAAACTATTGCCTATTTACCGATAATATATTACGCTATTAATCTGGTCAGCAACACTTCTAACTTTTACTTTTGTTACCAACAACGGTGCTAGTAATATAATTTTTAAATTTACGTTTGATTTGTATTTACTTTTGTCTCAATTTAACTTGTACGATTCTTCATTTCCTTCATAATTATTATTGCGACTGGAATCGAATCTAAATCAAACGTAAAAATTTGAAAATTATATAATTGAGACTATTGTTAGTAATAAAAGTGAAAGTTAGAGTGTTACCGACTATCGCGCAATAGGTAATATTTTATAGGGAAAATGTCACAGAAGTAACCCAGTTTCAAAAGTGTTCTAATTTAGTCACTCATGTATATTTTTCTCAAATTGGACAATCAAATAATCAAATCGAGTGATCATTAAATTTTCTTATGTAAAGTAAGTAACGGTGGAGAAGACGTGGTGGTCAGAATTTGCAATATATAAAATTATATTAAAAAATAAAAAAAACATGTTAATTATGAAAAAATAAAAAAATACCTAAAATTTACGTCAACGTTCCATATCAACATCAAAAGATAGAAAAAATATTTTCTAATTGAAACCAAAAGTATAATATACTAAAAACATATTAAAGTTTTTAATTTATATAAAATATAAAAACTAAGTGACTAAGTAGAACTCCTTTATAACTTGCGTTACCTAATTGGAACACTTTTGAAAGTTGATTACTATTTTACAAAGTTACTCCTATTTTATATTATTAAAATTTATCATTTTAAATTTATTCAACCTTTTTAAATATACAAAACAACATTTATGAACCACCCACTTGAGTATAAAACACATACACGGTGCTATACATAATACATACCATTTGTATTGTTGGCTGTCCATTCATTTTCATTTAGTTTTCATCTCCCTATCCCTACCTTCCACTCTTCTCCAGAATAATATTAATAATAATAATAATAACATCAACAACAGCAACAGCAAGAGAAGAGAGATATAATAATCCATTCAATAATCCCACCTTCACTAATCATTATTTTATTATTCGCATCTAACATTGGTTTCTTCAGCCAACGCGAACAAGAATCAAACACCTTAAGGAGATCTCAAATCCCCTTCAATTCATCTTCTTCATCCCACCTGCAAATTCACCTTTTCGCCGGAGATTCTCGTCGGAAAATGGGTCTTTAAATCATCAATCGTCTTTATTGCGTTATCGTCACCACCGTTGCAAAGTCAATGCTTTGATCTGAGTTTTCCACCACCGATTCTACAGATAGAATTGTTCAACTGTTCAAAGATGATGCGAATGTTGACCAAAACACCAGCGTTGACCGACGGAAAAGCGGCCGCCGGAGCCGGAGAAAACGTGTGGGAAGTCCGGCCCGTGGGAATGCTGGTGCAGAAGCGCGACCCGAACGACGACCCGACCCGTATCCCCCCTCCCACGATTCGGGTTCGGGTCAAATTCGGGTCGGTATACCACGAAATCATCATCAACTCCACAGCAACATTTGGTAATCATCAATAAGTAACTTTTTACGAATTTACAATTGTAATTTGTACATCAAGTTATAACCTTTTTTTGAATTGTATTGAATTGGTTGAATTGGTACAGGTGAATTGAAGAAGATGTTGAGTGGGCCCACGGGTTGCACCATGAGGATCAAAAGATAATGTTTAAGGACAAAGAGAGGGCCTCTAAGACATATTTGGATGTTGTGGTGTGAAGGATAGATCAAAAATGGTATTGTTGGAAGATCCAATCGGTCGAGAAAGAAGACAAATTGAAGCTCGAAAGATTGCAAAAATGGAAAAAGCTCTTAAATTCATATCTGATATCAGTCTGGAGGTCGATAGACTTGCAGGCCAGGTACAATTACGCAATAATAATAATAATCGTTGTGGCTGTTACCGTTACTGTTACTGCTGTGATATGTATTTGTGATTTTATATCGAGTTAAGCTTAGTTTTAACTTTATTAATAATAGTGGCTAGAGTTTAGCGTGTATCATGTGTAGATTGTTAGCGAGTTGAGGTTTTGTTTTAATTTTTTTAATGTTTGATTGTTTTTGAGTGAAAATATGATGATGATAATTTGTTGAAAATTTGGAAGGTGTCGGCGCTTGAATCGGTGATTTCTAGAGGAGGTAAAGTCGCCGACAAAACGGTGTCGGATTTGATCGGGTTGTTGATGAATCAGCTTCTTAAATTAGATGAAATAAGGTTGATGGAGATGTTAATCAAAGAAGAAAATACAGGTTTGTCACAATTTTAACTATTTTTTCATAATAGTATTCACATCTCATTTATCCTTATATTATATGGATATTTTAATGAATAAAAAGAACATATTACTATTAATCTATAAATTTAAGTATTATTTGTTTAACTATTATAAATTTTTAATATTTTAAAAAATGGTTATGATTGGAGTAAAAGAAAAAATAATGATAAATGTATATAAAAATATTATATAATGTAAAAAAAATTAATAATTTTTAATGTAATTATACTGATAAAAATAAAGATTAAAATGTAAATGATCTAATATAATATTCTTTCAAACGACTGACTCACATACCCACTAATTTTTTGACAAGCAGGTTGAAAAGATTCAGAGGTATGTTGAAACACTCGATGTTTTGAAGGTTAAAAACGCAAGAGGAAGCAAAGGGAACGGGAACCATGCTCCCAGGCCGCCACGGCCCCATCAGAACGTGGCGGGCGTGGAGGCGGCGTGGTGAAAACCGACCCGTCCAAGCGGTCATCGGGGAAAGAAGAAGAGGGTCGGGTAAGAAGACACCAGGGGGAGTTGTGGTAACCACACAATGGGAGACTTTTGATTCATTGCCGACAGTTTTTGCGACCCCACAAACGTCAACATCAACATCAACCACTAGCGAAACAATACAACACAACTTCAATTGGGATATGCTCTTAAAGTAGTTTGAAATGTCTGTTTCAATGTGTGTTTGTGTGAACAGTGTTTGTTTTGGATTCTTGTTCCTAGATGGTTTGATATGGTTCTCCATTCTTTTCTGTATCTAGACTTTACGTTTTTTCTTTTTTATTTCTTTTTTTTTGTGTGTGTGGGCCGTTTCGTCTTGGAATAAAAGATCAATATGGTCATTTCATTATATATTCGTGTCATTTTCTTTTTTTATCTTTCGTCAATTACTCGAATGATAGTTGCAAGATGAAAACCACAACAACATGCCAGACGTCTCATTTTCAAGTATATTTCTCGTCTTTTATTGTGAAATGATGAAATATTACTGATTTGACAAGTTGAAGAGACCGTAAACAAGATAAAAGTGACCAATAAGGAGAAAAGCAATTTAAGGTGGGTGGGGTTGGGGGGAAGAAATGCTTGCTATGGAATATTTCTATCTGTTTTTTTTTTTTGTGTGCATAGTGTCGTTTTCGAATGAAAGGTCACTATGATCATTTCTCATCTTTATTATTATTTTTTTTAATCTTCGTGTATTTCTCATCTTAGTGTGAAAATGATGAAATATTTCTGATGATAAGTTAAAGAAGCCTGTAACAGTTAAAGTGACGAGGAGGTATATAAAGTAATACTAAACATTCTAATAGTAAAGTATCTCCTTTATATTTAGAAAATATTTAGAAAAGAAAAGAAAATCCAAACTTTTCAAGGTGTAAATGCAGATTATAAGTCGTTGTAGAAAAACATACCCAACGCAATTTAAGGCGGACGGTGTGGTGGTGGTGGTGGTGGTGGTGGTGGTGGTGGTGGTGGTGGTGGTGGTGGTGGTGGTGATGGTGGTGGTGGTGATGATGATGAAAGAAATGGTAGAAGGTATTATTAGTATAAACAAAAATGGTTGCTTCACTTTTTTCCCAAATTAGGAAAGCAGTGATTGCATTAGTTATAGGGAACTTGTGTGTTGAAAGAATAAAGCCACACGTCAACAGGTGGTATGGGAAAGGAAAAAGGCATATATAATATAACCTTGCAGTGAAGAAAAATATGTCATGATTGTTTCTAAACTTCATGGACCATCTGGCAATCATACATCATCCACCATCGGTTATAACATCTTTTATTTTAAGTTTATGCATGTGACTCTTAAACATCTCTCTTAAGTTATTCCTGTGCAAAAGTGATTGTGGGTTTTACTCGATTTATATAGATTTCCCATTTATCAAAGTTTTTAATCCGGGCAGTACGTTATTAAAATTGACCAAAGTGTTAATAATAGCATGCAACATTGTTATTATTTATTTATTTCGTTCGCTATCTTATAACTTTTTTTTTATCTTGTTGAAGGTCGTTTGTTGTTGTTGATGCATTTAAATTGTTAGGTGGGTCAGAGTGAATACATGGAATCATCCGGAGAAATGATGTGGCATTTAGTGGTTTTGTTTCCCCAGACGGTAGCACCACCCCGACTGAACCAGGGAACATTCATCAATACTTGTTGAAATTATGAGTGAGAAAGTGG